>CM031606.1:17286234-17296234 GCA_018398815.1 Conus ventricosus
AGGAGGATCGACACAATCGGCCGTGTCTTAGACTGTGACGTATCACTATTTGTGTGCCAAAGACTGTGACGTATCACTATTTGTTTGCCAAGGGAGGATCGACACAATCGGCCGTGTTTTAGACTGTGACATATCACTATTTGTGTGCCAAGGAAGGATCGACACAATCGGCCGTGTCTTACTGATGAGTCCGAATCAGCGGACACATCGCCGTATCGGACAACATCTGACACAATGTCATGACAAGAACCACACGATACACAGGACAAAACCACACATCACAGCAAACAGCAAAGCGTCAGGTAAAACTACTGCCGCACAACACCAGAATACAAAACGCCATAGGACAGCAGGTAGCACAGCGTCATGTAAAGCGATGTCACACACACACAACACAGGAATACAAGCCGCCATATCGCAGCACACAACACGACATCACACAACATCAGAGAACAAGCCGCTACATCGCAGTAGCAAGACAACATCATGTAAAACAATACAACACAGATTACTAACGGCCACATCACAGCAAGCAACGCAACGCATGTAATACAAACAACACACAACACTGGAAGAAGAAAAAACGTCATATCATAGCAGACAACACAACACATGTAATACAACAACACACAACACTGGAAGAAAAAAAAACGTCATATTATAGCAGACAACACATCACATGTAATACAACACCACACAACACTGGAAGAAAAAAACCGTCATATCATTGCAGACAACACATCACATGTAATACAACACCACACAACACTGGAAGAAAAAAACGTCATATCATAGCAGACAACACAACGCATGTAATACAACAACACACAACACTGGAAAGAAAAAAAAACGTCATATCATAGCAGACAACACAACACATGTAATACAACAACACACAACACTGGAAGAAAAAAAAACGTCATATTATAGCAGACAACACATCACATGTAATACAACACCACACAACACTGGAAGAAAAAAAACCGTCATATCATTGCAGACAACACATCACATGTAATACAACACCACACAACACTGGAAGAAAAAAAACGTCATATCATAGCAGACAACACATCACATATAATACAACACCACACAACACTGGAAGAAAAAAAACGTCATATCATAGCAGACAACACAACGCATGTAATACAACAACACACAACACTGGAAGAAAAAAAAACGTCATATCATAGCAGACAACACAACACATGTAATACAACAACACACAACACTGGAAGAAAAAAAACGTCATATCATAGCAAACAACACAACACATGTAATACAACAACACACAACACTGGAAGAAAAAAAAACGTCATATCATAGCAGACAACACAACACATGTAATACAACACCACACAACATTATCTAGAGTGCAAACCACCACCTCACAGCAGAGACCACGACACCGTGTAAAACAATACAACAGCACAAAACACCAGAATACTGTGGTGGTTCCACAAACATGAAAATACGAATGAAAACACGGGAAACTATTTGAACAGGTCCCACAACTTTTATTGAGCTTTCAGTCGAATCAATTCATCAGAACGGAAGTGTTCACCATGTTGTCACGCACGAACTGACACAGGTCGCCTCAATGACAATTGTGGAGATGTGGCCCGTCCAGTGCCAGGTGGCAGTGACCGTGAAGTGCGTGAATCCTGCCGGGAATTTGCTTACCTGTTAACTCTTGGAGGGGGAGGGAGGAGAGTGTCAAGCTCGTCGGAACAGTGAGGTTTACGTGTGTAAACTAACGCTCGTGAAACTGGAGTTCTTCGATGTGTATGGGAATTCCGTGAATGTGAGTGCTGTCTTGTGAGTTTCCCGAGGTGAACTCGGAGTGTCGTGGTGTATCTGCAAGTTAGTACGAACTGAGGCGTTATCCGCGAAGGTTGGGTTGGCCTCGTGCTCATGTTTGTTTCTGCCGTTGGGGGCAGGAGTCTTGGTATGCCCTCGACCGACTTTTGAAGGTTTGGCTACCAGAGAAGACGGTCGGTGTTTCGGTGTTCAGCGACGGGTTCTGCACGTACCAGGGCGTTGGCTGTCTGGCAGTGTCCCGGCGACTGAGGGTGTTGTCCAGTGTGTCGTCCGCGTCTTGACTGTCGGTGTTTGGTGTTCAGCGACGGGTTCTGCACGTACCAGGGCGTTGGCTGTCTGCAGTGTCCCGGCGACTGAGGGTGTTGTCCAGTGTGTCGTCCGCGTCTTGACTGTCGGTGTTTGGTGTTCAGCGACGGGTTCTGCACGTACCAGGGCGTTGGCTGTCTGGCAGTGTCCCGGCGACTGAGGGTGTCGTCCTTTGTGTGTCGTTCCTGTTGTCCAAGGTGAGCGTGTAAAGTAATGGAAAGTCTGGAGGGCTGTGTAGTTGGTTGTTTGTAGATATCATGGTTTCATCAACTTTTGTGTTTCAGTTCCCGGAACGGGAGGATTTCCTTTTAATTTGATTTTTATTCGCAAAGATTCTTTTTATGTGAATTTGGCTAAGAGGAGGAGATTTAAATGTGCGGAAGTTTGAAGAGAAGAGATATAACTTGAACTTAAGGTCGGGGGAAAAACCGTACATATGGGAATGAAGTAATGTGCATTCCGGTTCTACACTGATACAGATAGGTGGATGTGTTACAGCGGTATTGATGTGCTAAGACAATATGTTGCACGGGGTAGTGGTCGCTGGTGTACAGAAATACTGGTTTCAAGTTGATAAAGATTGGTTATTTTCTGAGAGTGTACGTCGGTATCGGAGGACGGAACTTTTAATATTAAGAGGACTGTCACGCGGTGCAGGCCAGGTACGGAGGGCAGACTGCTTGTGATGTGTCTGGGCGTGTGTGAGGTTTATCGATAGGTGACGGTGGTGGTACCTCGGATAGACAGGTCTTGTGGAAGTTCACTTTTGGTGTTTGCGCTCGGAACTAAACCAGGGTGGATGGGCGGAAAGGAAAATTAAGGATCATATTTATATAAGAAATGTTTTCTTTTTTAAATTATTATTAAAGATTTGCAGGTGAATTTATGATTGTGTTAAATACGGTAGTAGTATTAGTTAGATTACTTGGTACAGGTTATTACGATTGTAAAATAAGGAAAAAAAAAATAGCAGATGATAATAATAAAAGGTATGAGATATTGGGAATTGTGCCTCAGAAGCCTACATTTGATGTATATATGTATGTATGTGGTTGTTTTAGTCAACGGGGGTGCGTCAGTATTCAAAGATGTTTTCCGCAGCATTGTGGTGTCAGTAGACAATGTATAGCAGCGTTCGGAAATCCTGTCGAGATTATGTAATTGGTGATTGCCCCAGCGCTTGGTAATTTCCGATGACATTTGTAGGATTATGATTGTGCCTGCTAAGAATTTGGATAACGGGTTTAATTCTATTATTTGGTTTTGCTTGAAATGTGTTTGATTCTATCAAGCATGTTACTAAGTATTGATCCTGAATTGTGACCGATACTGGGGTCACTAACGGACGGATTGTATAGTTTGTTTGTTGAAGTGATATGATTTATAATCCTATTAAATCATTGTCTTAGAGACCCAGATGGGAAATGAAGTCGTGGGTATGTAACTCAGACAGTATAATCACTTATGAAGAACGGTTATAATTATGTTCGTGGCTGTTGATGGAAGTGGAGAGTCAATGAAATTGGTTTACATGTGTAATGGAACATTTCTGGTGTGAGAATTTTGATGTCAAGGTGGCTGGTTGTATAAGTCATGATTTAAAATTCCAATCAGCTGTCGCACTTTGGGTTGTGACATGTAAACACTGAGAACCATTTACTTTAGTGAAGCAACAAATAAGTATAACTGTATTCTTCTGTGGTAGTAAGACATTTCCTTTTGCACAGGGTTCCGGCGAGTTTTATGTACCTCCCCTACACGGCAAATCCGTGAGGGTCGGCCTCTCAGGTGGTGGGAGTTGGCACCGCCATCCCTACTGTCATCCCTGCCCACTTCTCTGCCGGAGTGGGGACGCACCCGGAGCCGGCAGGATGCGTTCCGGTCGGGACGTCATCTCCCTTTCACAGTCCGAGGGTGTGTGGCAGTTCCTCCGACTTCACTGTCTCTTCAGGGTGGCAAGCGTCTTGAGGGCCCACCGCAGTATTCCATCAGCGTGTGACTCGCGGGTGTGGTTGGTGCCCGGTAGGGAGGGAACCGCGTTCTTCGACGTGTCACAACGTTCCTCTCCTATTTCGTATCAAGCGCTTCAGTGAAGGTTTTGTGTTTTGGCGGTGCATTAGTGTGAGAGCGCGTCAAGCAGACCGACGTTTCCATAACCATATCGGGAAACGCTGTGTTGCCGTTGTTTGTTTTTTTTTGTGGTGGTTTTTTTTTTTTTTTTTGGAAGAAGTTTTTTTTTTTTTGCCTGTGTCAAGTACCCGCCAGGGACTTCGGATGAAGTATTGAAAATACGACATTGGGTGCGGGTTACCTGAACAATTGGTGTTGAATATTTGGGGGTTAAGCTTTGGTGTCCGATGGTTTGACACTGGCACATAAAAATTAGTATAAAGAATACATTTGAAAGAAAAGCATTGCGTGGGCATCTCGGGTTTATGACGTATCAACCTTGCTTGATATTTCATCCCGGGATTACCAGGTGATGTGATTTCACCCTTGTCCCCTATGGTATTGGCCTTTAGTGGGCTGAGGTGTGTATCGTGCCTCCTGAGGGAAGGGTCGTTAAATGTATATGTGCAGTACATGCGTGCACTAGTATGCAGAAGGGGCCATGCGTTGATGGTCGGGTATTGGTAACATAGTTGGACTGTTTTGGGGTTTGTTTTTTTTTGCCTGTGTGGGTTGGATATATATATAGAGGTCTGGTGTTTCATCTGCCATTCTGTGGGTGAGTGCGTGTGTGAATGCAAATAAAGCCTTCTGTTTGTGCACCGTATTTTCTTTTGTGTGTGTGTTTGTTGTGTGGCGTTCATACTCGGTAAAAGGGGGAAAGGGGTGGTTATAACGGGGGATATATTAATACATATATCCCTGTCTACTGTCCTATACAGTGACACATGTAAACAAATTAAGGGAAATAGCTTAACTATAAACAGAAAAAGGGGAAGTCACTTGCTCATAAGTAATGGGACGCTACACTACCCCCTTCCCGGGTGGAGTACAACTACGTACGGAATTGTCAAAGAATGAAGATGAATGTCAATAAAATCTTGCTGGTCAGCGTGAAATGAGACCAGAGCGGGTCAAGGTTTCTGAATAATGTGTAACTGGGGATGATGGTGGCAAAGTCTTTGACTCTGCGGAGGATGACTACAGCAGGGATGGCGGTGATGCCTCAGCAGATGAACCCGGTCTTTGTCATCTGAAGATGTGAGTGGCGACCCTGCTGTGACTTCTCACACCTCAACGCTGCTCCAAAGAGTTCGATACCCCTTGCCTCACGTTCAAGATTTCAACAATCATCTGGCGGGATGCACCATCTTCTCCAAGATTGACTTGGTCAGAGGCCATCATCAGATTCCTATGGCATCATCATCTATTGCCAAGACTGCCATCATCACACCCTTCGGTGTCTGGGAGAAACAGAGAACTGTGCTGTAAATGGCGAAGCGGATTTGAGTGGCCATGATGTGGCGAGTGGGGGTGTCGCTGTGATGTTTTAGTGGCAGAGACAGCTTACCCACAGATAGGCTCATGGCTCCACCATGCGTGTCAGTTGGAACTGTTGAAATGTGCTGGACACCTGCAGTGCGTGTTTTCCAGATACGGTCTGTTTCGGCAAGCTCCCCCATGTCAAAGTTATGTCCTGCGAGGATACTTTGGATGTCTGCTGGAAGATTTGGTTTCAAAAAAAAACGCACGCTTTAACGTCATTATTAAATGCACTGATCTTGACAATGAGGGCTGTATGTCGTTTGTCACCAAGACCATTAAGATTGAGAAGTTCAGCATCTTTCTAGGCCTGGGATTTTCCAGAGGTCTTGTTGAGAGCACTTTTTAAGGTGTCATATTTATTCATGATTGGTGGATTGGTGTCAATGGACTGCACTTCATCTGCAGTATTGATGTGGAGTGAACTGACGACATAGTCATATTTTGCCTGATCTTGTGTGGTGCCTTTGATTCCAAACCGAGCTTCGACCCTCGCGAATCAGACTTCTGGAGATTTAATCCAAAATTATGGAAGCTTTACAGACACTGCATTGACTTCGCGATCAGATCGTCTTGCAAGAGCTTGCTTTTGCGTCAACAAGTTTGTAAGAATTCTTGCTTCAACAGATTCTTGTGCCATTTCTAGCGTTGTTCTGCGCCGGGATCATCGGTGTGGTGGTTCCACAAACATAAAAATACGAGTGTGAACACGTGAAACCCTTGAATAGGTCCCACAGCTTTATTGAGCTTGCTATTGAATCAGTTCATCAGAACAGAACTGCTCACCAAGTCAACAAATCAAGGTAAATAACTTGATCATAAACAGAACGAGGGAAGTCACTCGCTCATAAGAATGAGACGCTACGATACAAACCGCCGGAGCACAAACCACCACATAACAGCAGACAACACGACACCGTATAAAGCAGTACAGCAACACACAGCGTACCAGTGCACAAACCGCCACCTTACTGCAGACAACACGACACCGTGTAAAGCAGTACAGCAACACACAGCGTACCAGTGCACAAACCGCCACCTTACTGCAGACAACACGACACCGTGTAAAGCAGTACAGCAACACACAGCGTACCAGTGCACAAACCGCCACCTTACTGCAGACAACACATAACATGAAGTGCGTGGTGTTGAGACAGGTACCACCTGGGGTCCGTGGCCTTCGGCTCTCTCATCATCGCCTTGGTGGTCCTTGCTCGTTGGATCATCAGCTTCATCGAGAACAGGTGAGTGTGTCGCCAGGCAGAGATTTCCGCGTTTTGAGAGCGTATCTTTTAGCGACTGGCATGGGCGGAATCAACAGATTCAACGAATATCCAAACCGTTTACTGTATCCAGATACGTTCATTCGCTGAACAATAGTAATTGGAGATTCGCGTGAGATCGAATCTGAGAATGAGCCCCGACTGTCTTTGAGTTTCTATACAAGTATATGCATACATGCGTATTCTCGCGCACGATATACACACCAGCTTAAATCAATATTTCATTTTCAAATGATACGTTGAATAAATTACCACTTATTTCGAATGAGTTAAAGTGAAAATGGGATATTCGGCAAAGAGGGGTGAGTCATGCATGATATATACAGGAATATGAATGATTAATATTTGGATTGGAGAAAGACAAAGTTAACCAACCTTTTCTCTGATTCAGCGCGTGCGTGCGTGCGTGCATGCGTGCGTGCGTGCATGCATGCATGTGCGCGCGCGCGCGCGCGCGCGCGCGCGCGCGCGCGCGCGTGTGTGTGTGTGGTTCAGTAGCCAAGTGCTGGCGGGAAATCGGATTCCGAATGAAGAAGGAAAACTGATACCAGAACCACAAATACATATAGATAGATACAGATCTATTTATATATAATCTGGTGGTCAAATACATATAGATAGATACAGATCTATTTATATATAATCTGGTGGTCAAATACAATCTGGTGGTCAAATACATATAGATAGATACAGATCTATTTATGTATAATCTGGTGTCAAATACATATAGATAGATACAGATCTATTTATATATAATCTGGTGGTCAAATACATATAGATAGATACAGATCTATTTATATATAATCTGGTGGTCAAATACATATAGATAGATACAGATCTATTTATATATAATCTGGTGGTCAAATACATATAGATAGATACAGATCTATTTATATATAATCTGGTGGTCAAATACATAGATAGATACAGATCTATTTATATATAATCTGGTGGTCAAATACATATAGATACAGATCTATTTATATATAATCTGGTGGTCAAATACATATAGATAGATACAGATCTATTATATATAATCTGGTGGTCAAATACATATAGATAGATACAGATCTATTTATATATAATCTGGTGGTCAAATACATATAGATAGATACAGATCTATTTATATATAATCTGGTGGTCAAATACATATAGATAGATACAGATCTATTTATATATAATCTGGTGGTCAAATACATATAGATAGATACAGATCTATTTATACATAATCTGGCGGTTACTTGAGGAATCTTATAATTAATGTTCAAATTGCATTCAAACAGTTGTATATCATGATTGTTCCATCACGGTGTGTGACGTTACAAGTTATTTTTTTCGGAATGGCGTAGTCCATTTTGTCTTACTCGCCATTCTTTTAATAACGTTTTTTTTCATAGTTGTACTAAAAATAAAAGATATGGAAAGACACTATAGGCAGAACACTTGAAATTTATCGTTACTAATTGATTTGATTCACATTAAAGTCTGAAGGCATACGGATTGGACATGTGAGTTGACAGTATATTTTGGGCTGCAGACTGAACGGGGAAAGAGAATTTCCTGGCCAAATTTTTCCTGAAGTGTTTGGCCTGTTGTCTCTGGTGCTTTGAGAAAATCCTTAAGTTCATCAATGCTAACGCCTACATCGAAATTGGTGAGTCCTCTCTCCTTTCTCTTTCTCTTTCCTCTCTCTCTCTCTCTCTCTCTCTCTCTCTCTCTCTCTCTCTCTCTCTCTCTCTTACACACACACATACGTACGCGCGCGCGCGCGCACACACACACACACACACACACACACACACACACACACACACACACACACGCAAACACACACATTCACACGTGTGTGTATGTGTGGGGGGGGGGGGGGGGGGGGCTTCCATGGGTACGTGGACGGCGTGGAGGGTTTTTATTTGGCTAATTTTAAGCTGGGATGTATCAGTTCGTGCTCATGTGTATTCTGAGCCCTGAAAGCACGAATGAACGTGGATTATAACCTGTTGTTGAACTTTGCTAAATGAATGGCTGAGCTCCCAGTGCTCAATACACGATGTGCGTCACTGCCTCCTCAGCCATCCATGGGTACGGGTTCTGCAAGGCTGCCAGGACGGCCTTCATGGTGATCGTGGACAACGCTCTGAGGGTCATGGCCATCAACAGCGTGGGTGCCTTCGTCCTCTTCCTGACCAAGGCTGGCACTGTGGCCATAGTGGCCGTGGTGGGCATCGAACTCTTCAGGGTCAGTGAAAGGCAGAGAGAGAATGAGACTGACAGACAGAAAACGAGAAATACAGAGAGAGAGAGAGAGAGAGAGAGAGAGAGAGTCAAATTCCAATTGCCACGAGAACCCCCATGGTGCTTCGACACCACATGGTATTAAAACGTCCACATTTTTAGAAAGATCATGATTTATGCCTAACCCATGATTTATACGGGCTTGGTCACGGTGCGATTATCATCTTTTCATATTCGGACAGTCTAAGAGGGCTTGTTGTCACATGGCCAACACGTGTGCTTGTAAAGCTGACGGACGTGAGTTCGAACCACACATGGAATCGGATTTTTTTCGGCCTGAAAACCCTCTCTGTCCACCTGAGAGGGAAAGAGTACCTGATTCAGTCCAGGGAAGGGTAAAGGCGGCGGAGGGAGGAGGATGGGCTCCGCCTTCCACCATGCCGTGCCCTAGACGTGGTGTACCTCTGACAGTTCACTCCCCATGCGGGCGATAGGCTATGGGACCCTTTCAAGCTTTTTTTCAGGGTAACTTTTAACCTTTTAACAGTCTTAGACATATTGTCTTGTTCTGTGCCCCATGAGATGATACAGTTGGCTCTTGAGATGTACCATGTGCCAAAGAACATCCGCGACATGCTCAAGAAGTACTTCAATGGCTTCTCAATGCGGTTCTCTACCAAGGACTACACAACAGATTGGATCAACTTGGAAGTGGGCATTGCAATGGCTGTGCAATTTCCCCAATACTGTTCGTGCTGGCAATGGAACTCATCTTGAAAGCAGCAACAAACAACGCGAGACAAACAGACCTTGGCGATGGATACAAGATGCCTCCTCTCAAGGCCTTCATGGATGACACT
>CM031606.1:17301234-17488734 GCA_018398815.1 Conus ventricosus
CATTTCTTCTGTTCATTTGACATGTGATCTCCTCTCTCGCCATTTCTTCTGTTCATTTGACATGTGATTTCCTCTCTCGCCTTTTCTTCTGTTCATTTGACATGTGATCTCCTCTCTCGCCATTTCTTCTGTTCATTTGACATGTGATTTCCTCTCTCGCCATTTCTTCTGTTCATTTTACATGTGATCTCCTCTCTCGCCGTTTCTTCTGTTCATTTGACATGTGATTTCTCTCTCTCTCCGCCTTTTCTTCTGTTCATTTGACATGTGATCTCCTCTCTCGCATTTCTTCTGTTCATTTGACATGTGATCTCCTCTCTCGCCTTTTCTTCTGTTCATTTTACATGTGATCTCCTCTCTCGCCTTTTCTTCTGTTCATTTGACATGTGATCTCCTCTATCGCCATTTCTTCTGTTCATTTGACATGTGATTTCCTCTCTCGCCATTTCTTCTGTTCATTTTGCATGTGATCTCCTCTCTCGCAATTTCTTCTTGATCCCGGCTTTTTCATCTGATTTTACGCGACATCTCCTCTTTGTTTCTTTCTTCTCTTCTTCTTGTTTTATATCTTTTCACCCCTCCCCCCATCCCCTTTTCTTTTCTTTTCATTCTTCTTTTCTTTTCTTTCCTTTCTTTTCGTTGCCGTGCGTTCTTCACTGATAGCGTCTTTGTCCCTCCAATTTCTTTTTCGTTGCCGTGCGTTCTTCACTGATAGCGTCTTTGTCCCTCCAATATCTTTTTCGTTGCCGTGCGTTTCTTCACTGATAGCGTCTTTGTCCCTCCAATTTCTTTTTCGTTGCCGTGCGTTCTTCACTGATAGCGTCTTTGTCCCTCCAATTTCTTTTTCGTTGCCGTGCGTTCTTCACTGATAGCGTCTTTGTCCCTCCAATTTCTTTTTCGTTGCCGTGCGTTCTTCACTGATAGCGTCTTTGTCCCTCCAATTTCTTTTTCGTTGCCGTGCGTTCTTCACTGATAGCGTCTTTGTCCCTCCAATTTCTTTTTCGTTGCCGTGCGTTCTTCACTGATAGCGTCTTTGTCCCTCCAATTTCTTTTCTTTCTGTTTGTGTCTATTTTCACTCTCTTCTCTTCCTTCTCCTTTGTTGTGTTGTTACTGCCATGCTGTTCGTCATCTCTCCCTTCTTCTCCCGTCTTTGCTGTCGCGTTATGTTTTTCATCCCATCAGTCTTCTCCTGTCGTTACAGCTATGCTATTCTCTTCATTGCTTCTCCCTTGTCCCGTCTTTACTACTAGGGTGTACTCTACTCTTCGTCCCTTCTCTCTTCTCCACTCTTTGCTGCTAAGCTATGTTCTGTTTTTCTCATCTCCGCTGTCTTTACTTGCATGTTAATGTATTCGAAACATGCTCTTTACCGCATCCCACTCTCGCCTCTTTCTCCCTCTCCCTCCCTCCCTCCCTCCCTTCCTCTCTCTCTCTCTCTCCTCTCTCTCTCTCTCTCTCTCTCTCTCTCTCTCTCTCTCTCTCTCTCTCTCTCTCGCCCTTCCCTGCACTCCTTTCGCTCCTGCGTCTCTCTCTTTCCCACCCCAACCCCCCCCCCCCCTCTCTCTCTCTCTCATTTACTTTTTCTTTTCTTTTCTGTTCTTTTTTTATTCCGCATCTCATTTTTGTTCTAGCCACTTTTTGCATGCTTCTTTAACTGCCTTATCTTATTTTGCATTGTTGACCCTACTCAGTGCGAGGACTGGATGTAAAAAAGCACATCAGTGCTTATCTATTATCCTCGTAAATAAAGAATGTTGTCTTGTCTTGTCCTTCCTTCTCTCTCTGCTAATATGTTCCTCCACCGCTTGTTTCCACGTCGTTATTGCTCGTCTGTGTTCAATTTTCCTGGCTTCTCTTGTCTTCACTGTTCTGCTTTGAGTTTCTGCTGTTCTTTTTACCTCAGTGTTTACTGTGGTATGGTGGGTTTTTTTTTTTCTTTCTATTCTCACGTTTCATGGTTTCACTTCTTTGCTGTGTTCTGTTGTCCTTGTTTCTCCTGTCTTGACTGGTGTGCTTCATTCTGTCCATCCTTTATCCGCATTCATTGCTAAGCTTTGTTCTTACGTTTTCCTCTCTCCCTGTCCCGACCACTGTGCTGGGGTCTTCTGCTTTCCTTTCGATTCTGTGTTGCGCACTTTTGGTTCCTACTCCTCCGTGCGGATACCGGGGGTCTTTTGTACAAATAGTCCCCCCCCCCCCACTCCCCTTCTGGAAATTCTGTGCTAGTAACGTACCCCTTTTCCTTTCGCTCGCAGTAACTCTGTCCCCTTCTCTTGCTGTACTGTCGTCTACTGTCCTTTCTGTCTACCATATCTTGTATCCATCTTTTTCCACAACCTCTTCCCACAAATTTCTGCACTCAACAAAGTCGGAGTGAACGGACTATACGCTCGAGTATAGTGTGAGTATCCCAACAGGGTAAAACGAGTTCACACGCTACCAGATACTGGAACGCTGAAGAAGAAGAAGAAGAAGAAGTTTCCTACTGCCTTTGCTGCGATGCTGTATTCGGCTCCACTCTTTCTCCTGTCTTCACGGCGATGCTGTATTCGGCTCCACTCTTTCTCCTGTCTTCACGGCGATGCTGTATTCGGCTCCACTCTTTCTCCTGTCTTCACGGCGATGCTGTATTCGGCTCCACTCTTTCTCCTGTCTTCACGGCGATGCTGTATTCGGCTCCACTCTTTCTCCTGTCTTCACGGCGATGTTCTCTTCCACTCCTGTCTTTACCGCCATGTTATATTTCGCTCTCATCCCTTCTGTTTTACCGCGTTTTACTGTTCATCTCTTTTATCTCGGTCATACTAATATATTGTTTATATATATATGTATATATATTTGTATGCATTCAGATATATTCTGCCGTTATCAACATTATCGCCGTTGTGATATATATATATATATATATATATATATATATATATATATATATATATATATATATATATATATATATTATACATATATATATGTGTGTGTGTGTGTGTGTGTGTGTGCGCGCGCGCGCGCACACACACACACACACACACACACACACACACACACACACAACACACATACCACACACACACACACACACACACACACACACACACACACACACACACACACACACATGCGCGCGCGCGCGTGTGTGTGTGACAACGGCGATAATGTTGACAACGGCAAAATTGACAAAAATGTGGTTGTATGTGATGGTGGTGATAGCAATAACATCGGCAATAATGTTGAGAACGGCGGAGTTGATATCAATGGTGACTATGTCAAGTTGCCTTGGAAAAGAATGTGGCTACAGTTCTGATCGCGATCATGATGAAGATTATTCTTATATGAACAGGGAAGATTTCATGTGACCGATGAGGATGATTATTACGATGTGGGTGGTTAAGATGATCCTCATAATGTGAATGGTGGTGATACGAATGATGGTGATAATCATGATGTTATGACAAAGGAAACAGTCGATGATAAAGACTATAACCATTGTATACGAAGTAGGTCACAATGCTAACATAGTAACAATGAATGTATTCATGTAAACGATAAAGACACTCACTGTAATGTTAACTTTTAAGATAATCACCGTAATGTGAATTAGGAGGGTATTAGGTTTAACAACGAAAATAATAATTGTACGTTAGTGATGAAAATATGAATACTGTGATGACGGCGACGATGATGACGACGGTGGTGACGGTGACAAGGACCATTGAGTGACATCGATGATGACGGCCATAACGATGATATAGAAACGACGACAACTTTGTCAAAAGGATAAAACGGGAGTATTTGCTTCGCAGATGACTATCGACGCCATCTTCATCTGTTTTGTGGAAGACTGTGGCATGAACGATGGGCTCACCAAACCCTACTTCATGAGTATGGCGCTGATGGTGAGTCCATGTGTCTGGCTCTCTCTGCTTTGTGTCTGTCTCTCCTTTATCTGGCACAAACGATGGGCTGTCCTTCTTCATGAGTCTAGGACTGATGGTGAATTCCTGTTCCTCTAAGTGTCTCTGTGTGTCAGTTTGTCTGTCTGTGTACCATCGTTGCAATCCTCCTCCATCTTTCCCCAGTGTCTGTCTGCTATTTGCCGAATCTGCCTCTGTCTGTTCGCCTTCCTCCCGTCTGTGTCTGTCTGTCTGTCTATCTGTCTGTCACTTCCTGTCCAATCTATCCGTCTTCTGTCTGTCTCTTTCCTTTCTCTGATTCTCCAATACAGTGTGCTCCTTACGGCTGACTGGGCTCTCATTAACATCAGTCGTGTGTGTGTGTGTGTGTGTGTGTGTGTGTGTGTGTGTGTGTGTGTGTGTGTGTGTGCGTGAGTGTATGTGTGTGTTGTTTCGTGTGTGTGTGTGTGTGTGTGTGTGTGTGTGTGTGTGTGTGTGTGTGTGTGTGTGTGTGCAAGCATGCGTGGGTGCGTGCGTGGGTGCGTGTGTATTTGTGTGTACGTGTATGCATGTGTGTGCTGTGTGCAAATGTATGTGTTTCAGGAATACGTGAAGAACAGTGACGAAGCCAAGCAAGCCGCTCGGCAGAAAAGGGTGGGAAAAGAGGAGTTTTGAACTCGGAAACACCAGCCGATATCTTTTCACCCAAACAAGATCCCGTCAACACCCCCCACCCCCTCCTCCTGTCCTGTCCGCACCCACCCTGACCCAGTCAGCAACTATCCTCATCAGTTCCGGTCATTACCCACCCTAACTCCTCAGCACCCAACCTGATCCAATCAACACCCGCTTCCCCACCCTGCAGATCCCCTCCCTGGTCAATCCCAATTGACACCCATTCTGATGCTGTCAATCTGATCAATTCCAATCAACACCCACCCTGACTCAGTCAATACCCAAACCACGATCAGTCCAGATCAACCCCTCCCCCCGACCCAGTCATACCCACCCTGATCAGTCCCAATCAACACCCACCCTGACCCAGTCAGTACCCACCCTGATCAGTCCCAATCAACACCCACCCTGACCCAGTCAGTACCCACCCTGATCAGTCCCAATCAACACCCACCCTGACCCAGTCAGTACCCACCCTGATCAATCCCAATCAACACCCACCCTGACCCAGTCAGTACCCACCCTGATCAGTCCCAATCAACACCCACCCTGACCCAGTCAGTACCCACCCTGATCAATCCCAATCAACACCCACCCTGACCCAGTCAGAACCCACCCTGATCAGTCCCATTCAAAACCCACCCTGACCCAGTCAGTACCCACCCTGATCAGTCCCAATCAACACCCACCCTGACCCAGTCAGTACCCACCCTGATCATCCCAATCAACACCCACCCTGACCCAGTCAGTACCCATCCTGATCAGTCCCAATCAACACCCACCCTGACCCAGTCAGTACCCACCCTGATCAGTCCCAATCAACGCCCACCCTGACCCAGTCAGTACCCATCCTGATCAGTCCATTCAACACCCACCCTGACCCAGTCAGTACCCCACCCTGATCAGTCCCAATCAACACCCACCCTGACCCAGTCAGTACCCATCCTGATCAGTCCATTCAACACCCAACCTTACCCAGTCAGTACCCACCCTGATCAGTCCCAATCAACACCCACCCTGACCCAGTCAGTACCCACCCTGATCAGTCCCAATCAACACCCACCCTGACCCAGTCAGTACCCTTCCTGATCAGTCCCAATCAACACCCACCCTGACCCAGTCAGTACCCATCCTGATCATCCATTCATCACCCAACCTTACCCAGTCAGTACCCATCCTGATCATCCATTCAACACCCACCCTGACCCAGTCAGTACCCATCCTGATCAGTCATTCAACACCCACCCTGACCCAGTCAGTACCCATCCTGATCAGTCCATTCAACACCCACCCTGACCCAGTCAGTACCCACCCTGATCAGTCCCAATCAACACTCATCCTGACCCAGTCAGTACCCACCCTGATCAGTCCCAATCAACACCCACCCTGACCCAGTCAGTACCCACCTGATCAGTCCCAATCAACACCCACCCTGACCCAGTCAGTACCCACCCTGATCAGTCCATTCAACATCCAACCTTACCCAGTCAGTACCCACCCTGATCAGTCCCAATCAACACCTACCCTGACCCAGTCAGTACCCACCCTGATCAGTCCCAATCAACACCCACCCTGACCCAGTCAGTACCCATCCTGATCAGTCCATTCAACACCCACCCTGACCCAGTCAGTACCCACCCTGATCAGTCCCAATCAACACCCACCCTGACCCAGTCAGTAACCAATCCTGATCAGTCTATTCAACACCCAACCTTACCCAGTCAGTACCCACCCTGATCAGTCCCAATCAACACCCACCCTGACCCAGTCAGTGCCCATCCTGATCAGTCCATTCAACACCCAACCTACCCAGTCAGTACCCCCTTGATCAGTCCCAATCAACATCCACCCTGACCCAGTCAGTACCCACCCTGATCAGTCCCAATAAACACCCACCCTGACCCAGTCAGTTCCCATCCTAAATCAGTCCATTCAACACCCACCCTGACCCACTCAGTACCCATCCGATCAGTCCCAATCAACACCCACCCTGACCCAGTAAGTACCCACCCTGATCAGTCCCAATCAACATCCACCCTGACCCAGTCAGTACCCACCCTGATCAGTCCCAATCAACACCCACCCTGACCCAGTCAGTACCCGCCCTGATCAGTCCAGATCACCCACCCAGACCCAGTCAGTACCCACCCTGATCAGTCCCAATCAACACCCACCCTGACCCAGTCAGTACCCACCCTGATCAGTCCCAATCAACGCCCACCCTGACCCAGTCAGTACCCATCCTGATCTGTCCCAATCAACACCCACCCTGACCCAGTCAGTACCCATCCTGATCAGTCAGTACCCACCCTGATCAGTCGCAGTGAACACCCTGACCCAGTCAACATCCATCATTACCCAGGCAGCAGCCACCCTGACCAGTCTCAGCCGGCAACAAGCCTGACCCGTCCCAGTCAACTCGCATGATATCGTGATGCGTGGTTTTCCTCATCAGTATGGTCTGTTTCCTCACAACTTTTTGGCTGTGATAATTGCTTCCCCTTTCCTGCCGCTGAAGCGCCACTTTCCCTCGCTCTCCTCCTGTGACAGAAGACGGCCAGGTTTCTGTTGTGTACACAGTGAATGCACAGAGATGGCGTTTATATGTAATCGAAAGTTGTAATCACGACACAATGATGCAAGGACTCATGTGCCATCAGACAGTACAATTCATTGCGTGCCCATTTTCGAGATAAAGCCTAAAAGTTTGTGCGATGTCACTGAACTACAAGAAGGTTGAAACAATCTAACTTATGGAGTCGGTCTGTACGATTATGCTCATTTGCAGTCTCCACCGAGATTGTGCCTTGATGTTCTATGCGATAGCTGTTGTACTTTGCAGTAGACAGTTGTACTGTGTTCTTTTGCCCCGTATTTTCCCTTGTCTTCTCCAGCAGTAATGTGTGGTCGATGGCTAAACTTGTCAGAGATGAAAAAAATCAAATAAAATCCTATAAATGATTTCTATCAAAAATATTCTCAAAGTGTTTGCAATTCCGACCAGAAATTTGAACTAGCTTCAAAGAAAGATAAGCAAAATTTTTTTTTTTAAACCCAGGAAGTTTGATTGATACGTAAAATACAAGGAACGGTCTCGTTTCTAAGCGCATCTTTATGGCGATTACTGAAATCACTGCACAACAGTCCTTGAATCGTGCCAGTATTTTCCACTGACGAAAAGGACGACCCTCTGGCACAGATGTGAACTGGCAGTGGAGAATTCATCGTTGGTTAGCGTTGTTCGTGTCTGTTTTGTCAGGCAGCAAGTTGGACACGACATTACTAGTGCGTGCATTGTAGACACCGGCATAGCAACAACTGAAGATGGGAGTGTCGTAGGTGGTGGTGAAGGTGACGGCGCGGGTGGAAGTGCAGCCAATGTGGGCTAGTCCTCATTGAACCACGCCATCCAGGTTTCAGTCTCCAGACGTCTCACACTTGCAGTCACGAAGCAGCAAATGTTCTACGTTCAGCAGTGTCTCATCAAACAATTTGATCATGTACGACAGTGGCCCGAGTGTCTTGCATGACTACACCAAGTAGCACTGTTTCTTGTATAGGAAACACAGGCTACTGACTTCTCAATGCTGCTCACCGTCCTGCGTGACAGACTTGCCCCACACAGTTCCAGGTGGTATATAGGCTACAGGCTGAACCGTTCATCTGTCAAGAGAAGTTGGTGTGAACCAAAACGTTTTGCCTGTTTCCTTTATCGGCTATATCCATGGCGACACTAATCTGCGAATCTCCGACACTTCACTGTGTCATTTTCACAGCGATGGCTACTGCGTTATTATTTTCATTGAGTGCTAGATCTTTCTCAGACAGTAGACGTCTTTGAATGCGATCATTGTTAATTCATCATTTTCTTTCTCTGCATTAGATACAGCGATTCACGGAAGTTGCAGTCTTGTGACCAATGATTTAATTGAGACACTAAGTTGTCACAGATTCGTGTTTGTAACTTATTCGTCTCTCTACTTAGAGATGAAACATGAAGCTCGGAACAGTTTCAGAAGACTCTGGTCAGAGGTGATCTTGAGCAATGTATTTTAGTTCATAAAAAGTCATCTCGTCTGGTTTTGCTTGTGCCTCGAGATGATCATCGTGGCTCTGCAGCTTGTTTTCAGACCGATTTTCTTTTTTGTTTGTATATGTTTGCATCATTAATGTCATCCGCCAGAAACTGATGGCTCTGTCGCTCAGTGTATTGAGCCCATTCCTCTCTCCCTTCGAGTTCATATACCTACAGTCGTCTGTATAGTGTCATCCTCGTCGCCAGATGAAAGAAACTCAATATTTGGAGTAACAACCGATCACTTTTTTTTCTTTTAGGTGTATAGACGTTCGCCATACTGGTGCCAGCAAGTGTGGTAACTCGAGCGTGTCAATTCTAACACAGTAGCCAAATACTGAAGTGGTTGACATTTGTAGCATAAAAATTTCATATTCGTGAGATTAGCAAGAAATCAAAAGTTATTCAAAATTTCTTTTAAAGGAGCATATTAATGATGTCCTGACTATAATGAAAGTGATTTACATTGTGTTTTACAAAGTCTCATATCATGAAGGCCGCATAAGATGCGAGTGACATTACATTTACACTCGTAAAGTTGTGCGTTGAAAGAGCCAAAGGACATCCAACTACATGCTAAAGTTGGAAACACAAACACGAGATTCACTTTTACCTTTAGGCAGCAAAGCTGCTTGTTGAAGTGGCAAAAAAAAAGATAGTTAGAATATGCATGCTAATAAAACATCAGAATCTTCTGGATTTTTTCCGCAATCAGTGCCATAAAACAGGAGGCAGAGGGTAGAAGGGTTGAAGAGAAGGGAGGAGGGCGATTGGATAGGATGTGGGACATCCCCCCCTCCCTCCCTCCCTCTCTCTCTCTCTCTCTCTCTCTCTCTCTCTCTCTCTCTCTCTCTCTCTCTCTCTCTCTCTCTGATTAGTTCAGAGCAGCTTTAAATCACCCTCACGCATAACTTTTTCTCTCCCTTTTGATGGTCTCTGTATGTCTATCACACACACGCACGCACACACACACACACACACACACACGCACGCACGCACGCACGCACGCACGCACGCAGCGCGCGGCGCGCGCATACACTTATATACACGTATCCACGCGCATTCAAACATGCAGACATCACACAGGCGCGCGCTCGCTTCCACATCTAGCTCTAGTTTTACATTAGTACTGGTTGAATGTAAAGATCTTTTGTTGTTGTTGTAATTCTGACATATCTCTAAATAACAATCACCAGAAATCTTGAATCAGAAGGACATGTTCTCTGGAAAGTTGACTCAGTGTAAACGTAGAGAGCATTGTATCCGGAGGAGGTCTTGACTGAAGAGTGAATTTAGAGGAGAGTAGATGATGAGAAAAGTTGCAGGAGGAGGTCTTGACTGGAAAGTGACTTTAGAGTAGATGAAGAGAAAATTTTGCAGGAGAAAGTCTTGACTGAAAAGTGAATTTAGAGTAGATGAGGCGAAAACTGTTGCAGGACAGAAATTTGATTGTAGTGTAGATGATGAAGGAATCATTTAAGAAAACAAGCAATTGAAGTTTGAAGGGGAAAGAGTCTAACTTGTTATGGACTTTTCCATGTACTTGCAATCATCAACAGAGACAGCAAAATATCATGACAGTACTCAAAATATCGTGGAACAACACTTTTTGTGTTCGTGTGTTTACCTAAAGTATTCCTGCTGAATGGCTTGAAATATTTGTTTTCCTGAACACAGATGAAATCTCAGTTCTGATTAGAACCAGTTTTCACACATTTATACACACACGCACGCACGCACGCACGCACGCACACACGCACGCACGCACGCACACGCACGCACGCGCGCACGCACGCAGACACAGTTGAGTTTATTCAATTTTCAAGAAGGTTATAATTCACGTATGAAAAAAATGCAAAGTTTATCTATATGTCAGTTTGACAATAAAACCTCCATTTAAACAAAACTAGAATGCGCTAAGGCGATCTTTTTTATGACCAGTTTTCCCACGGATTAGGCCTATTAACAAATTCGATTTGTTTCGTAAATCTTAATTTCTGTTTCATAAATTGAATATTTACGAGGTTTAGATTATTTTAAAAGTATTTTCGACCCTAAAACATGTCAAGATCTTTGCAAAAACAAGTGGGTTCACGAAAATGAAAGGGCATACTGTCCAGCCCAGTTTTTGACATGGTGGTAAACCCATTTTACAGGTTAACCCAGTGCACAACACTACACCACACTACATTACTCTACACTGCACACACACATACACACACACACGCGCGCGCGCGCTCGGCACATGTACGTGCGTGCGTATACGAACGCTTGAACGTACACATTCGCAAGACAGGCTTACATGCACAAGCTACCTAGATCTTGCCATCGGAATAATGTGATTGTTTACAGAGTATTCTTCTTCTTCTTCTTCTTCTTCGTTCGCTCAGACAGGAACCCCAGATGCACTGATGAAGGCTGCCGTCCGGCGGAGGTCCTCCAGAGATCCGTAGAGTTTCTCCCTACAGGGCCCGGCACTCTTCCACCCTGGCGGGTCCTCAGCGGTCGAGCACCATATCGAGATTCTCCAAGGTTGTCTGTCATGTGAGCGGGGATGCGTTGTGCTGCCGTTACGCCCCTGACAAGTCAGGACCAGCACATCCGACTTCGGCTCTTGCCATTTATCCCATGGCTGGGGTAAGGCTTGGAGCAGTGTCAGGGCGTGTCCACGCGCCGGTGGGCCTGCACAGAGTTCCTTCCTTTCTCGGTGGGGGCCTTACTCCTCCATCTGGACTGGTCTAGCCTGCGGCTTTCCTTGATTGGAGAGGCCGAGATCTAGTTTTAATATAGCGCCAGTCGTCCGCTCCCGTGCCGCGTTAGTCACAACAGAGGTTGCGTCCAACCTGCCCCATGTCCCCCTGAGGAAACACCCACATTAACGTGGCGAGAAGGTGCGACTACGGTTTTCACCCTTTCTTAATAGAAGAAAGGGATCTTCGCAGATCAACAGAGTATTAATTGTGTACCTGTTTTCATAACAGGCTTACATGCACAAGCTACCTAGATCTTACCATCGGAATAATGTGATTGTTTACAGAGTATTAATTGTGTACCTGTTTTCATAACAGGCTTACATGCACAAGCTACCTAGATCTTACCATCGGAATAATGTGATTGTTTACAGAGTATTAATTGTGTACCTGTTTTCATAACAGGCTTACATGCACAAGCTACATAGATCTTACCATCGGAATAATGTGATTGTTTACAGAGTATTAATTGTGTACCTGTTTTCATAACAGGCTTACATGCACAAGCTACCTAGATCTTACCATCGGAATAATGTGATTGTTTACAGAGTATTAATTGTGTACCTGTTTTCATTATGTGTCCACACGCTCTGATATTGCCTGATCTATTTTTCATACATGTTCTAATCTGTGATATGTATTGTGTGATTCATTCTCCCTTTTGTGTAAATCTTTGCTAATCCGTCCATAGACCAAAACAAAACAAAAGGCCCACGGATGACATTGTGTTGATATAGACTACAATGTTTAGCTAAGGGCAGAGATGATAGTGTGATATATTCAAATAAAGTGTCATTTTTCATCGAGTTTTAGATGTGTGTTGGGGACATTCCTGTTGGAGTGAATGCGTATGAGTCTTCAACGTCAGCTCACATTTAAGATGCAGTTGGCAGACTTACTCACCTGTTTATACCTGCCTGTGTAGCGACTTATGCAGGTTCATACTCTCTTCAATTCATTTTGTTTATAGCCCGGCCCACCGGAGGGGAAAGGGAGGGGGGGGGGGGAGCACACCAGGCTTCTCATATCGTCAAAATAGATTCTACGTATGTTTGTGTTAAACAAAACTGAAAACAATAATGACTAGTTTACTTCAAACATACTCAAAACACCTTAAAAGTTTACTCGTTTCAGCAAAATATCAGATACAAATGGAAAACATACATGAATAAAGTCTTCGCGGAGTCCGCTGTGAAGTGTTTGTGTTGAACTTCATGTAATTCATGTTTAAACGTGAGTGGCTCTTCACATAGTATCTACCATGGAACCTCCTCACCCTTTAAATCGTGTGTGAAAGGAAAAACTCCGATCCCCGTATGATCGATCCCAGTGCGCTCTTTTAGTGGAAATGTCATTTTTCCCATCCAAGAGTACCGCAAAAGAACAACTTATCCCTTAAATCTTTTGCCTTGAGGACGTAAACCTCAACTACATTAGAATTCGGCACCAGTATTATCTGAAATGCCATTACCATACATATTATAATTACTACTGCTATTGCTGATGATACAGCACTTTGGAATTTTATGCGTTTCCGGGACTGAGCACTCATCCATTCCATCTATTAGACTTGTCTATCCTTTTTTTTTTTCAAAAGCCAAGGGAGATAATACACAGCACGTGCAGCAGTGTCTGTGATGACAGTGTTCACGTCATGCTCTAGACGCAGTGCTGTCACCTGTCGCAGGTCGGGTTCAGAACAGACGCACGCACGCACGTATGAACATTTGCACGCACGTTCGCTCGCTTGCGCGCACATAGAACGAAAGAGAGAGACAGCGACAAAAAAAGAATAAAGTCACACAGGTTGGCACACACACACACACATACACGCACGCACGCACGCACGCACGCGCACACACACACACACACGAGAAAGAGAGAGACAGAGAGAGGAACAAATTCACATTTACAGGTTGGGTATAAACACGCTAACACAGATGAATAATTATGAAGTTACGTGTACAGGCTGAGTGTACACACACGCTTACACACATGCATAAAGTCACCTGTATTGGCTGGGTGTACTCGCACACGCTCACACAAATGAACAAAGTTGCACATACAGGCTGGGTGTCTACATAGCTGAACTGATACACATGCACAGGCAGGTGTGCACTGCACATATGCTCGCAAATATAAATAAGACCAATCGACACATAAAGAAATAACAATAAAGAACATTGTTTACCACCCCACCCTTCCCCCCTCAACCCATCCCACCCTCTACCCCCGCCCGACCCCCGCTTTCTGATTGGCCCACCTCACCCCCCCCCCCCCCCCCCCCCCCCCCAGCTTGAAAAACCTCCTTCCCCTCTGGATGCATTTGTTTGAGTGTCTTTTTTTTTCTCTGGCCAAGGAAGTCGCTTCTCCCCACTCATCACACTCCCCAGTACTTGAATCGGACACTGAGGGATGGAAAGATGTCATCCTCTTGCCCCCCTACTCTTTCGGTTGTGCAAGTGGCGAAACAAAACAGAAGAGGATATCGTCAAGTCAAAAGGACACACACACGCTTCCACGCATGCACGCACGCACGCACGCACCACACACACACACACACACGCACACGCACACGCACACACACACACGCACAAGGACAAATAGACGTCTTCTTCCAATTCTTTTGTCAAGCCAGAGACTGTGGTATGAGGAGAATGAGTTCTGTCGAACCAGACATCAACTCATTGTCAACTGCACAGCTCATGAGAGAAACCGTCATGACTTTAAAGAAAAAAACACACACCTTTTTAAATGTTAAAACAGACACCAAAAACAATTGCAAATAAATTCAATGTTATTTGCAGAAAAAATTAAGTTCTCATAAATCTGGTGACTTGCCTAGAATCTACAACCAACTAATTGCTCAAAGAAAACCATTCAATTCTAGCACAGTTGAGTTCCGTACAATATGAAACGAAAAAAAATGAAGACCAATCCAACTTCAGTATGCGCTAGTTTATACTTAAACGGAATACCCAAACTTAAATGGACAGTATTCTTTGACAGATGGCAAAGATATTTTACTGTTACCTGGGCCTGAATTTGGCCATTGCTTTTAACTTCTTGAATATCGAGTGCGACCCCTTGTTGCCAAATTTGCTCCAGGGGCCAACAGTCTGAGTCGCACTATTTTATGTTATTTTATTTTACTTTTTAACGTGCGCGCTGGTGACCTACTCGTTTTTGAGTGAACCAGTATTTTAGGAAGAAGAAGAAGACTGTTTGACTGTTACTGAAACTGTTTCAAAAACCTATGACTGCATCTGTGCTCTAACCAGCATCAACCACGACATTTCTTGCCAACGCTCTGTATTGTCTGACAGCATTAGGGACGTCGACAATCTTCAATTCCTCACTCAGATGTCCAACTCATTTACAGTTCTTTCTAACACTGACGGGTAAATGAGAAAAGTATTTAATTAAAAGCTCAGTTCCAGTAAGTAAGGTAAATTTTCATCGGAAATCCACTCCTTTAGAAACCCACGCAGGACTGACCCCAACAGAACAACAGATGTTGGAGTAAGGGGGGGGGGGGGGGGGGGGGGGGGTGTTGTCTCATAGCCTTCGACCCCATGAAACAGCTCCCGATTTCTGTAAGAAGATGACCAGAGCCCCAAAGACAATGGTAGAGGCAGTTGAAAAAGAGTTCCAGCCGGATCCCGTCGAGAAGGAATAAAAGTAACGTCATACGGCTTAAATTTCCAAATTTTCAACAGGTGTCCAAAGCAGTCACTGTGGGTAAGATATCTGTCCACAGGTGTCCAAAGCAATTACTGTGGGTAAGATATCTGTCCACAGGTGTCCAAAGCAGTCACTGTGGGTAAGATATCTGTCCACAGGTGTCCAAAGCAGTTACTGTGGGTAAGATATCTGTCCACAGCCAAAGCAGTCACTGTGGGTAAGATATCTGTCCACATGTGTCCAAAGCAGTTACTGTGGGTAAGATATCTGTCCACAGGTGTCCAAAGCAGTTACTGTGGGTAAGATATCTGTCCACAGGTGTCCAAAGCAATTACTGTGGGTAAGATATCTGTCCACAGGTGTCCAAAGCAGTCACTGTGGGTAAGATATCTGTCCACAGGTGTCCAAAGCAGTTACTGTGGGTAAGATATCTGTCCACAGGTGTCCAAAGCAGTTACTGTGGGTAAGATATCTGTCCACAGGTGTCCAAAGCAGTTACTGTGGGTAAGATATCTGTCCACAGGTGTCCAAAGCAGTTACTGTGGGTAAGATATCTGTCCAGAAGGGCAAGACCTTGAGACGTCCAGCCATCTAGAAGTTGCATGGTCGAATTCTACAAGTGCCAGGAAAGAACAGAAAAATCTGATGTTTAGGAGTCAAGGCTCGGTCCTAGGGCCGAGTCTTTTTCTTCTCCATATAAACGACCTTCCTGATGGCATCAAGTCGAATGTCCGCCTATTTGCCGACGATACCATGTGCAGCAAGACCATCACGAACAAAAAAGACGAGCGAGTGCTGCAAGAAGACCTACACTCCCTTACCACCTGGGAGGAGAAGTGGTCTATGGAGTTCCATCCACAGAAGTGCTCAACGCTGAGAGTTTCTCGGAAGCGGAACAAGATTGCCTCTGTGTATGAGCTACATGGACAGAATCTCGAAAACGTCAACACCACTAAATTACTTGGTGTCAACATCCAGGACAATATGCAGTGGGAATCTCACATTGACTCCATCACGAAGAAAGCCAGCAAGACCCCAGGCTTCGTCCGGCGCAACCTCAAGATCGGCAACAAGAAAACAAAGGAAACTGCGTATAAAGCTCTTGTTCGCCCGCTTCTTGAGTACGCAGCCACCATCTGGGATCTCTACACTGCAAACGAGATTGAGGCCTCGAAAAGATCCAAAATCGCCACCGTCAAACATCATGCGTCGACTCCATCCTTGACTCTCTTAATTGGCCTTCCCCACAACAGCGTCGTAAGAAAGCCCGCTTGGAGATGTTTTATAAATTCCATCACGGACTCATCTCCATTAACTCCATGTACCTGCCCAAACCATCTGATAGCAGGCTGAGCTCTAGGATCAACAATGACCAGAGCTACGACATTCCAACATGCACGACGCGGTACAGGCAGATGACGTTCTTTCCGAGGACCATACCAGAATGGAACAAGTTGCCTCAGGAGGTTGTGGACAGCTGAGTCACTGGACTGCTTCAAGTCCAGGCTGGCCTCCCCCATCTTTTAGAACCTGAAACAACCCATCCCACTTCCCCACCACCCCAAACCCTCCCCCCTTACCCTCATCCTGACCACTATTCCCTAAAATCCTCCCTTCCCCCCCTGCTTTTTTTTTCTTCAAAATCCTCATAACAGCGCAATCTTCGGCAATCTCCCCAAATACGACAAAACCATCAGCAAAATGATGTTGGTCGTACAAAGGAAGAAGAAGAAGGCTTTGACATGGCTGGCCTCCTTGGAGTGCAGGGAATTCAGGGCTGAAACACTCGAGAGAGGTTTCTCCAATGAAGACCTCCTGTTGTTTCTTTCCAATACAGCTTTGCATGGCTCTGGACCAGAATAACTTCAAATTTATGCCCGTTTTGTCATATCTGCTTTTCTTCTGCTCCTTACCAGAATTCCTCAGGTTATCTCATACTAGGACTAAGACTAATGGGCAAAAATCTTTATCTTTCAAAGCCCAGCCTGTGTATATGGTAATATAGTGAAATGTGTGTACAGTACAAATTGTTTGTGTTTATAATGAATAGTTTGTCGATCGAGAGCATTTTGTGTATCATAGATATGATATGTTATTAACAATTCCATGCAGCACAAGCAGCAGCAGCAGCAGAGGCGCAGCAGTAGTAGTAGTAGTAGTAGTAGTCATAGGCCTAGAGAACAGTAATATGCCAATCCTAACTCACTTTCGCCTCAAACCAGTTTTCGGGCGAAAGTGCCCTAGGATTGGCATATTACTGTTCTCTGACAAGTAAGACTTCAATAACCAAAAAATAACGATTATCTACAAACAAACATACTGTGCAGGGTTATCCGTTTTAAAACTAATTTACTAAACTTTCAGATTTCATTTTTTGCTTAATCCTATGTTTTTCCTGATCATTTTCAACAACATCATTTTCACGCATACATTCATCAAATGCATCTCGGTCTTTCATGTGAAATAAAACTACAGTCTTTAACTGTTCTCTAAAGTCTTTTAAAACTGAGTTATATTTTTGGCATAAAATCCACACACTTATTCCAGCATGTCTTCCACTGAAAGCAAGTTTTGATAAAGTGTTTCTCTTTTTAACTATGTCTCTTTCGCCGAACAGTCATCTATAATAAATAGTGTCTGCGTTCCTTCAAACAGTCTATAAAACTGTTCTAAACACTCACTCAGTTTATTGCTAGGATCAACTAAATATATGTTATCATCTGCCCATATAAACCTTCTATCATTATATGCTTTGTTCCATTTAAGTGTTGGACAGAAAACCGCAATATGATCAAAATTATAACGATAAACTGTTTGTAACAGGTCGAGGATAAATATTGTTTTTCCACAACCAGTTTGTCCACAAATTAATGAACAATGAGGGGTTTTTGTCATAAAGTTTAACTGCTCCATAGTTTTATAACAGAATTTAATCTAATCCAGTTATTATTTTTATCATGCTCTCTGTCAAAACTTGTTCAGTTAATAAAACCCTATGAGGCCTAAATGTGTAAGATTATCCAATTTAGTTCTGTAAGATTGTTTCTATTTAAAGTCAACATTGATTTTGTTGCTTGTTGTTATGATCTTAATATCCTCACCATTGTGAAGACGATGACAACAACGTTAAGGCGTTTAATGTCTAAGTTTTGCCAGCTAATATTAATTCCTTTTATAAGGACGTCACTAACGCCACAACCCATCCCTCTCCACATCTTTAAAGACAGAAATTTCAAATATCATTGTGAACGTGTCTCCTAATTTCTGCTTGGAAAGAACTGTAATTTTGTAGAAGCTTTTTTTACAACTGTTTCTTTCTGTGGAGGATGTACTGTTTTTCCCATACGGCGTTATTTCAATTTCTTTCCGACTATTGTCGTCCGGCATAAGACTTACATGTAAAGGGCCAGAGTTGAATGCTTTTCTGAAACTTTTTTGACGGCTAAAATATGTAAATGGGCTTATGAATTCAATTTTATGTCCCATTCTAATATGGTTCTAAGTGCCATTTGAGGTCAGGTTTTCGAACTATTTTATATTCATACTGGCCAACATTATTTGCCTCTAGATTGCGCAGTTGTTCTAGTTTAGGAAACTTTTTGTTGTCGCTAACCTCTTTGCGTTTATATCACCATCTTTAGTGTACTCAAAACCATACAAAGCGCCTTTCTCACCATTTTGTTCAAAGTCCGCAACATCTGCAAGGTCTTTTAATTCTAAGGTTATACACCTTACAGGCGCTAATGTAACTCCTGATTCTTCTGGCCCACGCGACATTATTTTTTAGTAACGTATTATTTTATTTCCAAAACAATGTGCAGGTTATCACATTTCACAACTTTCCCCGCTTTGTCTTTGATTTTTATATTAAATGATCCGACCCTCCACAAACTAATCTTTTAAACTGTAAATTAGGGAATTGTATAATTTCATAATCGCAATATGCAGCTTTCCCTGACGGAAGAGCTCTTAAAACAGTTGAGGGCCTTCCATCATATAAGTTTTCATCAGTGCTCAGCTCATCCAAATGAACATAGAGTAATGATGTAATGCAAGATCGAGCGGATTTTCTCCCTCATAAGTAGTTTTTTGCTGCAACTCTAAAACTATGAACGGGCAGATGGGTAGTTGTAAAGCCTAACATTTTAGCTAGCTCTTTATCAAAAAGGTAACCTACTTCTTCTTCTTCAGGTTTGAAGGCCAACATTGTTTTTAGATTTGCATTGTTAAGTTTGAGAGCAATGTTGAAGTTACTCATTGCTTCTTTTAGCGAGCAAAACCCGTAATAACCATCAGGTATGGTTAACTGGCTAACTAATAGGCCTCTATTATTAACTTTTCTAATCTTATTATTCTCCTTGGCTTTGCTTATATTAAACCATACGACTTTGTAGAATATTTCATGGAGCGCGACCGTTCTGGTTCCGCAATTGTTATTAATAGCATGTTCTAAAAACGAAGGACTGTCTTGGGTTGTTATTGTTACAAACATTTTTTTAAAACAAATTAAAAATGAGTGCATTCAAATATACTGATGCAAAATATTCTGTTGGGCCGCACTACAATCTTAAAAATATAGCAACTGATACTCTTGACATTGCTGTGACCCAGACTGCCTCTTTTCATAAAAAGGTGAGTACTCCATTGAAGAGCTATCTTAACCCCCCTATTGAAAACGACCACATCAAGAAAGCGTGGTTTAGTCATCCGATGCAGTTTTATCAGAACCAGTTAAACTTTGCTGTGTTTTGCGCATCAACTGGGTGTGGAGTGGCGTATGTGATCATTTAAATCACCATGATCCTTTGGTGAGGTCAGTGTACAGATTTCATTTCTATTACACCTTTAGACGTATTTTGGCTGAATTTGCAAGCGCCATTACCAAATGACAAACCGTTTAATCCATTCAGAACAGAATAGACATGAAGGCTTTTGAAAGAATCTGTAACGAATTCAATATTAACATCAAGACAGACTTTAGACAAAAGTTGGATCTTAATCATGGCCTAGGCGACCTTTATTTTCGGGCACGCACAGAAAGTATAACTATGACTGGCATCCTCCTTTCAAAACTTTCTTTTTTGGCCCAACTGTTCAGCCGGGTCCCTACAGCAAGAGCATAAAACAGCATGGACAACATTTATCTTAGACACTTCTAAGGGCCTAACTAGAGCGGGAATAGAACGAATAAACGACTCTATTCGTACTTACGTTTGGTGTTTGCTAGGTTCGCAAGCACAGGCGAGATCGAGCATAACTGATCCTTCTACTGGCTTTGAGCACAAAAACAATACTTAGCAAATTTAGAGGACGCCATTAATTCTACAGTTGATTTACCTTCAAGTATTCAAAGGTACCAACATGTTTTACAATACGCAAGATCGAAAGTAGACTTTGCTGTTGGCACTGGTTTATACATGCTGCCTTCTGACCTCAGACTCCAGATAGGTACAATAATAAACTATAATAATGAAATTCTTATAGCAGGCAATGAACAGAAGGTTGGGAAAAACGACATAAATTCTGAGCCAGTAATATTACAAACAATAAAAGAACACCCAAGATTAAGTCATCCAATCCCCGAAGTCCAAACCCCAAAAGTCATTGAAGACTCAGCAAAGCTTGCGGACTCTGTTCGCGATGACCATGAATATGAAAAGACAGCGCTTGTTCTTGGATTAACTGGCATAGGATTACTTGGTCTTTATCTTACTAAATAGTAACCCAACTATTACAAGAACTAATGCCCATAAGTGCTCGGCCATAAAGCCAACTACTTTGCTTGCAGTAGACAAAAGCCAGCTAACAATACCTCCTAATATACCAGGTAAAGAGTCTATAGCTTTACCAGCTAATTTTTTAATAAACTCGCAAGATGATCAAGCTGTTTTTTACCCATGATTTATCAGGTGGAGGCGATGGCGGCGGAGGCACTGGACTTTGACCTCCACCGCCGCCTGTAATAGCCAACACCAGTGTACTTATTGCAAATCCTAAGGCCGTTATAACGCTTGCCAATGTGAACTCCCTGCTCTCTAAACAATGTTCTTATTCGTTCTGCTAGCGTTGCGTCTTCATATAAAATTTTTCGATTGTTTCTCTTATTCTATTCACTTGTGTTCGTAATTGGTCTCGGTTAGTAGTCAGCGCTTCTAGTCTTGCTGATCTTTCTTGTTCAAGATCTTTTAGTCTTTGTCTTATTCTTTCTTTAATATCAGGCCCTAAGTTGGCGTCATCAGCCTCAACGAGTTTTTCTTTTTCTCTTTTTATATGCTCATCTAGTTCACCTAGTTTTGCTAATTGTTTGTTAATTCGCCTCTGATGCTTCTTAAAGCATGATCAAGGGCCGTTATTTCTCGCATGGGTAGCGGTGAGTCGTGTATAGTCTTTAATGCTGTTTCTTCTGAAAAACTGGTTTCTGCTTCTATTGCATTTATTATTTCATCTGCCGATTGATTTAATTCTTTAAGTTCCATGTTTTGTATTTGGTTAGCTGTTGGGAGTTCCTGCAGTGTGTTTTGAAGTTTAGCAACTGCATCCTTATCTAATTTTGGTTTAGAAATGCCAAGGCGATTTTGATCTTTTACACTGAGTCTTTGTATAATTGTACTCTTGGCTAAAAACTTTGATGGGTCTGGTTTAGATGTAAGCCGAACAAGTTGCCCTTGGTCGTTTTTTACAGACAAATGATCATCTTTTAATTCAAAATCATTTGGGTCTATAAATTCGGAGGTTCTTGGCCTAAACTTTCGTAAAATGAATTAACCTTACTTTCTGTTAATTCATGCCGCATTGAGAGCGTTGAGCGATGTTGTATTAAAGGGATCATTTCACTCATGTCGTCTCCAGGATCAAAACATCATAATCTTCTTCATCTTCAATTCCTGCCATGTTTTTAAATAATTAATTTTTTATTTTGCTTCATAAAAATGTCACAAGCACATGGCTCGATTCTTGACCCGCATAGAAGACTGAAAGAACCCTTTGGCGTGAAGGGAAATAAGCGGACTATTACTGTTCCAAATAATCCATCTACTATTGATGCAGATCAAATTCTTACTGTCAAATTTCCAGACCTAGGAGCAAATGACGTGATTGTGCCAGGCTCTGCGCGTCTTACTTTCAAAATAGCGCTCGCTTCAACAACAGACCCAAACAGGACAGTTGTACAGAATCTGGGGCGGGCAATCGTTAAGAAAATTTCTATAAAACTTGAGGGGCAAGAAATATTTTCTTACACAATGCAGACATATTTTTAACCTATTTTGATCTATGGCTAACCGGGACTGAAAGGGCTGACTTTGCGTTTCAAGGAATAGAAAATGAAGAAGCACTAAAACATAGAATAGGTGCCGCAGATACTAAAGACGGCAAAAGTATGTGGCTGTAAATTTTGCGTTTGGAAATCGCTTTTCCATTCCCTTAGATTTTGAGTTGTTAAAAGCGCATGCGCCATACTTTCAAGGAGCATTAAAAGACAGATTGTCATATGAACTAACTTTTAATAAATACAAACGGGTTATCAAATCATCAGACACCGAAGCAAAGTACAGCATTTCTGACATCTCGTTAGAGTTTGACGTTGTTAGCAACCCTAATTTAGCAAGGTTGATTGAACAACATATCAGTCAAAATTAGCAATATATTACGAAAGAGTGATTCATCATACAACATATCCTAGAAGCAGGGCAGACACTATATGGAATTTTAGTTTTAGCGTCTCAGCAAGATCGCTTAAAGGTATTTTATTGCTGTGTGAAGATGAAGAACCATTCAAAAGAGGAAGTGAAAAGTTTTTTAATCCAAAAATAACGAAAGTACAATGTTCGATTGAGGGCAGTCCTAACCAAATCTATGCTAGCGGGCTTAAACCTTATCAGCATTTTGATGAAATAAGAAAACTGTTTGGAGGTGGGAGGTGTAGAAATCCAACAGTTGACTTTGTGGCTAAAGATCTACACCTTCACAGTGTAAGACTTGATGATTATTTAACAACGAAATACGGTTTATGGATTGACCTAAGGTCAACGGAGGATAATCAGTTACATGGAAGCGGGAGAACTGGGGAGAGACGTAATAAACATTCAAATTGATAAAGAAGAAGAAGCCGATAAACCGCTTAATGTACATTTGTTTTTAATATATGATGCGCAGCTGAATATTGAAAATAACAGATTAAAAGATATACAATACTAAATTATTTTTATTTTATAAAAAGCATGTCTGTTCAGGTTTATCCAAATGTGCCTACAGCGCCGCCAAAAGAAGGGGATAGTAGAAAGTCCTAACATAAAAACCTTCAGATTAACCAACATTACGCAAATGCAACAAAACTAGAGCAAGACCTTTCAAAATACAGCAAAACCAAACGAAGGTATTCTGCTGCCTTTAATGCTGTTACATATGTTAATACTGGAACATCAACTATAAGTGCACTATCAGCAGGAACGAGTGTTGGTCTCTTAGCAACGGGCATAGGCGTACCCGCAGCTTTACCTCTAGGGGGTTTGTCTTTAGCTCTCGGCCTGTGTTCATTAGCTGTAAGTGCTGCTGGCAAAAAATAAAAAATAAACTCCAAAAGCACACAGCTATGGTTCAACTAATAACGGCTAAACTTAGTTCGTTTAAACTGACAATAATAAAGCACTAGCTGACTCAAACATCACGGATGAAGAATTTAGTCGTTTACAGGCCGATTTTGATGACTACAAAAGACAAAAGTTTGATCTTCAAAGAAAGGCGAGGACAACTTTTTCTCAACAGCCAGACGCCGAGCAGATAAAAAAGGAATGCTTAAAAAAAGTAAACGAGACATTAAACTCTGTTCTAAACAGCTCACAGTAACAACACGAAGGTGTTTATACTTTAGTTTATGAGTCCAAGCACAAAAAGACCGTTGATATTGATTCTGATTAATTATTTTTTTTTAATTTAAATAAATTTGAGTTAGAAAAGAAACTCAACATGGCTAAGATATATGAAGGACCAGACGAATTGTTTGAAGGAATGCTTGAGAGAGAGCGTTTATCAAGAGCACTGAATGATATTGATTTAGAAGTCATTGATCCAACAAACGTACAGGCAAGCGTTGTTCATGCTATTTCTCAAGTTCCAAGTAAACTAACAATAGACCCGCCAGTTAAAGTAATGTTAGCTGTTTTAATCGACTATGTAACAATAAATGAAGAAAATCTAGAAGTCTGGGTCTCAACTAAACAACAGACTATTCTTTCTCATAACGACTTAAAAACCCGGTTGGGCAGACGAACTGCTTGCACAGTTTGACGCTGCCGCTGAAGAAGCCAAAATGAGAGGCTCTGGTTGGTCAGGGGGCGAAGTTTTAGAGATCAGATTAAAACAGGCTAAGTATGCACCGATTGTTGGCAAGTCTTACATTCCACTGCCTCGAGAGTTGGTAGCGAAAAGAGCAGTTCTAAACATAAAGAATTCAGACAACAAATGCTTTATGTGGTGTGTTCTCGCAAGGCTGCATTATATCCGCAAAAACGCAGAGAGAGTATCTAACTATCACCCGTACATCAATGATCTTAACTTTAGTGGGGTGTCCTTTCCTGTTAGTGTAGACCAAATTGATCAGTTTGAAGAGCAAAACAAACCAATAACTGTCAATATCTACACATGGGATGAGGAAACAAATCTACAGCCGATTAAAGTGTCCAAGAACAGTCCAACGATTGGCGAACCAGACAAAAATCATGTTGACTTACTACTGATGCTTTCGCCAGCGGGGCTACCGCATTACACATTGATTCGAACAATGAGTAAACTAATGCAGCATGCTTCAAAGAATGGGCATAACAAGAATTCTGTAGAAAATGTTTAACAAGAATGCCATCTGTTCAAGCCGCAAGCGAACATAAGAAACATTGTATCGGCCCAGTTGACTGTAATACAGAACTAATTACGCCCCCACCTGGATCTAAAGTTAGTTTTAAGAACTGGAAAAAACTGCAACATTCTCCATACGTAGTTTTACGCAGACTTCGAGTCGCTTATTGTTCCTTATGAAGGGCCAGCGCCACAAAAACTTCGAAAAAACAGTCTTAATGAGTAATCATCAGATCTGTTCATTTGCTTTCATCATTGTCAGGTCGGATGGCGCCCATTCGAAACCAGAATTGTATAGAGGGCCAGATGCTGCAAAATACTTCTTAGAACGCATGCAGCAAGTGCGTAATAACTGTTCTAATAATCTAAACTTATCTGAAATCATAATGACGCCTGAAGACCAACAACAGTATGACTCAGCCACACATTGTTGGATTTGTGGTTTAGGTCTCTCATCAGACGCAGAGAATCCGACAGTAAGAGACCATGATCACATTAGCGGAAAGTTAAGAGGAGCAGCGCACAGTAAATGCAATCTTCAACTAAAGTTTGATCCTAAGACATGGAAGCTGCCCATCTTCTTTCACAACTTGCGAGGTTACGACTCTCATCTTATAATGAAAGCAGTGGACGATGCCTTCAGGGTGTCATGCATTGCACAGTCATCAGAAAAGTACATGTGCTTTAATCTAAATAACATGTCTTTTTATGACTCTATGCAACACATGATGGGTTCATTAGAGTCACTGGCTATGTCCTTAAAGTCCTGCCCAATAACAGAAGAATATTTTAACCCAACTCTCGTTAGAAAGGGCGTTTATCCTTATGAGTACATGAACAGTTGGGAAAGGTTTGACGAAGACACACTTCCGCCTAAAGGCGCGTTCTTTTCTAGTCTTAGAGGAAAGGACATCAGTGATTCAGATTACCAGCATGCTCAAGATGCGTGGCAGAAGTTAGAGTGTAAAACGATGGGAGACTATCATGACTCCTACTTAATGGCTGATGTATGTTTGTTGGCGGACGTCTTTGAAAATTATAGAAAGACCTGCATGAAACATTACAGCCTGGATCCCGCGCATTACATTTCTGCGCCCGGGATGAGCTGGGATGCTTTCTTAAAGTTTACTGGAGTACAGATTGATTTATTGTCAGATTTACCAATGATTCAGATGATTGAAAACGGATGCGTGGAGGAATTAGTATGGCGTCGCACCATTACTGTAAAGCAAACAACAAATACTTGGACGACTATGATCCAAGTAAAAGGTCTAACTATCTCATGTATTTAGATGCAAACAATCTGTATGGATGGGCTATGGCGCAATCGCTTCCATTACGCAACTTTAAAATGTACACAGGCGGCGATCCGAATAATATTCAAAAGGCATTAAAGTGGTTGGGCAGTTTAACGCCTGATCAACAGCGTGGTTTCATTCTAGAAGTTGATTTAGAATATCCTCATGAACTCCATGACCTGCATAATGACTATCCATTAGCAGCAGAAAGTCTAAAGATGGATCCAAGAGAGCCGCCTAAACTTGTGCCTAATCTTCGAGGCAAAAAAAAATTATGTCTGTCATTACAGACTTCTACAATTTTATTTAAGACATGGGTTGAAGTTGACAGCAGTTCATCGCATAATTGCTTTTGACCAAGAACGGTTCATGAAACCATACATCATGAAGAACACTGATCTCAGAACCAAATCCACAGATGCTTCAGAAAAAGACTTTTTCAAGCTGATGAACAACAGCTGTTTTGGAAAGACTATGGAGAATCCGCACAAGCGTAAAGATGTCAGATTAGTCACCAAAGAGAACGAAGCAATTAAGCTGACTTCAAAACCTAATTATCAGGACTTTAGAAGATTTCATGATCAGCTTTTTGGCATAATGATGAAAAAAAAGAAAGTCAAATTGGACAAGCCCGTTTTTATTGGTTTACTGTTTTAGAATTATCAAAGCTTTGATGTTAGAATTTCTTTATGACTACTTTAAGCCCCTGTATCCTGAGTCCAGAGTACTTTACACAGATACAGACAGTTTTGTTATAGATATCCCTACTGAAGACATCTATAAAGACATGGAATTAGAAGTGGCTAAGGGCATGCAGGATGGTATGACACGTCCGATTATCCTAAAGATTCGCCTTTGCATTCAATTACTAATAAGAAGGTTTTAGGAAAGATGAAGGATGAATTATCCGGAAAGGTGATCAAGGAGTTTGTTGGTTTAAGGTCAAAAATGTACAGTATTTCGAGCCAGGAGAAAATCATTAAGAAAGCAAAGGGAATATCTCGCAGCGTTGTGCAGTCAAACATTATCACATGACAACTACAAAGAAGCATTGTTTGGCAATAAGACTTTTCATCATGACAACGTAAAACTGCGATCTAATCTACATGAGATCAACACAACAGTTGTAACAAAGAAGTCGTTAGACAGAACAAACACAAAACGTGTGTTTGTTAATCCAGAGTTTTCATATGCATATGGACATTATAGAACCGTAAAAATAATTAAAGCGGAACTGTGTCTGGCGGAATTATCTGCAGTTCTTCCTTCACAAAAGATCTTTGAGGAGCTGGTTGTTTTGTTGTGCCAGTTTCTCGTAAAATAATACACGGGCGGATTCATCTTTTACAATTCTTTTTATTTCATATGGATCAACACTCCAAACTGGATCTGTTGCCCTGATGCGAGTGTCCCCTTCTGCTTCTCCCGGTAAATAAAGGTACCTTACTTTTAAACCAAACGGTAATAGTTTGCTGGGTGTACTGGAGTCTTCAGCAACATTTATTGTTTGTTTTTTGATTGCTTGTACTGGTTTTAACCCTTTAAATTCTTCATTATTCATTGCGCGCAAAACTGAGGGCAGTCTTCTGACCCATTCTGTGTTGCGAGAATTGTCAATCAGCTCTCTGTGATACTGGTAGGAAAAAAGTCTTTCAGCTAACTGTTTGTAAAGTTTTCGACTAAAGCCTGTGATCTGTGAACTCCTGGAATGCCTCTTCTAATGGTAACTCTATGTTTTAACAACAATTGATTCACTTGCCCTTTAAATTCTTTTCCATCATCAACTTGAATCATGCGAGGGTAAGTTAGCGGGCCTCGTTGGTATATTAGTTGTTATGGCGACAGCAACAGCAGAAGCACTCTTTTGTGTTAATGGTTCCGCATCTTTGTATCTTGAAGCTATGTCAATGACTGTGAGTGCGTACTTAAATCTTTTTCGTCTAATCCTATCAGAGGGTAAATATAGAAGATCCATTTGATGGGTGTCGTTTGGAGTTGTATTCACAAAGTGCGGTCTCTGTATTCGTTTGGGCGCAGGTAAATAAATTTGCCAAATCGCTTGTTTAGATAACCATTCTTTTGCTGTTTGTTCACTGACTCCAGCTGCTTGGCTTAGCTTTTTAATTGCTGTTATTCCCTTCCAATATCCTTTTGGCGAATAATAGATTTTGTTCATTTTATACTCAGCCAATATTATGCGCAACAAAATACACAACGGTCATACCAACGACAATAAACCCGATTTCTTGCATCTTTTGTTTTTCGATGGTTGATAAAAGTCACTGAATTTTGGTGGGGGCAATGTCTCGATTGGTTTGCCTGTTACAAGATAATATTGTTTTATTGCTTGATCAACATTTTTAAATGTGTAAGCTGCATGCCCCTGTTTTTTCAGTGTGTCATTAATAAAATCTAACTGCTCAAGTCTCTGCTTTTCATAGGCGTCTTGTGCAGCTGCTAGTTGCTCCATAGCTTTGTTATGTCTTTTTCTCTCGCCGTCACCCCCAGTTTACTAAATGCGAAATTACTTCCGCTAAAAGCAAGCGCATTCACCACAGCGCCGCCTATCATTATTGCGAGTGAAGCCATTTTTTATAAATGTATTTTTTTCTTACATATTTATATTGTCTGGAATTATTCCTTGCTTGACTAGAAAATCTTTCGTGGCAAACGAAGCTGCAATGATAGCAATCAGCTTTGCTGAATCCTCAAAGTCTAGTTTGCCAAGATCTGCTGGTTTAATTCTTAACAGGGTTTACCAAGCATTGAGTATCCTACACTTAGACCTCCAATAACAGCAGAATGGTATACAAGGTTGGTAACAGTTTTTTTGGTGCTCATTTTTTTAAAATAAAATAATTATAATTAAAAAAAACATGAACAGTGATGATCTACTACAGCTACAAGGCAGCCTAAACCTTCCTGTACTTATGAATGACCAAGTTGATGACCAAGCTATTATGCCCAAAAGGAAAGGTTGTATTCTTTGGCGGCGTGTGGAAAAACAAAACAGTTCCTCGGAACTGAATTCAGCATTGAACAGATTCAACAGATGTCGCCACAAGACATTATAAGTATCATAACAGGTATGAAGCGCAGCTGGGGTCTAGAATGGTGAAAAAGTGTGGGGCAAACGGTTCTTAGTTTGTACACTAAACTAGTCAGTAGATTTGCTCCCATTGATCTGAACAAGATCTTACGTATGATTTAACGCAAGATCCAGTTTTAACAAAGTCATTAGAGTCTCTAGGATGTGATCTATACTATAGATTTGGAACATTGTTATCGCCATTAATCATGGGATTAATAACTTTTAATCATATAGATTTTGTTTCCCTTCAAAATGAACGAGCTGGAAAATCAGCAGAATCAGAAAACACTGAATCAGGTGGAGAAAATAACGAAGCCAGAAAATCAGCAGAAAACGCTGAATCAGGTGGAGACCAGTGAAAGCATCCTCATCCTGGGCGTGTTAAAGCAGGAAAAAAAATTAGCAGAGTGGAACAGACAAAAAAAATTAATGTTACAGAATATAACTCATCATGAAAACATAACACCGCCAGCGCCAGAACAAGTTGATTCAATGCCCGCTAATAAAAACTCCATGTGATACAAGGCCTACAGCACCAAAGTCTTCATGGAATATTGAACTTAAAACTGTTGCCATTTTTGGCGCCATTGCTGCTGTGGGGGCAGTTATTACGGTTATAAAATATATAACCAATGGCAACAAAAACAAAAGCAATCAAAAAAATCTGAACCACTAAATACAGAAAAAGACAACTGCACGCCAAAACCGCCAACAACAAAGCATCATTTGATCCATTTATAATGCAATAATATTTTAAGAACTTAATTTTAAATTTTTTAATAAAATAGATCATGGCGTATTATAAAATGATAAAGTCAATAAATAAAGACATGGAGTCTATAAAAGACATTTCCATAGACCAGAATTGTAATCAGTGCGGTTGCTTAGGATGTAAGAACTTCATTAAGATCTATGCTGACCGATCTTGCGCAGAGAACGCTGAGCAAGACATCCTCAACGATGACGCGTTTTTTGAGGCGTGTGTGTACTATATTAGACATCTACTATTTAAGATAAAAACATAGATTGTATTTTTTGATAATTATAAGATAACTTGAATAAGAACTGGTTGTACTTAGAGGATGACTTGAGGATGACTTGAGGATGACTTGAGGACGACTTGAGGATAACTTGAGGACAACTTGAATAAGAACTTAGAAGTGACTTGAGAATAACTTGAGGATAACTTGGGTAAAAACTTGTGGATGACTTGAGGATGACTTGAGGATGACTTGAGGATGACTTGAGGACAACTTGAGTAAGAACTTAGAAGTGACTTGGGGGGACTTGAGGATGACTTGAGGGCAACTTGTGGATGACTTGAGGACAACTTGAGTAAGAACTTAGAAGTAACTGAGTGCATGCGTGGGGTGGGGGTGTGGGGTGGGGGGTGTGCATGCGTGGGTGGGGGTGTGGGGTGGGGGGTGTGCATGCGTGGGGTGGGGGTGTGGGGTGGGGGTGTGCATGCGTGGGGTGGGGGTGAGCAGGAGTTACCTCCCTTAGTGTCCGCACATAGCAAGTACAGGCAGTACTGCAGCCCTCTTGCTGCTATAAATAGGCGTTCACCGCATGAACGGTTATTTATAGCAGGCGGATTTTACTGCAGCCCTCTTGCTACTAAAATAAGGCGTTCACGGCATGAACGGCTATTTATAGTAGCAGTCAGCAAGGCTAATTTTACTGCAGTCCTCTTGCTACGAAAATAAGGCGTTCACAGCATGAACGGCTTTTTATAGTAGCAGTCAGCAAGGCTGACTTCACCGCAGGTTGCCTCCCACAACAAAGAGTTTCATTATACTTTCCTTCTCGCACAAAAAGTTTATACCACACCCCTCCTCTTTTTTCTGCATCAGTTTTCTTGCATATAAGTCATCATATTCATGTGCGTTCGTAAAAATGAACGCCATGTCTCAGTTGGTTTTGATCTTTGAAACATTGTTTGCGCCTTTTCAAGGCAGTGACCCATAATCAGAGCATGATGGTAATTTTTCTTTCGCCAAGTTTTAGTAAAAATGGAATCATTTCGTCAACAGTCGAAAGATTATCAAAGCCATCAACATCTCTTTCAGTAATATTGCCCAAATCTCTTTCTAAATCTCTTTGTGGAACCAACAGCTTTCAAGGTAGCTGTGTAGTTCATCAATGGTTAGTTCTCGTTTTTCTTTCACCCCACCTTCCAAAAACGCAATACTGCTCTTGGCTTACAAGGTAAAAAACAGCGCTCACCTAGTTTTCTTTTGTTTATATACTCCATCATAAGCTTGTAGTATTGCATATGATCCTCCATAACAAGAAGTTGTTCCTCTGTAAACAAAGCCGTCCGTCTCCATTGGAAGCCATGGCTAAAATGGCCGGTCGTGCCAACACTGCCACGTCGACGTGGTACTCAAGAATATTCGAGAACATTTTCTGATGCAATGTTGCAAGTTGACCTCGTGTCGCTCGGCCTGCGCTGTGTTCTATGTGAACAAAGGCCTCTCGTCTGCGCTAGCCGTGCCATAGCATAAATTAAGTGATCAGGTTTCAGCCTCGTGTCTGCCTGTCTGTGTACAAAGTTTGTAGGTAGAAATTAGTTAGAAGAAGTGTGCGGATTTTATGACATTTAATTGAGAGAGAAAGAAAGAGAAAGAGTGTGTGTGCGTGTGCGTTGTGTGTGTGTGTGTGTGTGTGCCCGCCTCTCTGTCTCTCTCTTCTCTGTCTGTCTGTCTGTCTGTTCTGAGGGCAACTTAACCAGCCTAGTGCACCCACCGTGTATATGGGCGCGTTCAGCCCCAACTGCTTTTCCCTGCGTTACTCTATGGGGCGTGTTCAGTCCCGGCTACTTTCCCCTACGCTACTCTCTGAAAACTTTAGTAAATTAGTATTAAAACGGATAAACCTGCACAGTATGTTTGTTTGTAGATAATCATTATTTTTTGGTTATTGAAGTCTTACTTGTCAGAGAACAGTAATATGCCAATCCTAGGGCACTTTCGCCCGAAAACTGGTTTGAGGGCGAAAGTGAGTTAGGATTGGCATATTACTGTTCTCTGGCCTAGTAGTAGTAGCAGTAGTAGAAGTAGTCGTAGTAGTAGTAGCAGTAGTAGTCGTCTTGTAGCAATAGTAGTAGTAGTAGTAGTTAGTGGCAAGCAAATAGATCAGTTTTCTGGATATAGTCTTCTTCTTCCTAAAAAACTGGTTCACTCAAAAATGAGTAGGTCACCAGCGCTGTATGATTGCCCACTCTTCCTCTTCTTCTTCTTCTCATTTTATCTCATGATGATGATGATGATGATGATGATGATGATGATGATTCTTATTACAAGCCAAACACGCGTTCACAGGTTCCAAGGTGCAAGTAACATTTATTTTATGAAACAATACAGAATAGACCATTACGTTTTTCCCAATTGTTTTCCTCAGACGTATTAAACAACATATGTAAAAAAAATGCATAAAACAATACTCCCTAGATCATAGTTATTTTCACACTGAAATTGATCTGGGCAGAATTATCCAGGTGTGCCTTTTTTTTTTTTTTTTTCAAACTCGTTTGTAATGTATGAAGACGAAACAAGGTCGAAAAATTTCTTGCCTGTTCCATATTGGTTCACCCCCCCCCCCCCCTCCTTTCTTTTAATGAACGATACTTCAGCCTTGCGTTTGTTATGTATTTCATCTTGTTTTTCAGTAACACCGCAGTCTGTGTCATTCTTATTACAAAATCGTTTGGGGTTTAGGCTATTTTTTATCTGTGGATACGAACCTCAGCCACTGACTTCTATTCAGTCTATTCTAGTCAGTGACCTCAGCACATGTTTTCAAACATGGCGGACGAGTGGGAGGTGAGAGTATGTGGCAGTGGTAGTGGAGGTAGTGGTAGTTTGACGATGGGACAATCTTGTTTGGGAAATCAGTAAAATTGTATCTTAAGTGCATCTGCTGTAATATAATCTTAACCCGAAGCCAATCCTACACAGTCAAGTAAATCTTAACAAGCCCTCTTGAAAATCTCTGATCAAGTTTTGCAATACTTGAAAGAGTGACCTTCTTCTTCCGTTGAGTCTCCACAATCAACAGGCTGATTATTATGAGACTATAAACGGGGGATCTGCTAAAAAAACAAAACAAAAAAAAACACCCTATTCTAATTCCTTTTTCATAAACATGAGATTACACACATTCATACCACAAAGTGACACCCCCCACCCCTAACTTACCTACTCACTAGCCTACACAAAAAAAGCGAAACCAAGAAAAAAAGGTAAAAACTAAGTGCGGAGCGGACCTCCCCTGTTAAGACCTCCTCGCGTTTTGTTTATGTTGAAAATAACTTGTTCGTGACAGGGGGATAAAGAAACGTTGAGGTTGAGACTGGTGACCTACTCGTTTTTGAGTGAACCAGTATTTTAGGAAGAAGAAGGAGAAGGACAGCACGAACTTCATGAACAATCGAAGTGAAAACTGGTCATGTTTTGTGTGCAGTTTCCTTCTTATGCGCATATGGATGCATATATGCGTCCGTGTGTGTGTGAGGATGGGGGCAAGGAGAATAGATCAGATACATGTCTGTGTGTGTGTGTGTGTGTGTGTGTGTGTGTGTTGTTGTTGTTAATTGTTTTTGTTGGTCCTTTATTTTTCTTTTTAAATAGTTGTTTATTTCATTGTTCATATTGGTGCATTTTTCTTGGTGGTGTTGTTTGTTTGGGTGGCTTGTTGAATATTGTGTTACCACCTTTTTATGCATGCATATTTTGTGTCATTTAGTATTAGTTCAGTAGAATAGTAATGGTTAGTAAGAAAATAGCCAACACAAAGTGGCTAACACATACAAACACATAGGCCTATACAGTCATAAAATAAAGAATCATTGTCATTGTCGTTTCTGCCATAGTGTTATGAGGGTTACCAAACCTTCACCAGGGTTGAGATTGTCGAGAAGCATGGCACATTTACTGTTCTAGACTAAATCATTTGACTTCATATCACTGTCTTCAGTCAAAACAAGTTTTCTCCGTCATAAAAGGCATTGGGTCAGATAAAGCCATGAACCTTCAGCCAATAATATTATTACAAAACCAGCAGGGAAAATGCAGTTAGAATATACTTGAGTGACCTCCACTTGCCTTTAAGGTCAGAAACAACAGTTTGCTTATTCCTTAATCAAGTTTTGCTGGAACAGACTTTACAGGAGTCTAATGCCCTTTATTCTTGAGTCATAACCCAAACTGTCCACCTATCCTAGCCTGCCCCCCACCCCCACCAACCCCCACCTCCCCAGTCTCAAACAGCCCATACTGTCCCTTCCCCGTCATGCCTTAGCTGTCCCCTGTCATCATTGTTCCCCCTCTCAGTCTGATCCCTTTCTCCTGGAAAATGATCTCTGATCAAACACAGTAAATATCCCACAATATTTTGTGGTCTCTTTTTACAGTCAAGAATATTTGCAAAAAATGCCTGAAACAACAGCAGTTGGAAATACTGAACTTGCCAAAATTTTTTTTACTATTATTGCAGAATGATCCAGAACATGGTACACTTCTGATTGGAAGTCTTAGACTCTCTAACCAATCGTATGTAAGGAGGGGAACAAATCTGACAGCAGCATCAAGCCCTGTCTCGTTATCTGTCTTTTTTTTTTTTTATAGCTTTGGCACCTGGCACCACAGTTTTAATATTGGTTAGAGAAGTTCAGCCCACAGACCAAGTGAATACAGTGCAGTGTTTTTTGCCATGACTCATACATGCCTTTACAACAATATTTTTTTAAGTTTGTATGTTTTGAGTTGGATATATGGAATTAGAACTAGAAGTGTTTTCATTTCTTGCTTTTGAAAGTCAGATATCTCAGCTACTTTAGTTGCAAAGCCAGACGACTGCAGGCGGAAATCTAAACAAATCTTAAATAATGTTAGCGAACCGCCCAGAGAACGTGGACAAACGAGTCACGAGACAAAACACAACGCGTTTCGACCTCTTAGGGCTTCGTCTGGTGATAAATAACGCTGAACCCTGCCTGAGCGATCTGAAGCGATCAAAGCTAAGTGAATTTTCGTTGTTTTATTCGTTTATTTATCACCAGACGAAGACCTAAGAGGTCGAAACGCGTTGTGTTTTGTCTCGTGACTCGTTTGTCCACGTTCTCTGGGCGGTTCGCTAACATTTATTTAAGATCAGCTACTTTAGTTTAATGAGAACCAGCTTTTAACTGCCACCTCCAACACGTCAGAGCAAATGATAGCAAATCCATTATGAGATTGGCAGACCTGTAAGAAATAAATTACAAAACACCAGGCCTCAGTGGCAGATCAGCATTTGTTCACAATGCCATGCAAAACATATGAAGCATTGGAAGTTCTGTATGTCATGAGAGGGATCCTGAGAGGTGTGTATCAGAGTATGCAATGATGGTTCAGTTTCAAACAGGAGGAGGAAGTGGGGGGAGGGGAAGGAGGGTTGAGGGTAAAGGGGAGATAAGATAAGATAATGTTGCTTATAGCCCAGCCGACCGCAAAGGGCCACATCAGGGCTGGAGGGGAAAGGGGACACTTTGAGCATGATTTAGACTCGCCCAAAAAGTTGCAGAATGAAGTTAGATCAGGAATAAAATGTTTACAAATACATCACAGAATCTGACAGATGCAATTATCAATCTAATGAAATGGCATCAGAAAAGCCTGCCAGGGCTCATTGCTGGTGTTCAGTAGGAATGGACCCTGTTGGGCTGCTAACTCTGGTGTGTGTGTGTGTGTGTGTGTGTGTGTGTGTGTGTGTGTGTGTGTGTGTGTGTGTGATATTCTGAATATGTGTGTTGACACAGAGAGTACAGGTAGATGGCTCATTTTGGCTAATTTAACAGAAACTTTCAGTCAAGTGTTTCTAACCCCAAATCTGATTTTTACAATTCTAAACTTTTTCACACAAGAGAGGCCTAAAGTTAATATATTTCAAACAGTTATTTATTTTCAGTTGCATTTTTCTTCTCTTCCTCATTTCCAATGCTTCTCTGCTCTGATTTAAGAAAATTCTGATGTGCCAAGAGTTGGCTTGCATATAGGCAACATCCCCTTCCATACACTCACATACCGTGTATCTTATACTACCAAACACACATTCATGCATACACATGAATCCCCATGGCTGTTGGACGGATCCTAGAATCATGAATAGTGCAATTCTAAGGGGTCTTGGGACTCACAGATCAAGTTTTGAAAGGGTCTCTGACTCCCAGCACTGTCACTTTATGTCTGGTAAGTTTCAACTGCTGTTTGTATTCAGTTCCTTTCAGTTTCATCAAAATCATCCAGGTCATCATATTAAGTTTCAGCTGCTCTCATTCAGTTCGTTCTCAGTTTCATCAAAAAACATCCATGACATCACACACAACACACACACACACACACACACACACACACACACACACACACACACACACACAGAGGAAATGTCTGCTGTAACAAATTCAAGCTCTTTGTCTCTGTCACATGAATTAAAGAAAAAAGTTGAACAAAATAAGAAATAAACTGCATTGTCTGTATAACTATAACAGAACAGGCAAATTCATCATTTATCAACTAACTAAGCTCTAGTCTACTTCATGTAGACTTTAGAAATAGACGTTTATCTATAATGCTTAGTGCCTCAGTACTCAACAACATAGAACACTTTTTTGTCATCTTCTTGCATGAGCATTGTAAATGTATACATCAGTAAATGGCATTGAAATATAATTACTGTTGTTGTTTTTAGAAGAACAGGTTGAAAAAAGTTATTTTGGTCTTTTACATGAAGGTAGTAGCAAGGGAGGCGTCTGGAGGCGGAAATCTAAACAAATTTTTAAAAGTTTTAAGTACTACATCCACCAAACGTGAACAATGAATCACAAGACAAAATACAACACGTTTCGACCTCTCAGGTCTTCCTCAGGCAAGATAAAGAACACTCAGGACACAGCCGCCGTGGCGAAGTGGTTAGCGTCGCGGACTCCCGGCTGGGAGGTCGTGGGTTCGAATCCCATCAGAGTCATGTGGGTTTTTCTGTCCCGACCGGCTCCTACCCGAGTTGAGTTTGCTGCGGACTCAGTTGGGAAGACTGGGACCACACAGTCGAGTTTCATCCACTTAATGGATGCGTTTCTGAGAGTGCTGCTCAAATTTCCTGACCAACACTGCAGGTGCCTGTATCTCTCAGGCCTGGCTGACGCCGGGATATATTATGAAAGGAAGCGTAGAGTACAGCCCTGTCATGTAGTCTCAGACCGAAATGGAAATTCGTAGCATCATCTTAATCATCCTCATTCTCATCGATCAGCATAAAAAAAATGTCTCAAGTTCTGTGGCCCTTCATGTCCTGCTCTCATGGTGACCTCAGTTTCGATGTCCTCTCTACGACTGTGGCCTTGGTTTGGTTCCGTCGGGGTCACCGGTATCGGCGAGTCCATGGGGGGGGGGGGGGGCTGTCGTTGGACGGACGTGGTGGCGCCCTCCGGAGGGAGAGCTCACTCACGCCAGCTCCGCGACTAAGCAATTATTGTCGTCAGTAGGGGGCTTAGTAGGTGGCGTCCTGCGTATGTTAGATCAGAACAGGCGCCACTGAACACCACCGAAGTGACTCGGCAGCAGTGCAGTGTCTCCTCCGGTGGGTTGCCTCTTGACGACTTGAAATTGACTACCCCCAGTGGATTGCTGGTGCCGGGGCTGCGGTGGGGCCGACCGGGCTGTGGCTGTGGACGGGGTGTCGGAATGAGCGGCGTGGGTACATTGCCTCTGAGGTGGCACAGAGGTTGGGACAGCAAAAAAAAAAAAAAAAAAAAAAAAAAGAACACTCAGGACAACGAAAATGAAGAATGAGCAGTCACTTATCTCATCGAATTCAGCACAAGATGGGCTTTGAATAAAACTTTTAAATATTTCTTTTACATGAACGTAAGGTAATTAAGCACCCCCAGAGTTATTGTTTCAAGAGTGTGCCAGCAATCATGCCTATCCAAAATTTGCCAGACAGGATTTGAGGATTATAGGATCATTTTGTGTTGATTGTTAATAGGATTATTTTGTGTTATCATTAATTTCATGACTGGCAGGATGGCCACAGATCAGCCTAAAGTTCGCTCTTTCATACTTACAGCCCTACAATGCCTTAAGACACAATATGATACCTTACAGTCCCGAACAATGTGGATTTTACATCCGTAACATAATGCTCTTATACTATTGTGCAATACAAGACAATGCAGCATACAATACAAATTACAATTCAGTGCAATGATGTTGCCATATCCTTGTTGGGATATGTGCCTGTGGTCTACAATTGATGAAGCATTGTGTTTTGCAGGAAACCGAAAGCACTGTGTATGTGGAGCTCTGTCACCGGTCTGTGGTTTACAATTGATGAAGCACTGTGTTTTTTAGGAAAGCATTGTGTATGTGGTGCTCTGTGGTTTACAATTGATGAAGCACTGTGTTTTGCAGGAAAGTATTGTGTATAGGAGCTCTGTCACCAGTCTGTGGTTTACAATTGATGAAGCACTGTGTTTTGCAGGAAAGCATTGTGTATGTGGAGCTCTGTGGTCTACAATTGATGAAGCACTGTGTTTTGCAGGAAAGTGTTGTGTATGTGGAGCTCTGTGGTCTACAATTGATGAAGCACTGTGTTTTGCAGGAAAGCATTGTGTATGTGGAGCTCTGTGGTTTACAATTGATGAAGCACTGTGTGTTGCAGGAAAGTGTTGTGTATGTGGAGCTCTGTGGTCTACAATTGATGAAGCACTGTGTTTTGCAGGAAAGCATTGTGTATGTGGAGCTCTGTGGGGTGTCTAGCTCCCAGCTGTTTCCAGAGGAGGGCAGTAGTAAGCAGGCAGAAATTTTGGTAAGGCACGCCTGCTTTTCATGCACACACACACACACACACACACACGCATGCACACACACACACATGCACGCACGCTCGCACGCACACACACACACACACACACACACACACACACACACACACACACACACACAGCAGAAAAAAACCAGCACACTGGAGTCACATTTACATATCCCTGAAGACAGTATATAGCTACTTCAATGGTGAGATTTGAATGGGTCACATACACAAAGATCTCACCATTGGTGCACTGCGGAGTTCTAGTCAGTGGACAATGAGGAAGAAAAAGCTGCTTACGGATTATAGTTAATAGTCATTGTGTCACAGAGCACAGAGCCAGATCCAGTCTTTCTGTTAGAGGGGAGGCCATCACCACGAAAGCTGCTATTCTTCAGTCTTCCCTTGTCAAACTCTTACCATCTTTTAGGACAATCAGCAACTTTGGATGTACAGGATAGTTTTTGTTGTTTGTTTTTTTGTTGTTTTTTTTTAACTTGGAAACCTACACTAAAGTGTACTGGCTTTTAGGATATCAAGATCAGATCTATCTGATAGGCATAGCATTACCAGAGATATAACCTGACCAGCATATTCCCAGCCTGTGCCAAATTTAGTGAAAAAAATTTACTAAGCCTCTTCTGGAACAATGTCTGTGGGAGAATCCTGAAGTTCTAGGTTGGACTGCAGTGTAATCGTGGAGAAGGAGGTGGGCGGGCAGGTGGCAGGGGCGGGCTGGTGGTGGGTGGGAGAGGGCCATGAGAGGGGAAGGAGGGAGGTAGAAATTCAGTGTTCAGAGTGATTTGGGGGGGGGGGGGGGGAGGGGTTACCTATATGCCTGGGCCTTGTCTTGCTCAGTCATGCCAGATGGAATGTAATGAGTGTGTACATCACTGTAAGCTCGGACTTCACAGTACAGGCGGTCCAGGTAAAGCCAGGTGGAATGTCAACCAGGTGTTTGTAATGAGTGTGTAATTCACTGTAAGCTGGGACTTCGCAGTACAGGCGGTCCAGGTAAAGCCAGGTGGAATGTCAACCAGGTGTTTGTAATGAGTGTGTAATTCACTGTAAGCTGGGACTTCGCAGTACAGGCGGTCCAGGTAAAGCCAGATGGAATGTCAACCAGGTGTTTGTAATGAGTGTGTGCACCACTGTAAGCTGGGACTTCACAGTACAGGCGTTCCAGGTAAAGCCAGGTGGAATGTCAACCAGGTGTTTGTAATGAGTCTGTACATCACTGTAAGCTGGGTCTTCACAGAACAGGCGGTCCAGGGTTTTCCCAGTGATGGTCTCTCAGGACGGAAGTTGCACTGTATAATGCACTCATTAGGGTTTTAGTCCTCTCTTGCTGCTCTCATTCAGTGGCCTCTGGCATCATGGTCATGCTTGCTGTCTAGGACTGCTGTCATTCAGTGGCCTCTGGCATCATGGTCATGCTTGCTGTCTAGGACTGCTGTCATTCAGTGGCCTCTGACATCATGGTCATGCTTGCTGTCTAGGACTGCTGTCATTCAGTGGCCTCTGTCATCATGGTCATGTTTGCTGTCTAGGACTGCTGTCATTCAGTGGCCTCTGTCATCATGGTCATGTTTGCGGTCTAGGACTGCTGTCATTCAGTGGCCTCTGTCATCATGGTCATGTTTGCTGTCTAGGACTGCTGTCATTCAGTGGCCTCTGGCATCATGGTCATGCTTGCTGTCTAGGACTGCTGTCATTCAGTGGCCTCTGTCATCATGGTCATGTTTGCTGTCTAGGACTGCTGTCATTCAGTGGCCTCTGTCATCATGGTCATGTTTGCTGTCTAGGACTGCTGTCATTCAGTGTCCTTTGGCATCATGGTCATGTTTGCTGTCTAGGACTGGATCAGTATTACAGATCAGTTCAAACCAGGGAGGTAGGAGCATTGGTTTTTGTAGCTTTGTGTGTGGATGGAGGATATGCTGTCATGTTGGTTGCCTTTCTGGAGGTCCTGGACAAGGTAGCTGTCTGATGGTTGCCTTTCTGGAGGTCCTGGACAAGGTAGCTGTCTGATAGTTCTTGTTGCTGAGTAGGGTCTGTTATTTTGTGTGTAAAAGTGATCAGGGTAGTGTGGTCTGTTATTTTGTGTGTAAAAGTGATCAGGGTAGTGTGGTCTGTTAGTTCGTGTATAAAGTGATCAGCGTAGTGTGGTGTGTTAATTTGTGTGTAAAAGTGATCAGGGTGGTGTGGTCTGTTAGTTTGTGTATAAAGTGATCAGGGTAGTGTGGTGTGTTAGTTTGTGTATAAAGTGATCAGGGTAGTGTGGTCTGTTTTTTGTGTATAAAGTGATCAGGGTAATGTGGTGTGTTAGTTTGTGTATAAAGTGAGCAGGGGAGTGTGGTGTGTTAGTTTGTGTATAAAGTGATCAGGGGAGTGTGGTGTGTTAGTTTGTGTACAAAGTGAGCAGGGTAGTGTGGTGTGTTAGTTTGTGTACAAAGTGAGCAGGGTAGTATGGTGTGTTAGTTTGTGTACAAAGTGAGCAGGGTAGTGTGTCCAGTTAAGATTACAGTGTATAGGTCTTTTAAGATCCATGTTGCTAGAAGTGTAAAGTTCAAATTATATCACTGTTCATGTTTTTTGCATATTCACTCAGTAAAGCAAAATAGGATGATGAAAAGATAATTATGTTTATGACAAATTACCTATATTTTATTGGAACACTTTGAAAAGTTCGTGGTTCTATTGTGTGTCTGTGTAAGGGCAAAGGTTACTGTCATTTGAGAAAAGTTGGCCATCAGGATGCACATTGATTCCACATTTATCAGTCAGAATGACGATGTAGACCAGTCACTTTCCTATCCTGTGTAGAATAAAGCTCGCAAATCTATGACATGAGTTATGGAGGTCTGAATAAGTTTTAGACCCATTCCTTATCCTTGGAACAACTTTTGTCTGCATGGCTGGGCGTCTACTGTGTATCGTATTGTTTCCCGTGTCAGTCCTCAAGAATGAGGTTCATAACCGTAAGGTACTGTTCCCTCAGATTACTCAGCTTTGATATGTGGATGATGTGCATGGAAATTAACTTAAAAGGGAAAAGAAAATGGTCACATAGTTTCAGAGTTGACTGCGAATTTTTGTTCAATGGAAGTAGACCAGTTGAAAACTTGATATGTTTACCTTCCATCACTCTATTTTCATGTAGATTTATAGCATGTAACAAAAACCACTTGTGGTGAAACTGATTGGATTAATGAACTGACAGTGATATTAATTTGGGTTGCAGTTGGAGTTTGAATGAACAAAGTTTCAGTTGCTAGTCTGTTAGCAAACTACCGGACTATGGAAGCCGTTTCTATATGGAACTTTGGCTTGGGTATTTTGTGCTATTTATCCATGTCTTATTTCTGTCACTGTCCATATCTGAAATACTTGATAGTACTACAATCTCCAGATGATATTTGTTTCCCATTTAAGCAGCATGTGCTATCACTAAAAAATGTTTAAACTGAATTTGTTGACTTGCCATGTCATTAGATCTACATGTGCCATAATCAGTTATTTTGTAATATACTGTTTCTTTAGAATTATCATGTCTTGTAAAGTCTCTTCTTGGTAGTGGACAGTATGATTCCAAGGCAGACATGACAATTTACTGCTCATAACTACTTTCTCTTGGCTCCCAGGGGTTAGCCAGTCAGCGTCCACTGATGCAGATCAACGGACATACCTTTGCTGGGCATTACGAAGACACTGTGGGTACCCACCTCTTTATGGCAGACGACAAGAAAAACTTGGCAGCAGGTAAATGATTTAAGTGACAAGAGGAACATTCATTCCAATTTGATCGGTGTCTTTGTCTTGTCATTGATTGGTGGATTTATTGATTGTTTTTTCCTCATCCTTTACCCAGTGTTGATGTGGTCTTTTTAGCAACATTTCAGACAACAGCACTGGGCTCCCACTTCTCCACCACTTTGCAGATTTAAGCAGAATCTAGAAATGAGAATCTTTGGAAGGAAAAAAAACTGTGAAAAAACGGTCAGAGAGAAGAAAGCGGCATTGGAATCTGCAGTTTGGGAATGGTAGCAGACTGCACTGATGTCACAGAACTTCAAATCAACTTCTTTGTGTTGTCGTTGTTGTCATACCCTGGCTAAAAGACTCCAGGGATAATCCGAACAGCCGAAGTACTTGAACACTATGGTAAAAATGCATCAGCTAGGGATGAGAACATTATGTCTGTGACCGTTTTGATTAACCGACCACGTGGGCAGCCACACTCCGACTTTGACAGATTTTGGAGACTGATAATGTTATGTTAGGAGCATGTCACGACTGAAGACAATCCATGCAAAACTATGCAGAGCATAACAACCTTTTAATGTAGCCTTGGTATTCTAGCTCATGTCAATTGGTCTGACACAGTCTAAAGCCAAGGGGGAATGTCTTTGTGATAATTTACGGTTGCAATTTTGCCTACCCAGTTGAAACATGAAAACAGAAATGGAATTATTGAGCCACCAAATGAAAAAAAAAAAAAAAAAAAATTACAAAACAGACACTGTGTTTAGACCTGTTGGGTCTTTTTCAAACAGGATAAACAACATTTAAATAAAAATGTAAATAAAGGACGAATAGTTACTCACCTCTTCAGTCTTAGTGCAAAGTGTCTGCAGTCACCCCTGTGTGAAAGTAGCCAGCTGAAAAAAGCAATTCCATGCTGAGGTGTTTTGCATCTGCACTATGTTTCAGAACTGAAAAGCAGTGTGAATGGATAGTCCTGACTGTGGACGGACAGAACAGTGGACCGTGAAACGCTCAAGGTTCAGATTTGTGTCACACTGTACCATTTTGAAAACTAATGTCAACATTTTTCTTGTGAAGGAGGAGCTTGCCTCAAGATACCCCCCTCTCCCTTCCCCCCCCCCCCCCCCCCCCCCCCCCCTACCTCCAGGGTTTTAAGGAATTTTGCTTTTCCTCAGTGGGAACCTTCCATATAATGGCCATTCATATGATTTCTTCTTCTTCTGTGTACGCAGGCTGATACTCCTGCTGACACTCCCAATATGGACAGACAGGCATTAATCCCATCTGCTGAACAAAGGGAGTGGAGTTTTGTGTGTATGACCATTTCTTATCCTGCCATTAAGGCAGCCGTACCCCATTTTCGGGGAAGGTGCATGCTATGTGTAATGTGTCATCCATACCAACGGCCAAACTGGCCTTCTCTTCTGAAAGTTGGTGATGAGATTTTACATGTGTGCAAGATGTTATGCGTGCATTCACACACGGAATTTCGGTTTATAGTCTCATTCGAAGGACTGTATGGGAAATGTAGTCAAAACTAACGTTAACTCCAAGGAAAAAATCCTCCTGTACCGAAACGGCCTGGCAAAGATTCAAACCCGCAACCCTTGGATTATGAGTCCGGCACTCTACCAACTGAGCTATTCCGGCCCCACATTCGTATGACACAATTGAACCATTTCAAAATACTAGACAGGGTTCGTAGGGTCCTTTCAAGTCCTTTTAAGTCCTTATGAATTGGATTTTGGTTAAAAGGCCTTTTAAGTGCTTTGATTCAGCAAGTTGGTCCTTTTAACTCATCAGGAGGTCCTTTTAAGTTTTGAAAGGTACTGTTAAGTCCTGTTTTATCAAGAGAAAGAGACTTGACAACGAAACTGAAACACCGACAACCAAAACCGTACTTTTGCAAGTTGCAAAGAGTTGAAAGATGCCGACGCGATATCGTCTGAAACTCAGTACTGTACAAGGATAGTACTACTAGGCCTATAACATTAGTGCGCTTTCTGCTCAGTGGCAGACGACGTGAAGCCGCGCGCAGTGGCTATGAGTCACGCCTGCTGCTTTGCTTAGCTTTGACGTCATGGGTTCCAAAGAGCAGACGCGGTGCTAATGTTTGCGGCATATAGCTGACTCAATATTTTCGGTCAAACGATCTATGTTAAAAGGTTCCCTGTATAGAAATTAATTAAAAGAGTGAGGCAATAAAGATGAAAACATATTACCCAAATAAATGTAGGTACATAACATCACGGTTTGCGAACATGCGAACATAACAAACTGCCTTGGAGAACAGCTATATGCTGCGTTCTTGAGCAGCATGTACAAGATAGATGCCTTCTCCCGTCTCTTCTCCTCCTTCCTCCTTTTTCCCTGCGCTAGCTAATTCTGACGGAGGCCTAGTTTGGAAAGTTTTAAAAAAGTTTTGTTTGCAAGCTAAACGTTCAAAATGCCAGGGAAATGTTCCTTTCAGGATAGATGGTTATCTGATAAAGTTTATTGCGAGTGGGTGAGAAGCGATACTGTGGACAAGCATTCTGCTCGGTGCCTTTTTTGTGGGGTTTCGTGAACTTAAGAAACTGTGATGTGTGTGAAGAAAAATGTGTAAATAGTAGTGTAGTGGACGTGACAGTAGAATGTGTAATAGTAGTGTAGTGGGTCTGACAGTAAAAACAAAGGAATGAAAGTGATTCATCATTATGTGTCTATAATAGTTTTGTGACTCACAGTGAAAACTCAGTAATCTACATATTTGTGAAATAAAACTTTGTGACAATAACATTCAGCCAAAGAAACCTACAGTGACGTGAATTGCAAAGACTGAATTAACATTCAAATGGGATTAGCTGTTCCTCTGTTTATGAGAGGTAAGTGTCTGCTGTTCTGCATGTCAAAAGGTTTGGGGTGTACTGTAAAGTCATGTTGGCAAAGGTCCTTTTAAACTGATTTGAGGTCCTTATAAAGTCCTTTAAAGGTCCTTTTTTGGCTTCATGCCCACCACCTGGGAACCCTGCTAGAACACTCTGCAATGTCCTTATGATGAGAGCTGTTCATGTTTGTGTACTTTTCTAAACTCTTATTTTCTTATCTGTTTAAATGTTTGGGTGAGGTATGGTATTCATGTGTTTTTACTATATTATGATTTGCACTCTATGACAATGAAGTATGCTTGATTGTTTTGTTTACTTGTTCAGTTTCTAGGTGTTTTGGTCATATCTTTTGGCACACACGTGACCAAAGAGTCCAGAACTTGTGATCTGTATGTAGGGACATTTTGTTTTTAAACAGGAATTGCTTTTTAAAAGTAAAGGCAAAAAGATACATTCTGTTTGAAAATGGTACACTGATTTTAGTATAATAATGAAGAGATATATACTTAGCACACATACAGATATCAACACAACACATTTGATATAGCTCTTGCATGCAGTTGCCCACATACTTAACCATGTGTATGCATGTGCGTGTGCACAATTACACACATGCTGATTCATTCACACACACACACACACACACACACACACACACACACATGCATGCACATGGACACATAGACACATAGACACGCACAAATTCACACAGGTGTTTGCACATGTACGCTCGACTGTGCATGTGTACACATCTCACACACATACTACTTTCAGAAATTGATATTTCCAAAACGAGGGTTAAACTCCACATCCCGAAAGTGCTACACTTGCTACAAAACATGAGTGATGTTTTCAGAAATCAACACTCTCATATGTAAGGTCTTTGATTCATTGTCATTCACATCATACACGGTAGAGGTGTGTTTCAAGGGATCGATACTCTCTGTGATGAGGGACTGAGACTGGCTAGCTGTTGGGGTGTACAGGTGGTGGTGGAAGCAAGTCCGGCACACAGAGCGTGAACTGGCACTACCTGTCCAAGACCGACAAGAAGCTGGTCATGCAGCCAGCTTTCCTGGTGGACAAGGCTGCCCAGTCCTCTGCTGCAGGAGCTGGTGCTGGTGCATGTGCGACGAAGCCTGCTGCAGGTCGGTGCACTGAGACTGCAGACCTTGCTTTCAGCCCGTGACAGTGCATGTAGAGGCTTTGGTTTGTTGTCTTGGTTGGGGACCACCGGTTCATCTTTCGTTTGTGTCTTTGAGAACAGAAGAAACTGTTGAGGCAGAGGGCACACTGAAGGGGAAATAATCCATCAGTTCTGTATCAGGTGGTACAGTTAACGTGATCTAAACCCACGCAGAAGAAAGGAAAAGTGGGTGGGAAGTAGCAGCTGAATGTCCTGTGGTTGCCATTGATTTACAGCCCTTCGCTAGAAATGGAGGCAAGCTGTCATCAGTTGATCTGGGTTACTTCCTAATAAGTTTTCATTTGACCGTCACATAGCAGTGTCTATCCCTTGGATATAAGGATCCAGCCATGTCACCATTAGGTCACATGACAAGAAGAAAGAAGAGAGAGACTTTGTGTTGTTGAAAGGAGTGGAATATGGTATATCTGAGACAGATCTCTTTTAACAGGCAGGCAAGGAAAGTGTGCAGTTTAGCAGTGATGAGGTAGAGACAGATCTCTTTTAACAGGCAGGCAAGGAAAGTGTGCAGTTTAGCAGTGATGAGGTAGATGAGATGGAGACAGATTTCTTTTAACAGGCAGGCAAGGAAATTGTGCAGTTTAGCAGTGATGAGGTAGCTGCTCTTATGATCAGTAAAGTGAGCAGGTGACAGTCAGTGTAAGAGGAACAAATGGGTTGTTTTTTTTAAACTTAGCATACAAGACTCTGTGTCAGATAACTTCTGGGTTCACTTGACTGGACAGATAGATTAAAAAATTGTCTTGTGGGGCTTGGACAAATGCAGACCTGGTTGATCTCAGCACTGTGATAGACACATCATAGAACACATCCTCTATGAGCTACAGTTTCAGACCCTTTCAGGAAACAAAACCTGAAACTGCCGAAGACAGGCAGTGTGGTCATCAGGCAAGTGAAGGAAACATGATTTTCATCTGTTGAAGATGTCTGTGAAAGATTCGCCCAACGTGCAGAAAACTTTAGCCTGTATGTGGTATTGGCGGTTGTATAGTTAGGCTTGGGGTTTTTTTGGGGTGTTTTTTTTTTGGATACATGCAAAAGAGTACCAGTAATATTCAGTATGTGGCAGTCTCTTATGTAATGTGACCATGTTTGTCTTGTATTTTGATTATGAAAACCATTTGATTAAGAAAAGAAAGACTATAGATCTTCACAATTGTTTGTTTCTGGTAAGAGAGGAGGAGGCTAATCTGAATCGTCCACTGTTTATTAGTTGATCTACAAGCTTGTGGTCCATTTTTTAGGAAAGAAAAAAAAAGTGGAAGATGACAAAAATACACATACAGCTACCTCCATGCACACCCCACATTGAACATGATTTTTTTTTTGTTTCAGTGTGATCATCTGCTTTTGTGATCTGCTTGTTGTATGTAGAGGCAGGCACACCAGCAACAGAAGGGTCTGGTCAGGCAGCCACTTGACCGCTGGAAAGCAGGAGGATGTGGAAACCCTAGCAGTGCAGCCTGTGGTGGAAGCCAGCTGGATACTGTACAGTAGACTCCTTTGAAGTCAGAGTGTGGCTGCCCATGAGGCGGGGTAATCAAAAACGGTCACACACGTAATGTTCTCATCCCCAGCTGATGCATTTGTACCATAGTGTTCAAGTTCTTCGGCTGTTCGGATGATCCCTGGAATCTTTTTGCCGGGGTGTGACAACAACAATGATAACAATCAACTGTACATAGACCAGCTCCTCTGGAAGATGGGGCCGCTCTCTAACTCTCCACCTTGGGAAGCATCTGGCATGCATGAACTGTGCAGTAAAGGAGTTGGTGAAGTTCAGAGTTCATCCATCGTTATTTCCCTGAAACGTTCTTCTGTAAGCTCTTCTCTCATTCATGGGATGAGAAAAAAAAGGGAAAAAAACCCCCTCTCTCATCTTACATGGACTTTTCTTAGTGTAGGCTTGTGTAGAGCTTTTAACTTTTAAATACTGAAATTTCTTTTTTTTTTTTTTTTTAAAATTTTTTTTTGGGAGTCTGATGTACAAGAGTATTGCTTTCAAACATTTGTAAAGATTGTGTTATTGTCTGAATGATTCTATTGTTGTTGCTGCTTGAAATGTGTTGATCTTTTGCCTTGATGTATTTTCTAGTTTGTCACATTGGTACAAAGATGTCTGTCTGTGCTTGACCCTGGATTTGCATGTACAAAAACACTGTATAAAATGAAAAGTTGTGACGAAAAAAAAAAACAATACACAGAAACTTTCCATCATGCTGCAGGACATGTCTGATGACAGTAATAACCATGTGTCATGCCATTTAGACCAATCTATCGGGTGTTACGTATGGACAGGAAACCAATATTTCATGAAAACTGAAATTTTAGACACAAAAAGTTGGGTAAGTTTTCTAAAATTCTGATTTTTTTTCTTTTTAGTGTTATCACCATGACACTGACTTTTAAGACGTTACAGTCTTTCTGTGATGCATTTTTATGCCTGACAATATGATATGAAGGTGTGAATATATATTTACTTGACATTTCTTTTTATATACTTACTTCCTTTTACATAGCCCTGCTTACCTGAGATTTCTACCCTGCAGGCCTGAGTCATTTGTAATTCTCATTGTCTAAACAAGTCCGTTCAAGGTCTCTCAAGAAGTAACAACTGTCGTTGCAACATCAACATTGGAACAAGATTTAAAGAGAATTACCCAGTAACCTCCTTCTTGAGCAGTGAGAAAGCCTCAACATGGAGACTGTCAGCTGAACCAGAAGGGTCCAGGCTCCTGGTTGGCTCAGAGAAGGAAAGAACTAAGCTACAGAGCAGATGGTTGGGGGGTAGTAGTAGGCCTTGTGAAGGTTATAGTTTCTCGTTTTGTTTTGTTTGGTTTTTGGAGGGGGGGGAGGGGGGGGATGGTCATTTGTATGTTTTTGGTATTGCTTTGGTAAGTTTTGATGAAAAAGCCTGAGGTATGGTTTGTAAATTAAAGATGAATTGGTATGGTATCTTTGTGGCAGCTTTATTTTGTGAGAATAAAGCAAGTTTTGCGAATAATATTTTGGTCTGCTTTATGAGTAATATTTTTTTTAAAAATAAAGCTCATGGTGCAAACAACAAAAGTCACTTTACAAGTGTTATAAATATAACCTGGAGTTAATCTGACAATAAATTGGTTTCAGTCAGTCAGTTATAAATATATTTTGCATACAGAAAACACAATATGGACTGAAAATTGTGCTCCCAGTCACACACAGACACACACACAGACATGCATAGACAGACACACACACACACAAATACACACGCTTGCTGTTCATAGTAACTGTCATCAATCAGCATGAATCTTCTCAATTCTCTTTTGAAGTCTGGATATGTATGGAACAAGGCATAACGTAGGCAAGGAGATCCAGTCTCACCATATATCTTCGTATTATGTGCAGAAATATTATCCATAATGATCAAAGAAGAAAATAGTATTGAAGGTATACAAATCGGGGAGAAACAAGACAAGATACCACAATTTGCTGATGACACTCAACTGATGAACACAGGGAATAAGAAATCATTTGAAAAATCTATCGAGATTCTTGATAGGTTTGGGAAAACATCAGGTTTATTCTTAAACAAAGAGAAGACACAAGTAATTTGGCTTGGAAGACAAAAGCATTGTGAAAAAAGATATATGGAACATTTAAAGATGATCTGGAATCCAAAAGAATTCAAAATATTAGGAATTTGGTTTACTCAGGACTTAACACACATGGAAAAAAAGAAACTACAAAGATAGAATGATAGAAGTGAAGGCACTATTTAAAATTTGGCTTAAGAGAATCATTGCCCCCTTGGGAAGAATTGCTGTCTTGAAATCATTAATTCTGTCAAAACTAACTTACCTATGGTTGATGCTTCCAAATCCACCTGACACATTTGTTAAAGAATTACAAGACTTATGCTACTGGTTTGTATGGAATAAAAAACAAGATAGAATTAGTCGAAAAACAGTTATTAAAGATGTACAGGATGGTGGGTTGAATCTACCTGACATAAATGCTCTCATCACTGCATTAAAATTAACATGGATAAAAAGACTGAGACAAACAACACACAGATGGAGAGACATGTTGATTTTTTCATACCCAATTATTGAGAATATTGAGAAATACTCTCCAAATCATCTGTGCAACACCACTCAAGACAATGTTTTCTGGAAACATGTATTCATGTCATATAAGCAGTTCTACTACAAAATAAAACCAGAAAATGCTAGAGAGCTACTTGCAGAACCAATTCTTTACAATGAACATATCAAAATAGGAAATAAACTGTTAAAATACAAAAGCTGGAACAACAGAAATGTATTTAGAGTATCTGATTTTTTCAAAGCCAATGGAGATTCACTATCCCATGAGGAATTCAGAACAAAGTATAACATTAAAATAGATTTTCTATCTTATGGTGGATGCATATTATCCATTAAAAAATACATCAGAGAACAAGGGTTTGAGAATGAGATAAAAGATAACATTGAAGCAGAAGTCAACACGGCTCTAAAGAAAATATATTTTGTAGATAAAGGTTCCAAAGCTTATTACAGAATTATAGTAAAAGATAACTGGGAACCAAACTGTTGTGCAAAATGGACGGAGAAGCTATATCGGCAGATACCTTGGAAGAAATGCTTTAGAAAAGTTCATCAGATTAAGGATATTAAGCTAAAATGGATGCAAATAAGAATAGTGCATCGAATAATTGCAACGAATGTAGTTCTGAAGTCAATGGGGATAGTAGAAAGTTATAACTGTAGTTTCTGTGAAGAGGAAAAAGACAGCATTGAACATATGTTTTGGAGATGCATGCATGTCAATGAATTCTGGAAATCATTGCAAGAATTAATAAAAGGAAAGTGTTTAATAGCAAATAATCTGTCTTTGACTGAAAACATAATAATATTTGGAGCAGATGACAATTCCACAACTGATACAACATTCGATCTTATAATTCTGATAGCCAAACACTACATTTTTAGCTGTAAAATAAATAAATGTAAACCTTCATTAACAGTATTTCTAAAAATACTACAGAGAAGATATATTCTTGAAAAATACATAGCAATTGTGTAATTGAATCTGCCAAAATTTAAAGCTAACTGGATTAATTATGAAGTATTATTTGATAATTAGAATTATAGGATACCTGGATTTAATATGTGCATGTGTATGTGTATCATTAAATCAAAAGAAGAGAGAAAGTGGGGTGTGGGTGGGTGGGGAGGGGAGGGGGTGTAAATGGAGTGAGTGGGTGCGTTGGTTTGCCATTGTGTGTTTGTAGTTTATAAGAACTCAGAGGATTGTGTCTAGGATTTTTGTTTGTGTATGTGTTTGTATATCCAAACAGCAGCAACAACAAAAAAAACAAAAAACTTTCCTCGGCATACATTGAACTCTCTCTCTTCCATTCAACCCGAAAAAAAAGACAACTCAGTTCTAATATGTTTCACGGATCATTTACTGCAATATTGTCAAACTTGTACAAATATGATTAATAACAAAAAATATGTAGTAATTTGTATCCGGAAATGTACAGCAAAGAGAAAGATCATGTTGATGAAAGAATGGAGAAGAGAGAAAAAAAAGAAAGAAAAAAAAAAGGGATAACATAGATGAAGACACGCAGGAACTTACATTTGCTGCACTAACACCATGTTTTGTGCATGATGAAAATATTTCTTCCAGACATAGTGACCATCAGTTGATGGCCCAGTGTGAGTAATATCATATGAACAATGAGCCACAAAGAGCGAAGATAGGGTGCGAGCAATGACACACATCAAGTGTTGGTGTCCAGTGTGTCCATTGCTCTATGGAGATCAAAGACCTTGGAAAAAAATCAGAATTGGAGTCCTGTAGACTTTGTAAAGATCAATGAGCAAAGGATCTGTACAACTTGTCCACCACAACAGATTTCTGTAAAGAAATTCTGGTTGCTGTTTCTGTAGAGTAACCTCCCTTGTACAATCTCGCATATTAATATAGTCCAGAAAAGCCAACCAAAGTCTCAGTAGATGCATCATCATATGGATTAGGTGGAGTACTACTGCAGAAACAAAACGACTGGAAGCCAGTATTCTATGCTTCAAGAGCTCTCACCGCAACAGAACAAAGGTACGCGCAGGTGGAAAAAGAAGCGCTGGCAGTGACTTGGAACTGTGAAAAATTTCAAGACTACTTGCTTGGACTTTCAAAATTCACAATTGAAACAGATCATAAACCTCTGTTGGCACTGTTGAAAACCAAGCTGTTGGATGAATTGACTCCAAGGATTCAGAGGTTCCGAATGCGTCTGATGCAGTATTCCTATGACATAGTATACACTGCAGGGAAAAATCTGATGACGGCAGACACTTTGTCAAGAGCTCCTGGGTGTGCATCTGCTGAACAGGAACATTTAATGGAAGAAGAGACAAATGCCTTTGTCTCTGCTGTCATTGACGGCATTCCCGCAAGTGATGCAAAGCTAGAAGAGATTCGACAAAAGCAATGCTCAGACAAAATCTGCAGCCAAGTCATGAACTTTTGTAAGTTAGACCACTGGCCAGAAACAGCGAAAAAAGATGTCAATCTGCGACAATACTGGTTTGCTCGTCAAGATTTGACAGTTCAGCAAGGTCTGTTGCTGTTCCAGAGCCGTCTGGTTATTCCGGCTGAGCTGCAAAATGAGATTTTAAGCAGAATCCACCAAGGTCATCAGGGTGTTGTGAAATGCAGAGCATTAGCCCGAAGTTGTGTTTGGTGGCCAGGACTCTCAAATAAAATTGAAGACGTCGTTGGTGCTTGTGCAACATGTGAGAAGGAGAGAAAACTCCCATCTGAACCTCCACAGCCAACCAAGACTCCTGATTACCCGTGGCAGTAGATTGCTATGGATTTGTTTGAACTGAATGGACACTCTTATTTTTTAGTAGTAGATTATTACTCCCGTTGGATAGAGACGGTACATTTGAAACAGACCACCTCAGTAGCTGTCATTGACCACTGTAAATCCATCTTTTCAAGATTTGGAATCCCAAAAGTAGTTGTATCCGACAATGGTCCACAGTTCAACTCTCGAGAATTCTTGAAATTCTCACAAGACTATTTCTTCACTCATGTCACCAGTACGTCCGTATCATCCACAAGGAAATGGTGAAGCAGAGAGGGCTGTTCAGACAGTGAAGAATCTGATTAAGAAGTCTGCTGACCCATATATTGCCCTTCTCAACTACCGGACAACTCCCCTTCAGAATGGCTACAGTCCAGCAGAACTGATGATGAGCCGGAAACTTAGAAACTGTGTACCTTCAATGCCCAGTCAGTACATTCCATTCAAACCAGATGTCGAGGGATTCAAGAAGAAGGATGAACATTTCAGAAATCAACAGAAGTATTACCACGATCTCCAACATAGAGCAAAAGAAGTCCCACAATTTTCAAAAGGTCAATTTGTGTGGATGAAGACTCCAACAAACAGAGAAGCAGTTGTGATCAAAAACACTTCACCTCAATCTGTTATTGTTCAGACTGACAGAGGCACTCAACGCAGAAATGGAAATCGCAATCAGCTTCGGCGAAGAAGTGGGGAACAGGTAGCAGTCAAATCCAAGCCCATTGCTTCCTCAGCATTGCCGAACCAGAAGCTGGAGACTCTGGACACAGCAAGTCATGAAGAGTCTGCAGGTGAAAGTTCTTCATTACCAGTCCAGCAGCCCGCAGCTAAGAAACCAGGAGACCCAGCAACTGATAAGGTGCCAGTAAAACAGACTGCTCAAAAGACAGTGTACACAAAGTCAGGAAGGAGAGTACAAGCACCTAACAGACTTGATTTGTAAAAGAGCAAAGTACTCACCTGACTATTTGTTGATGTTCAGTTTTGTTTGTAGTTTCAAGTTTAGTTGAAATTTTGACTTTTAAAGAAGGTTCTGCATCCGTCAAGAACTTCTTGAAGAAGGACTTCATTTGGACTTTAAAATGCTGTAGCTGGCCCTTATGAATTTACATAAGATTTTAAATTTAAAGCAATGTCATTTATTGAGCCAGTCTCGGACAGTTCATAGTAATTCTCCATTTGCAGTGGGATCTTACAAGAAGAACTATGCATGCTGTCTGCTAAGAAAGGGGGATGTAGAGTAACCTCCCTTGTACAATCTCGCATATTAAGATTACGACGAGACGAGTTCTGTTACCTAGTTACGATAACGAGCGAGAATAAACAACAGACACCAACTCCAACAATACCTGGTCTGCTGAGTATTGTACGCTAACGGCTGATCTTACAGTTTCTAGGGAGAGCATGTCACAATATTACAGGGTCAACCTTTTTTTTCTTTGTATGTGTATATTTTTGTTGATCTACCAAAGTGGATTTTGTATAGAATTTGGCCACGGATAACTCCTTGTTGCTATTGGTTCCTTTACATGCGCAAGATACAGGCTGTGCATGGAACCGTTATTTATCTTCTCATCCCAGGCAGCGTTTCCAGCTGGTTCACCACTTCTGGACGAGCAGTTTGCACATGGAGAGATTCAAGTCTTTCCTACCTGAAAATATCTTAACACCATTCTACATTATAGGATTCTTGCAATCACTGATCCGATTCCACCTTTGTGGAGAGTGGACCTAGTGGTCATTCATCATGGCTATAATCCAGCAAGTGCTTTTTGTTGGGAAAGTTCGAATCTGACGGAAGTTGGGTACTGAAGATCATGTGTATTTGATAGCAGACTAGGCAAATATGTGCTACAGTTCTGATGAAATGTTGGTGCAAACGCCCCATACATAAACTCTAGAAACAATTGCATCTATGTGTAAAATTACTGGTTTGTATCACTGTTAAGTAGATTACAAGGGATCTGCATGTTGACTGATAATGAGATTTGGATCAGCCCAGATATGACCTCCAGAGTTGGCTGAGCTATAAAATAGCATTATCAGACTGATCTTTGCGTAAAGTAGTAACAAGATTAAAAGAAGAAAGTATGCGGTGTCAAACGCCCACTGATCTTGCAGCATTCTGTGGGGTGCCTGTTTCCATGGTGTTTATCTCAGGTGTGCAGTAATGCCGTTTCAAGATTTGTCGAGCCGTTTTTTTTCTCTCATGCAGTAGCTTTCTGTGGGAGCTGATCTAAAAATATTTATCTGTTCTGATCTTACTGTTGGACAACTGTATGTGATCTGGATGTGGATATGTGTAGCATTGTATGTGTACAAGTCTTCATGCTGCAGTGCATACTTCAGGTACCTGATGTAATGGGGTACACAGGCCTCAGTCCTGATCTTCAGGTATGGTCAGTTCTGTCCGCCATATTACACAAGAACGTCAAAGGTTTTAAACCAAACTGTAGCCCAGGTTCTATGCTTGATTTTTGTAGGTTAGGTATGCGTCAGCACATGCACTTTCTGGTCTTGTTTGTTGATGCGTCTCACCTTGTTTTGTTTATGCATTTCATTATGTGTGTTGAACTTAAGTTTCTGTTTTTCCTCCTTGAAGAATACAAAATGAACATCTGGTCTTGATGAGGGCTAACGGAGCATGGGGTGATGGTGGACATTTCTTTTCAAGACGTTGTTCTTCCCCAACAGTTTTCTTGGTTTGACAGTGTTATAGGGCTGCCTACCCCTCAAGATACTTAAGAGAAATATTTCTGACAACCAAGATGAAAAGTTGACGTATACCGAAGCAACACCAGAGGAAATTTTTTCTCTTAAATTCTGCACATAACTCCTGTTGTGGACGAGTGTGTCCTCATGTGTGCGAAACTGTTAGTTAATCTCACACATTCCTATGTCTTATATTCTTCCATGTGTGTACACATGTCAATGAGTGTGTAAGTGACACAGCATTCACTTCTTGCTGAGTTGATATGTGCAATTCAAACGCCAGCGTGACAGGTGCTTTTTTTGCATTCCATCGTCCAGCGCTTGTAGTATTCAAATTCATGTTCAAAACAGCAAATTTTGATTGAAAAAAAGACATGATAATGAAATTAGTGTTGGATACAGTTGTAGCTGATGGGAGAATTTCAGATGGGAGACAGGGGGAAGTGGTAGAAAGGGGTGGAAGAGTTAGGCAGCCACCGAGATGAATACTGAAGAAAGATTAAGCCATGAGATTCACTTTGCATATGTGTGCCATGTCACAAACCATTAGAAACCAGGAAAATAATTCCATTTCTCCATCCAGATCTCAAACTAAGCACTTGAAAAATAAATTGGCAACATTCTCAAAAGTCTGATCATCCTGGTCAATGCCACTTCCGAGTTCATGTGCCCTTGAACATAGAGACCCCTGCAGATGAAACTGATGAGCATTTGAAATGAAACGAGCACATTGTGCATCATACATGATACATCTGAGCACATTGTGCATCATACATGATACATCTGAGCACATTGTGCATCATACATGATACATCTGAGCACATTGTGCATCATACATGATACATCTGAGCACATTGTGCATCATACATGATACATCTGAGCACATTGTGCATCATACATGATACATCTGAGCACATTGTGCATCATACATGATACATCTGAGCACATTGTGCATCATACATGATACATCTGAGCACATTGTGCATCGTACATGATACATCTGAGCACATTGTGCATCGTACATGATATATCTGAGCACAATGTGCATAAGATGATACAGGCAGACAGCTGAATTCCAATTTTATTTTGTATCGAACATGATACATGTAAGAAAGCCGAGTTCTAAGCACTTTGTGCATCATATACTACATGCAGAAAGCTGACTTCTGAGCACATTGTGCATAAGATAATACATGCAGACAACCAAGTTCTCGGCACATTGTGCACAAGACACCCAGACAGCTAAATTCTGAGCACATTGTGCACAAGACACCCAGACAGCTAAATTCGGAGCACATTGTGCACAAGACACCCAGACAGCTAAATTCGGAGCACATTGTGCACAAGACACCCAGACAGCTAAATTCACAGAAGTCGGGCCTTTCGCCATGTATTTGAGCAAATTCTGTTACTGTTTGTTTTCAATTTTTGTTTGTTTGTGTTAGCTTTGAATTCTTTAACTCGTGCATCACCATCATGCTGGCTTCCACTAAAGTAAACAGAAGTTTCTGATTGGTTGGTATGCATGTTTGTAAATCATTTTGAACAAATATGATGGCCCCCCCCCCCATGAAAATTGTTTCCATGTTAGTGGAAGAGCAGAAATGAGAATGAACAGCAACAAAGTGGAACCCATTAATTTGTTACAAAATTCACCAAACAAATCAGAATAATTGGTGTAATTTCATCTAGTACATAAATTAGATGCCACCTTCTTTCAGGTAACCACAATTGAGACTTGATGAATAAATTTATGTGTGGAAGAACAGGGTGCCTAGAACTATTTCCTATAGTTATTTCATTTGCTTTTAAACTTGGGAGGCCTGGTGATTTTTTTTTTTTTTTGGTCCCAACCTCTGCGCCACCTCGGCAGTGCACCCACGCCGCTCATTCCGAAACCCTGTACACAGCCACAGCCCGGTCGACCCCGCCACAGCCCCGGCAGGGAGGCCTTGTGATTTGTCCAGACACACCAACACACAGCATTCTCCCATTCAGAAACTCACTCAAATGGATCTTGACACACAAGTTTACTCTTCATGGAGCTTCACAAGTTTGAAACTTTAAACTTGGCCGATTCACATATGCACACACATACATATAGTCATTTCATTCCTCTCTCTCTATCACACATGCGCATCTTTGATTTCCATTTTTTTTTTATACAAAGATCTTTCTAACATTTACACACAATGGAACTGATATCCTCCAACCGTCTGAAAACTGAAAGAAATCGTAACTCCTCCCAAGTGTCTTATGGCTTTAATGCACTTTACAAATGAAGGGGAAAAAAAGAACTCTGTGAATTAGGAACTTGGCCCAAACACCGACTCAGCAATGCCCAGCTGTCCAATCTCTTTCAGTGCCTCTTTCAGAGCAGGAGCGTTGTTTTCAGATGGATCCGAGTCCTGAAACACCACAGTTAAACAATGATGACGACAACTGAGATTTGATTTTGCTTGAGGTGACAGAACGGCTTTGAGGCAATTAACTGTCCTCTTCTTGCGTTAATACACATCTGGTTTTGACCAGAAGTTGATTGATCACTCTTTTTTTCAAAAAAAGATTTCGAACAAGGCCTATGAACAAGCTTTTCTGCCTCCCAAATTTAGTATACTTTGTCTCGAGCCAAGTTCATTAACTTGCACTCTGTGAAGGAATGAAGTCCAACAATTATGAAGAAGTGAAACCTCTGATTAAAAACTAAAGCCCTGTTCCACATGTGTTCCTCTGAGTGAAACAGGGCTTCCTAATAGTCCATATCATACAAATGAAAGTCTATTATGACAAATAGAGAACAGGGAAAGCCGACTCTAAGCCACTTTCACCCTCCACCGAGTTTTTGGGCGAAAGTGGCCTAAAAGCCGCCTTTTCCTGTGGCGGAAGAGAGAGAGAGAGAGAGAATCACCGGCAGACAGACAGACAGACAGAGAAGAGAGAGACAGAGAGAGAGACAGACAGACAGACAGAGAGGCGCACACACACACACACGTACGCACGCACGCGCGCGCACACACACATACACCACACACACACACTCAAATAAACAAATGCACTCGCAAACACACACACACACACACACACGCGCGCGCGCGCACACACACGTATGCACGTCTAGATAGCACACAGCGCAGGCCGGCGGCTCGTTTGCAACTGTGGCGTCTTCCTATGTTGTGGCCAAAAAATCAATAAACCATGCCTCGCGAGCTTACTGCGTTTCGTCTCTTACCTGGCCAAGTGCGCCGCGGGCAACTGCCCATTATTGCGTCAGCAAATGTTCGCGAATATTCTTAGACTGCTACGTGGCACTCCACGTCAACACTACTACGCCGGCAAGAGCCGCCATTTTAGCCATGGCTTCTAATGGAGACGGACGTGCTTTGTTTACAGAGGAGCAACTTTTTGTTATGGAGGAACATATGCAATACTACCAAGCTTATGATGGAGTATATAAACAAAAGAAAATTAGGTGAGCGCTGTTTTTTACCTTGTAAGCCAAAGAGCAGTATTGCGTTTTTAGAAGGTGGGGTGAAAGAAAAACGAGAACTAACCATTGATGAACTACACAGCTACCTTGAAAGCTTGTCGGTTTCACAAGAGATTTAGAAAGAGATTTAGGCAATATTACTGAAAGAGATGTTGATGGCTTTGATAAATCTTTCAACTGTTGACGAAATGATTCCATTTTTACAAAGTGGTGCTCTTTTACAAAACTTAGCGAAAGAAAAACTATCCATCATGCTCTGATTATGGGTCACTGCCTGAAAGGCGCAAACAATGTTTCAAAGATCAAAACCAACTGAGACATGACGGTGAGGAGGGGTGTGGTATAAACTTTTTTTGTGCAAGAAGGAAAGTATAATGAAACTCTTTGTTGTGGAGGCAACCTGCGGTGAAGTTAGCCTTGCTGACTGCTACTATAAATAGCCGTTCATGCTGTGAACGCCTTATTTTCGTAGCAAGAGGTCTGCGGTGAAGTTAGCCTTGCTGACTGCTACTATAAATAAGCCGTTCATGCTGTGAACGCCTTATTTTCGTAGCAAGAGGGCTGCGGTAAATCCACCTTGCTATAAATAGCCGTTCATGCTGTGAACGCCTTATTTTAGTAGCAAGAGGGCTGCAGTAAAATCCGTTTTGCTATAAATAACCGTTCATGCGGTGAACGCCTATTTATAGTAGCAAGAGGGCTACGGTAAAATCCGCCTTGCTATAAATAGCCGTTCATGCTGTGAACGCCTTATTTAGTAGCAAGAGGGCTGCAGTACTGCCTGTACTTGCTATGTGCGGACACTAAGGGAGTAACTCCTGCTTACCCCCACCCCACGCATGCACACCTCCCACCCCACACCCCCACCCACGCATGCACACCCCCCACCCCCCACCCCACACCCCACCCCACGCATGCACTCAAGTTATCCACAAGTTGCCCTTAAGTCATCCTCAAGTCACCCTAAGTCACTTCTAAGTTCTTACTCAAGTTGTCCTGAAGTCATCCTCAAGTCATCCACAAGTTTTTACCCAAGTTATCCTCAAGTTATTCTCAAGTCACTTCAGTTCTTATTCAAGTCATCCTCAAGTCATCCTCTAGTCATCCTCAAGTCATCCTCAAGTCATCCACAAGTTTTTAATTAAGTCACCCAGTTCTTAATAAGTTCTTGATTAAGTTCTTGATTAAGTCACCTCAAGATCATAACTAAGTCATCCTCTAAGTACAACCAAGGTTTTATTTAAGTTATCTTATAATTATCAAAAAATACAATCTATGTTTTTATCTTAAATAGTAGATGTCTAATATAGTACACACACGCCTCAAAAAACGCGTCATCGTTGAGGATGTCTTGCTCAGCGTCTCTGCATAGATCTTAAGGAAGGTCTTACATCCGAAGCAACCGCATTGATTACAATTCGGTCTATGGAAATGCCTTTTATAGACTCCATGTCTTTATTTATTGACACCATCATTTTTATAATACGCCATGATCTATTTTTATTAAAAATTTAAAATTAAGTTCTTAAAATATTATTCATTATAAATGGATCAAAATGATGCTTTGTTATTGGCGTTTTGGCGTGCTGGTGTCTTTTCTGCATTTAGTGGCTCAGATTTTTTTGATTTCTTTTGTTTCTGTTGCCATTCTTTATATATTTTATAACCGTAATAACTGCCCCAACAGCAGCAATGGCGCCAAAATGGCAACAGTTTTAAGTTCAATATTCCATGAAGACTTTGGGGCCCTTGTATCACATGGAGTTTTTATAGCGGGCATTGAATCAACTTGTTCTGGCGTTGGCGGTGTATGTTTTCATGATGAGTTATATTCTGCAACATTAATTTTTTGTCTGTTCCACTCTGCTAATTTTTTTCCTGCTTTAACACGCCCAGGATGAGGATGCTTTTCACTGGTCCCCACCTGATTCAGTGTTTTCTGCTGATTTCTGGCTTGGTTACTTTCTCCACCTGATTCAATGTTTCCTGGTTCTGATGATTTTCCAGCTCGCTCATTTTGAAGGGAAACAAAATCTATATGATTAAAAGTTATTAATCCCATGATTAATGGCGATAACAATGTTCCAAATCTGTAGTATAGATCACACCCTAGAGACTCTAATGACTTTGTTAAAACTGGATCTTGCTTTAAATCATACGTAAGATCTTGTTCAGAATCAATGGGAGCAAATCTACTGACTATTTAGTGTACAAACTAAGAACCGTTTTGCCCCACACTTTTCACCATCTAGACCCCAGCTGCGCTTCATACCTGTTATGATACTTTAAAATGTCTTGCGGCGACATCTGTTGAATCTGTTCTATGCTGAATTCAGTTCCGAGGAACTGTTTTGTTTTCCCACATGCTGCCAAAGAATACAGCCTTTCCTTTTTGGGCATAATAGCTTGATCATCAACTTGGTCATTCATAAGTTCAGGAAGGTTTAGGCTGCCTTGTAGCTGTAGGAGATCATCACTGTTCATGTTTTTTAATAATTATAATTATTTTATTTTATAAAAATGAGCACCGAAAAAACTGTTACCAACCTTGTATACCATTCTGCTGTTATTGGAGGACTAAGTGTAGGATACTCAATGCTTGGTAAAAGCCTGTTAAGAATTAAACCAGCAGATCTTGGCAAACTAGACTTTGAGGATTCAGCAAAGCTAATTGCTATCATTGCAGCTTCGGTTGCCACGAAAGATTTTCTAGTCAAAGCAAGGAATAATTCCAGACAATATAAATATGTAAGAAAAAAAAATACATTTATAAAAAATGGCTTCACTCGCAATAATGATAGGGCGCTGTGGTGAATGCGCTTGCTTTTAGCGAAGTAATTTCGCATTTAGTAAACTGCGGGATGACGGCGAGAGAAAAAGACATAACAAAGCTATGGAGGAACTAGCAGCTGCACAAGACGCCTATGAAAAGCAGAGACTTGAGCAGTTAGATTTTATTAATGACACACTGAAAAAACAGGGGCATGCAGCTTACATATTTAAAGATGTTGATCAAGCAATAAAACAATATTTATCTAGTAACAGGCAAGCCGGTCCAGGCATTGCCCCCACCAAAATTCAGTGACTTTTATCAACCCTCAGAAAAACAAAAGATGCAAGAAATCGGGTTTATTGTCGTTGGTATACTGTTGTCTATTTTGTTGCGCTAATATCAGCTGAATAAAAAATGAACAAAATTTATTATTCACCAAAAGGATATTTGGAAGGGAATCACAGCAATTAAAAAGCTAAGCCAAGCAGCGGGAGTCAGTGAACAAACAGCAAAAGAATGGTTATCTAAACAAGCGATTTGGCAAATTTATTTACCTGCGCCCAAACGAATACAGAGACCACACTTTGTGAATACAATACGGAACGACACTCATCAAATGGATCTTCTATATTTACCCTCTGATAGGATTAGACGAAAAAGATTTAAGTACGCACTCACAGTCATTGACATAAGCTTCAAGATACAAAGATGCGGAACCATTAACACAAAAGAGTGCTTCTGCTGTTGCTGTCGCTATACAACTGATATATCAACGAGGCCCCTTAACTTTCCCTCGCATGATTCAAGTCGATGATGGAAAAGAATTTAAAGGCCAAGTGAATCAATTATTGTTAAAACACAGAGTTACCATTAAAAGAGGCATTCCGGGAGTTCACAGATCACAGGCTTTAGTTGAAAACTTTAACAAACAGTTAGCCGAAAGACTTTTCTCCTACCAGTATCACAGAGAGCTGATTGACAATTCTCGCAACACAGAATGGGTTAGAAGACTGCCCTCAGTTTTGCGCGCAATGAATAATGAAGAATTTAAAGGGCTAAAACCAGTACAAGCAATCAAAGAAAAACAATAAATGCTGTTGAAGGAGATCTCATCCGGCAAACTATTACCATTTGGATTGAAAGTAAGGTACCTTTATTTACCGGGGAAGCAGAAGGGGACACTCGCATCAGGGCAACAGATCCAGTTTGGAGTGTTGATCCATATGAAATAAAAAGAATTGTAAAGATGAATCCGCCCGTGTATTATTTACGAGAAACTGACACAACAAAACAACCAGCTCCTCAAAGATCTTTTGTGAAGGAAGAACTGCAGATAATTCCTCCAGACACAGTTCCGCTTTAATTAATTTACGGTTCTCCAGTGCCCACATTGCATATGAAAACTCTGGATTAACAAACACCCGTTTTGTGTTTGTTCTATCTAATGACTTCTTTGTTACAACAGTTGTGTTGATCTCATGTAGATTAGATCGCAGTTTTACGTTGTCATGATGAAAAGTCTTATTGCCAAACAATGCTTCTTTGTAGTTGTCATGTGAATGTTTGACTGCACAACGCTGCGAGATATTCCCTTTGCTTTCTTAATGATTTTCTCCTGGCTCGAAATACTGTACATTTTTGACCTTAAACCAACATACCCCTTAATCACCTTTCCAGATAATTCATCCTTCATCTTTCCTAAAACCTTCTTGTTAGTAATTGAATGCAAAGGCGAATCTTTAGGATAATCAGATGTATCATACCATCCCGCATGCCCTTTAGCTACTTCGGTTTCCATGTCTTTATAGATGTCTTCAGTAGGGATATCTATAACAAAACTATCTGTATCTGTGTAAAGCACTCTGGACTCGGGATACGAGGGCTTAAAGTAGTCATAAAGAAACTCTAACATCAAAAGCTTTGATAATTCTAAAACAGTAAACCCAATAAATACAGGTTTGTCCAATTTGACTTTCTTTTTTTTCATCATTATGCCAAAAAGCTGATCATGAAATCTTCTAAAGTCCTGATAATTAGGTTTTGAAGTCAGCTTAATTGCTTCGTTCTCTTTGGTAACCAATCTGACATCTTTACGCTTGTGCGGATTCTCCATAGTCTTTCCAAAACAGCTGTTGTCATCAGCTTGAAAAAGTCTTTTTCTGAAGCATCTGTGGATTTAGTTCTGAGATCATGTTTCTTCATATGTATGGTTTCATGAAATGTTCTTGATCGAAAGCAATTATGCGATGGACAGCTGTTAACTTTAAACCATGTCTTAAATAAAATTGTAGAAGCCTGTAATGACAGACATAATTTTTTTTGCCTCGAAGATTAGGGACAAGTTTAGGCGGCTCTCTTGGATCCATCTTTAGGCTTCTGCAGCTAATGGGTAGTCATTATGCAGGTCATGGAGTTCATGAGGATATTCTAAGTCAACTTCTAGAATGAAACCACGCTGTTGATCAGGCGTTAAACTGCCCAACCACTTTAATGCCTTTTGAATATTATTCGCACCTGTGTACATTTTAAAGTTGCGTAACGGAAGTGATTGCGCCATTGCCCATCCATACAGATTGTTTGCATCTAAATACATAAGATAGTTAGACCTTTTACTTGGATCATAGTTGTCTAAGTATTTGTTGTTTGCTTTACAGTAATGATGCGACGCCATACTAATTCCTCCACGCAATCCGTTTTCAATTATCTGAATCATTGGTAAATCCGACAATAAATCAATCTGTACTCCAGTATACTTTAAAAAAGCGTCCCAGCTCATCCCGGGCGCAGAAATATAATGCGCAGGATCCAGGCTATAATGTTTCATGCAGGTCTTTCTATAATTTTCAAAGACGTCCGCCAACAAACAGACATCAGCCATCAAGTAGGAGTCATGATAGTCTCCCATCGTTTTACACTCTAACTTTTGCCAAGCATCTTGAGCATGCTGGTAATCGGAGTCGCTGATGTCCTTTCCTCTAAGACTAGAAAAGAACGCGCCTTTAGGTGGAAGTGTATCTTCGTCAAACCTTTCCCAACTGTTCATGTATTCATAAGGGTAAACACCCTTTCTAACGAGAGTTGGGTCAAAATATTCTTCCGTTATTGGGCAGGACTTTAAGGACATAGCCAGTGACTCTAATGAACCCATCATGTGTTGCATAGAGTCATAAAAAGACATGTTATTTAGATTAAAGCACATGTACTTTTCTGATGACTGTGCAATGCATGACACCCTGAAGGCATCGTCCACTGCTTTCATTATAAGATGAGAGTCGTAACCTCGCAAGTTATGAAAGAATACAGGCAGCTTCCATGTCTTTGGTTCAAACTTTAGTTGAAGATTGCATTTACTGTGCGCAGCTCCTCTGAACTTTCCACTAATGTGATCATGGTCTCTTACTTTTGGATTTGTTGCTTCTTCACTGAGTTCTAAACCACAAATCCAACAATGTGTGGCTGAGTCATACTGTTGTTGGTCTTCAGGTGTCATTATGATTTCAGATAAGTTTAGATTATTAGAACAGTCATTGCGCACTTGCTGCATGCGTTCTAAGAAGTATTTTGCAGCATTAGGCCCTCTATATAATTCTGGCTCTGAATGAACGCCATCCGACCTGACAACGATGAAAGCAAATGAACAAATTTGATGATTACTCATTAAGACTGTTTTTCGAAGTTTTTGTGGCGCTGGCCCTTCATAAGGAACAATGAGTGATTCAAAGTCTGCGTAAACAACATATGGAGAATGTTGCAGCCGTTTCCAGTTCTTAAAACTAACTTTAGATCCTGGCGGGGGCGTAGTTAGTTCTGTCTTACAGTCTACAGAACTTTTACAATGTTTTATATGTTCAAGCGCGGCTTGAGCGGTTGGAATTCTTGTTAAACATTTTCTACAGAATTCTTGTTTATGTTCATGCTTTGAAGTATGCGCTAATAATCTGCTCATTGTGCGTATCAATGTGTAATGGGGCAGCCCTGCTGGCGAAACATTAGGAGTAAGTCCACATGACTTTTGGCTGGTTCGCCTATTGTTGGACTGTTCTTGGACACTTTAATTGGCACCAAATTTGTTTCCTCATCCCATGTGTATACATTAACAGTTATTGGGTTTGTTTTGTTCTTCAAACTGATCAATTTGGTCTACACTAACAGGAAAGGATATTCCATTGAAGTTAAGATCTTTGCGTATTGCCGATAGTTAGTCACTCTTTCTGCGTGTTCGCGGACATGATGCAGCCTTGCAAGAACACACCACATGAAACATTTGTCGTCTGAATTCTTTATGTTTAAAACTGCTCTCTTTGAAACCAACTCTCGAGGTAGCGGAATGTAGGCCTTGCCTACAATCGGTGCATACTTAGCCTGTTTTAATCTAATCTCTAAGACTTCGCCCTCTGACCAACCAGAGCCTCTCATTTTAGCTTCTTCAGCGGCAGCGTCAAACTGCGTAAGCAGCTGGTCTGCCCACCGGGTGTTAAGTCATTAGAGGAAAGAATAGTCTGTTGTTTAGTCGAGACCCAGACTTCTAGATTTTCTTCATTTATTGTTACATAGTCGATTAAAACAGCTAACATTACTTTAACTGGCGGGTCTATTGTTAGTTTACTTGGAACTTGAGAAATAGCATGAACAACACTTGCCTGTACGTTTGTTGGGTCAATGACTTCTAAATCAATATCATTCAGTGCTCTTGAAAAACGCTCTCTCTCGAGCATTCCTTCAAAAAATTCGTCTTGTCCTTCATATATCTTAGCCATGCTGTCTTTCTTTTCTAAGCCAACATATTTATTTAAATTAAAAAAAAATACTTAATCAGAACCAATATCAACGGTCTTTTTGCGCTTGGACTCATAAACTAAAGTATAAACACCCTTTGGCGTTGTTAATGTGAGCTGTTTAGAACAGAGTTTAATGTCTCGTTTACTTTTTTTATGCATTCCTTTTTTATCTGCTCGGCGTCTGGCTGTTGAGAAAAACTTGCCCTCTCGCCTTTCTTTGAAGATCAAACTTTTGTCTTTTGTAGTCATCAAAATCGGCCTGTAAACGATTAAATTCTTCAAACCGTGATGTTTGAGTCAACAAGCGCTTTATTATTGTCAGTTTAAACGAACTAAGTTTAGCCGTTATTAGTTGAACCATAGCTGTGTGCTTTTGGAGTTTAGTTTTTAATTTTTTGCCAGCCGCACTTACAGCTAATGAACACAGGCCGAGAGCTAAAGACAAACCTCCTAGAGTAAAGCTGCGGGTGCGCCTATGCCCGTTGCTAAGAGACCAACACTCGTTCCTGCTGATAGAGCGCTTATAGTCGATGTTCCAGTATTAACATATGTAACAGCATTAAAGGCAGCAGAATACCTTCGTTTGGTTTTGCTGTATTTGAAAGGTCTTGCTCTAGTTTTTGTAGCATTTGCGTAATGTTTGTTAATCTGAAGGCTTTTATGTCAGGGGTTTCTACTATCTCTTCTCTTGGCGGCGCTGTAGGCACATTTGGATAATGTTTAACAGACATGCTTTTTATAAAATAAAAATAATTTAGTATTGTATATCTTTTAATCTGTTATTTTCAATATTCAGCTGCGCATCATATAATAAAAACAAATGTACATTAAGCGGTTTATCGGCTTCTTTCTTTATCAATTTGAATGTTTTATTACGTCTCTCACAGTTCTCCCGCTTCCATGTAACTGATTATCCTCCGTTGACCTTAGGTCAATCCATAAACCGTATTTTGTTGTTAAATAATCATCAAGTCTTACACTGTGAAGGGGTAGATCTTTAGCCACAAGGTCAACTGTTGGATTTCTACACCTCCCACCTCCAAACAGTTTTCTTATTTCATCAAAATGCTGATAAGGTTTAAGCCCGCTAGCATAGATTTGGTTAGGACTGCCTCAATCGAGCATTGTACTTTCGTTATTTTTGGATTAAAAAACTTTTCACTTCCTCTTTTGAATGGTTCTTCATCTTCACCCCAGCAATAAATACCTTTAAGCGATCTTGCTGAGACGCTAAAACTAAAATTCCATATAGTTCTGCCCTGCTTCTAGGATATGTTTATGATGAATCACTCTTTCGTAATATATTGCAATTTTGACTGATATTGTTGTTCAACCCACCCCTTGCTAAATTAGGGTTGCTAACAACGTAAAACTCTAACGGATGTCAGAAATGCTGTACTTTGCTTCGGTGTCTGATGATTTGATAACCCGTTTGTATTCATTAAAAGTTATTTTCATATGACAATCTGTCTTTTAATGCTCCTTGAAAGTATGGTGCATGCGCTTTTAACAACTCAAAATCAAAGGGGAATGGAAAAGCGATTTCCAAACGCAAATTTAAAGCCACATACTTTTGCCGTCCTTTAGTATCTGCAGCACCTATTCTATGTTTTAGTGCTTCTTCTTTTTCTATTCCTTGAAACGCAAAATCAGCCCTTTCATTCCCGGTTAGCCAAGATCAGAATAGTAAAAATATGTCTGCATTGTGTAAAGAAAATATTTCTTGCCCCTAAAGGGTTTTTATAGAAATTTTTTTAACGATTGCCCGCCCCAGATTCTGTACAACTGTCCTTTTTTGGGTCTGTTGTTGAATCGAGTACATTTGAAAGTAAGACGCGCAGAGCCTGGCACAATCACGTCACTGCTCCTAGGTCTGGAAATTTGACAGTAAGAATTTGATCTGCATCAATAGTAGATGGATTATTTGAACAGTAATAGTCCGCTTATTTCCTTCACCCCAAAAGGGGTTTTCTTTCAGTTTTCTATGCGGGTCAAGAATCAAGCCCTGTGCTTGTGACATTTTTTTTTATAAACAAAATAAAAAATTAAAATTAATTAATTAAAAACCAGGCAGGCATTGAAGATGCAGAAGATTATGATGTTTTTGATCTTGGAGACGACATGAGTGAAATGATCCCTTTTGACACAGCATCGCTCAACGCTCTCAATGCGGCGTAAATTTAAAACAGAAAGTGCGGTCGAAGCATTTTACAAAAGTTTAGGCCAAGAACCTCCCGAAATTTATAGACCCAAATGATTTTGAATTAAGAAGATGGTCATTTTCTGTGAAAAACCGACCAAGGGCAACTTGTTCGGCTACAACTAAACCAGACCCATCAAAGTTTTTAGCCAAGAGTACAATTATACAAAGACTCAGTGTGAAAGATCAAAATCGCCTTGGTCTTGTTAGACCAAATTTAAAAGGCGGAGGCGTTTCTAAACTTCAAAACACACTGCAGGAACTCCCAACACAAACCCCAAATACAAAACAGGAACTTGAAGAATTAAATCAATCGGCAGATGAAATAATAAATGCAATAGAAGCAAAAAACCATTTTTTTCAGAAGAAACAGCATTAAAGACTATACAACGACTCACCGCTACCCATGCGAGAAATAACGGCCCTTGATCATGCTTTAAGAACCATTAAGGCGAATTAACAAACAATTTAGCAAAACTAGGGGAACTAGATGAGCATATAAAAAGAGAAAAAGAAAAACTCGTTGAGGCTGATGACGCCAACTTAGGGCATGATATTAAAGAAAGAATAACCCAAAGACTAAAAAATCTTGAACAAGAGAGATCGGGAAGACTAGAAGCGCTGACTACTAACCGAGACCAATTACGAACTCAAATGAATAGAATAAAGAAACTATCGAAAAAATTTTATATGAAGAAAAAACACTAGCAGAACGAATAAAAACACTGTTTAGAGAGCAAGGCGTCACATAGCAAGCGTATAACGGCCTTAGGATTGCAATAAGTACACTGTGTTGGCTATTACAGGGGGCGGTGGGCCAAAGTTCAGTAACCTCCGCCGCCATCGCCTCCACCTGATAAATCATGGGGAAAAAAAACAACTTGATCATCTTGCGAGTTTATTAAAAAATTAGCCAGTAAAGCCGTAGACCCCTTTACCTGGTATATTAGGCAGTATTGTTAGCTGGCTTTTGTCTACTGCAAGCAAAGTAGTTGTGCTTTATGGCCGAGCACTTATGGGCATTAGTTCTCTTAATAGTTGGGTTAATTTTTAGTAAGATAAAGACCAAGTAATCCTAGGCCAGTTAATCCAAGAAAAAAGCGCTGTCTTTTCATATTCATGGTCATTGCGAAAAAGAGTCCGCAAGCTTTTCTGAGTCTTCAATGACTTTGGGGGTTTGGACTTCGGGGATTGGATGACTTAATCTTGGTGTTTCTTTATTGTTTGTAATATTACTGGCCAGAATTTAAAGTCGTTTTTCCAACCTTCTTGTTCATTGCCTGCTATAAGAATTTTATTATATAGTTTATTATTGTACCTATCTGGAGCCTGAAGGTCAGAAGGCAACATGTATAAACCCGTGCCAACAGCAAAGTCTACTTTCGATCTTGCGTATTGTAAAACATGTTGGGACCTTTTAATACTTGAAGGGAAATCAACAGTAGAATTAATGGGGGTCCTCTAAATTTGCTAAGTATTGTTTTTTGTGCGTCAAAGCCAGTAGAAGGACTGTTATGTTTCGATCTTGTCTGTGCTTGTGAACCTAGCAAACACCAAACGTAAGTGCGAACAGAGTCGTTTATTCGTTCTAATTCCCCGCTTTAGTTAGGCCCTAAAGTGTCTAAGATAAATGTTGTCCATGCTGTTTTATGCTCTTGCTCTATGGACCCGAGGGGAACAGCTGTGCCTGAAGAGAAAGATGTGTAAGGAGGATTCCAGTCATAGTTATATTTTCTGTGCACGCCCCAATAATAAGGGGTGCCTAAGCCATGATTGCGGTCCAACTTTTGCCTAAAGTCTGTCTTGATGTTAATATTGAATTCGTTACAAATTCTCTTTCAAAAGCCTTCATGTCTATTCTGTTGCTAAATGGATTAAACGGTTTGTCATTTGGTAATGGTGCTTGCAGTTCAGTCAAAATACGTCTGAAGGTGTAATAGAAATGAAATCTGTACACTGACCTCACCAAAGGATCGGGATGATTTAAGTGATCAGCATACGACACTCCACACCCGTTGATGCACAAAACACAGCAAAGTTTAACTGGTTCTGATAAAACTGCAACGGATGACTAAACCACACTTTTGCGATGTAGTCTTTTTTAACAGGGGGTTAAGATATCTGCTTAATGGAGTACTTACCTTTTTATGAAAGGTGTCAGTCTGGGTCACAGAAATGTCGAGGGTGTTAGTTGTTATATTTTTAAGATTGTAGTGCGGCCCAACAGAATATTTTGCATCAGTATATTTGAATGCACTCATTTTTAATTTGTTTTAAAAAATGTTTGTAACAATAACAACTCAAAGACCGCCCTTCGTTTTTAGAACATGCTATTGATAACGAATGCGGAGCCAAAATGGTTGCACTTCATGAAATATTTTACAAAGTCGTATGGTTTAATATAAGTGAACCAGGAAGAATAATAAGGTTCTAAAAGTTGACAAAACAGGGGCCCAAGTTAGCCAGTTAACAATAGCTGATGGTTATTACGGGTTTTGCTCACTAAAAGAAGCAATGAGTAACTTTGACATTACTCTCAAACTTAACAATGCGAATCTGAAAACAATGTTAACATTCAAGCCTGAAGAAGAAGGAGGTTACTATTTTGATAAAGAGCTAGCTAAAATGTTAGGCTTTGCAGCTGACAATTATAGATTTAGAGTTACACCAACCAAAACTACTTATGAGGGAGAAAATCCGCTCGATCTTGCATTACATTCATTACTCTATGTTCATTTGGATGAGCTAAGCACTGATGAAAACTTATATGATGGAAGGCCCTCAACTGTTTTAAGAGCTCTTCCATCAGGAAAAGCTGCATATTGCGATTATGAAATTATACAATTCCCTAATTTACAGTTTAAAAGATTAGTTTGTGGGAGGGTCGGATCATTTAAATAAAAAAATCAAAGACAAAGCGGGAAAGTTGTAAAATGTGATAACCTGCACATTGTTTTGGAAATAAAATAATACTTACTAAAAAATAATGTCGCGTGGGCCAGAAGAACCGGGAGTTACATTAGCGCCTGTGAGGTGTATAACCTTAGAATTAAAAGACCTTGCAGACGTTGCGGACTTTGAACAGAACGGTGAGATAGGCGCTTTGTATGGTTTTGAGTACACTAAAGATGGTGATTATAAACGCAAAGAGGTTGGCGACAGCAAAAAGTTTCCTAACTAGAACAACTGCGCAATCTAGAGGCAAACAATGTTGGCCAGTATGAATATAAAATAGTTCGAAAACCTGACCTCAAATGGGACTTAGAACCATATTTAGAATGGGACATAAAATTTGAATTCATAAGCCCATTTACATATTTTAGCCGTCAAAAAAGTTTCAGAAAAGCATTCAACTCTGGCCCTTTACATGTAAGTCTTATGCCGGACGACAATAGTCGGAAAGAAATTGAAATAACGCCGTATGGGAAAAAGCAGTACATCCTCCACAGAAAAGAAACAGTTGTAAAAAAAGCTTCTACAAAATTACAGTTCTTTCCAAGCAGAAAATTAGGAGACACGTTCACAATGATATTTGAAATTTCTGTCTTTAAAGATGTGGAGAGGGATGGGGTTGTGGGCGTTAGTGATGACCTTATAAAAGGAATTAATATTAGCTGGCAAAACTTAGACGTTAAACGTCTTAACGTTACCATCGTCGTTCTTCACAATGGCGAGGATATTAAGATCATAACAACAAGCAACAAAATCAATGTTGACTTAAATAGAAACAATCTTACAGAACTGAATTGGATTAATCTTACACATTTAGGCCTTATAGGATTTTATTATACTGAACAAGTTTTGACAGAGAGTATGATAAAAATAATAACTGGATTAGATTAAGTTCTGTTATAAAACTATGGAGCAGTTAAACTTTATGGCAAAAACTCCTCATTGCTCATTGATTTGTGGCAGACTGGGTGTGGAAAAACAATATTTATCCTCGACCTATTACAAACAGTTTATCGCTATAATTTTAATCATATTGTGATTTTCTGTCCAACACTTAAATGGAACAAAGCATATCATAATAGAAGGTTTATATGGACAGATGATGGCATATATTTAGTTGATCCTAGCAATAAACTGAGTGAGTGTTTAGAACAGTTTTATAGACTGTTTGAAGGAACGCAGACACTATTTATTATAGATGACTGTTCAGCAGAAAGAGACATAGTTAAAAAAAGAAATACTTTGTCAAAACTGGCTTTCAGTGGAAGACATGCTGGAATAAGTGTGTGGATTTTATGTCAAAAATATAACTCAGTTTTAAAAGACTTTAGAGAACAGTTAAAGACTGTAGTTCTATTTCACATGAAAGACAGAGACTCATTTGATGAATGTTTGCGTGAAAATGATGTTATTGAAAATGACCAGGAAAAACACAGGATTAAACAAAAACTGAAATCTGAAAAGTTTAGTAAATTAGTATTGAAAACGGATAACCCTGCACAGTATGTTTGTTTGTAGATAATCGTTATTTTTTGGTTATTGACGTCTTACTTGTCAGAGAACAGGAAAAGGCGGCTTTTAGGCCACTTTCGCCCAAAAACTCGGTGGAGGGTGAAAGTGGCTTAGAGTCGGCCTTTCCCTGTTCTCTCAAATATTTGGAAATAAACAATCGGAGAAGGAATCACACATACAAGATACACATGCAAATGCACGTACATACACACCCAAGAGGAACTGCACCTGGATAAATAGGAGTATAAAACATTGCATCTGCAATGTTACATTGGTGAACAGACATAAACCTTGCATACATAAAAAGCAGACACAAAGTTCATTAAAGACGCCATCTTACCCGGCAGAAAACAAAAAACAAAACGGGGGAAAACACCTCGCATTTGCCACAACCACCAATTCACAGAGATGAAAATCACACAAAAATAACAATATGATTTAAACAGAAAAACAAGACAAGCAGTCAGAGATACAACCCCTCCACTGACCTGCCACAGGTAGATCATTTTGGCACAAGCGAGGCCTGTCTCGTTGTCGGGCAGCTCCTCGAAGTCGGCAATGTCCTCCCCTGAAAAGCGAAGCTCTGTGGCCAGTTTTTTCCAGCTGTCACCCAGTTTCTGCGATACCACCACCCACTGCTCTTTACTGATGGCCTGGTTCACTTCCTCTTTGCCTGCAATGTCAAAAACGGTTGGTTGTTCTCTGAGGTTTGCAGCCTAGCCAACGGCAATCCCTGTTATGGGGCTGTTGGAGGAAGATGATCAAAGTAACATAATCTATAAGACTGCAGCATCAAAAGTGTCCTCGCCTCAAAACATTGTAGTACACGCGTCTTCAACTGTAAACCTGAAACCTATCGTACAGCACTCGAAATTTTCTACACACACACACACAAAACACCCCCAAAAGTCATAAATAATAAGACAAGGGATTATGTATTACCAGACCTGTTTACCCTTTCTGTGACTACCCAGTAATCATGGCGCAGGTTTTCAGTATTCTGAAAGTTTTGCTGAGAAGCAAAAGCAGCAGTTCAGGCACGAACTTCATGCAAATTCCCATTTATTTTAAATATAAATAGCGGGGATGACATGCATGTGTTTCATCATGATTTTGGTACAGAAAGGAATTCATTTTGTATGAAAGTGTTTGCAGTTTGCACAGCAATAAACACAACTGGAGTTCCACAGAATCATGGTGCTGAATCACGATTGTAGCACACATGGAGGATGATGATGGATATAACAACAAATGTCTGCAACTAATTTTAGCAATAAACAAACAAGCATCTCAAGTTTTGTGATCATAAGCTTACGAACTGCTGAATTGAGATTGATTCGAAAATAGGCCCATTTTCCTCTGTATTTTAGACACACATTTTTTCATATTTTATTTCGCAATATTTTTTGTGCAAAATAACAGAGAAACCATACGGGTAAACATATCTGTGTATTACTGATAAAACAAAAGAAATTATGTATTACTGAAAAGTAAGTCCTTGACCATACAGCTGGAACTCTGTCTTAATACGATATGCAAATCAACAACCCTCAACATGTACTTTGACCGTGACACTGGAACTATACAACACTTCAGATAAGTTTTAATGTGAACCGCTTATCAAGAATTCTCAACTCTCTATAAAACTGGAACTGAACAACACTTCTGGTACCTATAATGAGGATTGCTGTCAACAACTCTCAATACATAAAGACTCCATATTGACATTCTGAAGTTGTTGACTTTATAAGACTTGAACCATGTGACACTCCAGATGTCTTCAGCAACAACTTTGTATTAACTCAAAAGTAGTTTGACAATAAAACTGGAGCAAGTAACGGTAATGTCTTGGACAGCATTTGGCCATACCAATGAAAGGGAAGCAGACACATACTGAAGACTGGAACTGAGGGTACACAGTTTCTGAGAAAAATAAAAGTGAAGAATGGTGTGTTTAGCCAGGAAATGTTTGCTAGCATTCACCTTTCCTATTGCACCCAGGTTAAGGTAAGTTGACATGCAGATGAGTTCAAGAAAGACAACTTGATGAAAGGCATTTCCCCAATCTTTTGAAGTTGTTCATAAATTTTAAAGAGACTATTTGATGTTTTGGTGTATTATACTGTACCTGTCATTTTTGTATGGTAACTATGACCGATTGATTTGCTCTGTTGGACAATCAAATAAAAAAGAAATGGGTAACATAATCTATGAGTCCCCTAATTTAAAGTTCCAATGCTGAACACGCTCAAATATCTGCTTTTGTTTTTGTTTCTCACACAATCACGCAGTTGCATCCACGTGCACATGCTCACACAGACAAACTGTGAGGACCATCATCGCTTACCGTGTTCATGGTCTTCCATAGATTCTCCCTCCTCCGGCGTCTCCTTCATGTCCTCTTCCTCCTCTTCCCCGACCTGCGTCTTCATCTCCTCTGTTCCGTTTGTCTACACAGTTTTGAATAACACACACAAAACACATGGATTTTAAAAACAATTTGAACGTTAATTCAGGATTAAAACAGGTAGCTCAGATGTATTTATATTAAATATACAGAAAAATGTTTACTACTGTAGGTAGTTTTACGAAGTACTTATCTTTAAAACAAATGCCTTACCTCCACTGGTGTGGAACATAGCTATATTGTCAGGATATCCCCCTCTCCCCTGCCCCTAAATGAAAAGAAGAAAAAAAAGTGGAACAGGGAGCTAGTTTCACCCCCATTCCCATTTAGCCAGCAAGAGTGATCACCATTAGTTCACTTGATATCAAAACATGTTTGAACTAAGTCAGTTTTCCACCAACCGGGAAGGTGACAGGGTGTCCTAATGTTTAGACAGGCAAGTATTTCATAAAACTACTATCGGTAGTAAAAATTCTTTTTCTCACACTTTACTGTCCCAACAAATACCAGAATACTGAAAAGGATGGTGGGAAACATGCTTACCTGAACATGGACACACTGATCCCACATGAGAATGTCTCTGTATAGTTTCCCAAAACTAGAACTCGGCATCAGTGGCCACTACGGAAACAGTTGTGTTTCAATTCCTAGTCTGGAGGCAATAAAGGCTCAGCCTCACTCTCCTTCAAAACAACGGCACAAAATGTCAAGAAATAAGCATATGAAACGATAAAGAATTCCTCAAGCTCGGCATCAAGAAACGGAGAAGATCCCTTCTCAAGACGTACTGTTTGTTCAAGTAACCATTTTTTTTATTTATGTGATTTGTGTGCTAAAGGGTGTTGAGGTGGCACTGTATGTTTGAAAGGGTTTTTGAAGTAGCACTATCAACACTCACTAACCCAGTATGTCCTTCCAGGGAAAATGGGCCTCTTCTTCCCACCTCTTTTTTTTTCTTCTTTTTTACTCCACTTTTATTCTTCTTTCTCTCTCATTTTTTCTCTCTCTCTTTTCCCATTTTTAGAATCATGTTTTCTTTTTCTTTCTTGTCCTTTTCTTTCTGTTTGAGGAGACGGACTGGATCAGACTGGCCGCCATCCTAACAAGGAGGAACAAGGGCAGGGAAAGGAAGGACAACACTGAGCCCAAAATGTCCATGACCCCATGAAACACGATGGATTCCCTAGGCCAGAGACAGACCAGAGTGGAGGACAAGCCCCCTGCAGACACCACAGCAACTGACAGTTCAGCAAGGCACAAAATCTCTGAACATCTTCAAAGGCAAGTCCCTTTCCTAAGAATGCACATGAGAGAAAGACAGGACAATGCTAGAGGCATAATGGAGGAGAACAGATAATCCGCTGAACGGTAAACATGCTTAATAGTAACGACAGACATCTGACCACTTTGATTTGACTAAAAATGAGGAAAAACACAGGTCCACATTCAAACACACCATGAGAGTAGCCAGCTGAGTGGATGGACAACTGTTCTGGGTAAACGGCATCAACTGAGGGGATACACAAAAACAGAGATTGTCAATAGCCCAATACAAGATGGACTAAAAGTGCAGTACTTTCTTGAATGCCAAATCAGAGTGAGGAACTTCCTCAGATATGGTAATTTTTAAAAAATGGACGAGTTCTTATGCATCCCCTGAGGAGAAGGATCACAATACTAGGGGTGACTTGGATGACAGACTAGGCGTTAGAAACTGTAGTTATCCATCACAGGCCTCATCAACATTTTCACCTGTGTCATGTCCATCCGCATATGCTCTGACCATATCTGCGTTATGAATGGTCAAGTCACAGTCAGAGAATGCCTAGGCCTCTCAGTCAATGTTCACTGAAGCCTGCCTTCTGCAAAAGGGACCCCAGTGGGGCAGCTTCCAACCTCAAGCCTTGCCAGGGGTAAGACGCAGCACTCATCCTTGACAAACACAACTGCCCCTGCCACTCGTTATCACTTTCCAGGTGCTGAGGGACTGAGAGGGCAGAGCAGGTATGGGGGAAACGGTGGCCTATCCCCACACCTTGGAACTGATATCAAACTGATGTAGCCGGGAGAAGAGGGGTCTCTCCAGCCGAAACTGGCAGGCCATCATGAAGGCTTACATGGCCTGGACTGTAAGGTTCGAAGGAAACACGACATTTAGCACAAAAGACACAGGTCCAGTGAGTGTAGGCTTGATGGGGCAAACAGCAACATGAAGGACGGATGCACGACTGTATTCAAAGCAGAGGAATAGAGGAGATGACAAAGACGTCATATGGCATGAGAGTGGAGCCAAATGCTGGAGAGAAACTGTGATAAAGCACAACCTGAAGATACTTACAGACCAAATTCTCCCTTGTGAAGGAAGAAAGAACCTTCCTCAATGAAAATGAAAGCAAGCTTAATAGGCTTTCTGAGAGGATACAAAAGCACTGAAAAAACTTAGGACTGGACTCCACAGAAAAAAGTGGGTAAGTTCTCTTGCAAAGGAAAAGGAGAAAACTGAACTATGTTTGAACAAGGTATTACGAAATGAATTCACTAAGGGTGATCACTCTTACTGACTTACTGGGTATGCAGGCAAGGTTAACTCCCTGTTCTCCCCAATTAAAAAAAATTCTGATATTATAGTGATATACCACACCAAGTAGGGGTGAGGCACTCCTTTGGATAGGTAAGAGAAAACGGGGAGGGGAATAGTCTAAAATCACATTCACAACAGCATTCCGCAACACAAAGACAGCTCAGGCAGAGACAGATCAAAAAGTACGCAAAAAAAACTAGACTGGGATAAGGATCTTCCATAAAATGTAGCACTTTACATGCAAAATGGTGAACAGAACTCCAAGAATGAACATTCTGTGCAGTACAAGCACATTTTCAACCTAAACAAACTATAAATGGAAAGTGACCCAAGAACGGTTCAGAATACAATTCCATATGTATGGACCAGGATCAGGCCCCTATATCACACTGTATCCTAAATCTGTGTTCAGCAAAGTAGTAGACCTGTGTCACACAAACTAGGTTCCTATTACAATGTATTTCAAAACTACTGCGCAGAGTTAGACCAATATCACACCACTAGGTTCCTGAATGACACACTCTGTCCGCAAAAACGCACACACACTCACACATAAACAAAGAACACAAGTTATTTTGGAGTTGCTTAGTTACCAAAGGCATGATACGATGCCTATGACAGGCTCCTTCAGGTTGAACTGCATGTCAGCTGGTGCAATTCCAGGTTAGTGTGATTTTTTAACGGCCTGATTTTTCAGCGGTCTTGTTTCTTGTCACTATTTTCATGTCAATGAGAAATTACTATTTCATGATAACCGTCTGACTTGGCGACTGGTTTCTGACATGATATTGCTATTTTGTTTTGGACTTCTTTTTTTTCCCCCACAGAAAACGATATAAATTCAGACAACAAACAAATGAAAGTTGTGTGACATAGCTGAAACCTCTGTTTCACACATATATTCACTTTAAAAAGACAGAGACACACAGACACAAACATACATTTGCACATATTCCATGAACATGCACAAACACACCTTTAAAGACAAAGGGACACACACATACCTACTTTCCTCTAAAGATCACTCCTTCCCACCCCCTACTCCACTCCCACTCAACACTTTACTCCCATCCCATCCCCAATTATTATATATTATTATAATGAATGAATATTCACTTATATAGCGCCTATTCTCGTCTAGAGACCAAGCTCTAAGCGCTTTACAATCCATACTCATTCACACGACGGGCTGCCTACCTGGGTAGTGCCGACTGAAGAGCTGCCAGCTGGCGCTTCATTCAGTCATTTCCAGTGTCATCCAGTCCATATCATTCAATGTCGTTCACTCAATTTCCTTACTTCCTTCCTTCTTTCCATCCCCAACCCCACCCTCCCTCCTCCTCTCCCTTCCCATGCAAGCAGGACATGGGGATGAGAACAGGTCAACATACCGGCATTTCTTTGGCCACCTTGGAGATCATGGACTCCAGGTACTGTGGGAGGGGGATGGCCACATGGTGGTTGTTGACAAAGAAGTGTGGAGAACGGCAGGCCAACAGCCGCAGGGATTTCCACTGGAAATTCTGGTTGTGAATGTCCCTGCTCCGCAGACAGTGTGCAAAATTAAATCACAAATTGATATGGATAAAGAAGGACATCTTCTGCACAAAAAAATGAATCAACATCTTAACTCAGTTCTTCCCAAGACCCCACACCCACCTTCCAGTTATCATGTTATGCCTTCTTTTATAAATATCAGATGAATATTCATCATTTTATTTCCAAGATATTAATTGCTCCCAAGCAGCTGCAAGATGAAGTGACTGAACAAGGGACTAGCACTCCAATCTCTCATTGTAGCTGTTGTAATGTATTACAATTTTCCTTCTGACCAGGGAAATGCTTCTTGCTTACACTTGCTGTCATCACAATATATCTTTTTCATTCCCTGCATGTTGGGTTAGTTGTTGTTGTTATTTTACAATAATCTATTCAGAAAAAAAGTACAGCAGATAGTTCAAAATTCATACCATTTTAACCTGTAACGGCATGAAAATGACTTAATCCTTTGGTATTGATGCTTGTGAATGGTTTGAGAAAAGACCAAGTCAAAACATAAAGCAACCAGTATTGACAGCTAAGCTAACCATGCTCTCTAATAGATTTAATGTACAAACAAACTAAAAACAAATATATAAAACAAAGCATATTAGACATCAAAGTTTTAAACACCCAAGAAGAAGTTGACGCCACCATGTTACTTACAAACTGCGTTTATTACCACAGACTTCACAGAAAAGCAAAGGAACCGACAATTACGTGTGTGTGTGTGTGTGTGTGTGTGTGTGTGTGTGTGTGTGTAAGTGTGTGTGTGTGTAAGTGTGTTTTTGTTTGTGTTGTGTGTGTGTAAGTGTGTGTGTGTGTGTGTGTGTGTGTGTGTGTGTGTGTGTGTGTGTGTGTTATTTTGTGCCAAATGGACTTCAATCTTAAGTAATGCAGCACCAGTAATGAACTTATGAAGAAGCTCTAACAAAAAAAGCTCAGGGACAAAACATTCCAAGGAAACTAAAGCCCAGGTAGAACAAATATGATTTTGACAAAGCAGTTGTACTGGGCAACACATACAACTCGGCATGCTAGGTTCGTGTCCACTGCTCCCCTCCCCCTTCCATACTCCCCCACTGTCCCCTAACCCCTCCTCACTTGTATTGGTCCTCGACCATGGCCTCAGGGTCATTCTGCTCGATGGCGTTGGCAAAGAACTCCTCCATGGTGGGCATGAACTCACTGCCATGGGAGAGAAAGAGGAACAATCAGAATATTTACACAGGTTGGAGGTGTAGGTGGGAGTGAACTCCCTGTCATATACACAGTACATCCATTCCTCACGCCAGACAACAGTCAGCTCAACAGCATTCACTTTCAAGTCAGCACCTCAGAAAGAAATAAAGGAACAGCGAGGAAGAAACACATACATACACACACAAATATATAAAGAGTAGTGCTCTAAATACGTGCTTGTGAACTTTTTTTTAAAATTTTTTTATTTTTTACAAATGTTTCCACTGTGTACGCACAACAAAAATGCATGTTCACCATCATCAGGATTTTATACAAAATTCCAAGTTTCATGACTTGGCTAAAACACAAGTGATGTTATCTTGCATGTGTCTACATCTTTTCTAATGATGTGGACCATTTTTCGCCATTGGTTACATCAAATCTGGAGAAATTTGCATATACTTTTATTGTGAATCCAGGATTCCCCGCATGAACCGGATCTGCCCTGAAATTCAATGCTTTTGTCCCTGTACCACAATCCACTTTTCAACTGAACTTCACAAAAATTGCATCATTGTTTTTTGTTTATTTTTTGTGGGTTTTTTTGTGCATAATACTGCTCAGAAACACATCTACAAAACCTAAGCTCCTTTGTAGGGGTGGAATTAAAACGGCAAAAGTCAGAAGAGGACAACTCTTCTAATGAAGTCTTCTTTGTACATCTGCCAATGCAGATATGAAAATGTTCTCCAAGACAGGACTGGCTCAGATTAAAACAAAAAAAAAACACCAACAGAACACACCTTTAGTGTCCCGCTTCACTCTCATTCTTTTAATTTCACCTCAGAATGAAGGATCTATTAGTTCATAGTTTTCCGATGTCATGTCTTCCATTTTTGTGAAGAAACAATGAGGACAGCAGTGCATCCAAGTTTTGCTGTTGGGAGTATTTGCCATGAGAGATCTCAATATACAGAGCTTAATCTAGGATTTTTTAAAAAGGGGGGCAGTCCCCCCCTCATATCAAAAAAAGGGGGCTCACATGAACTATGAATACACTACATATCACTTGGGTTTCTTTATCTTTTTTTCCCACTGTGTGCAGTAATATGAGACCTTTTGTTCCATAAACAAAGTGAAGACACATCAAGGCTGTATGGGCTCACAGGCCTTGATGCACTCCAGAACCGCCTCACGGGGAACCCTGTATAGTTACCGTTTCTCGGAGCGACAGGCCTCCATGTTGTCAGGATTCAGGTTCCACAGGCGGGTCAGTTCAGCACTCCCCATCTTGATGATCTTGCCCCCACCCACTTGCAGGTCTTCCCCAATGCGCCGCCGCTTTGGCCTGATTTAATTAAACACCAGAATTGGGAAAATAAACCAACAACATGCAACAACCATTCAAGTTTCTTTCTTGTGTGTCTGTTCTGGCAACTGTTTGACCTGCTCTGAAGTGAGACGTGTGCATGTGTGAGTGTGTGTGTGTGTGTGTGTGCGTTGTGTGCATGTATGCCTACACTTGCCTCTGTGTGTGTGTGTGTGTGTGTGTGTGTGTGTGTGTGTGTGTTCGTTCGTTCTTCTCTTTAACGTCTTTTCACAATGCTGTGATATTAGACGAAAAAAAAAAAAGAAAAAAAAAAAAAAAAAAAAAAAAAAAAAAAAAAAAAAAAAACCACCACCGCTCCCGTCTTCCTATCTCTGAACCTCCCTACCATTTCCCTTCAAAAATGAAATCTTAACAACAATAACATACAATAACATACTCAAAACATTTGTAAACATTAAATCAATGAGCCAACTGGGCTCCGTTTTAAGCCTTTAACAACATCCAGCATAAGCAAATCGTTCAATAAAATATTCTTAAAAGATGAATCTGAAACCGTTGAATCACAAATCGAAGGGGTAAAAATGATTTCAAATGCTGACAGTGTAGAATAACATGGACAGGTGTTATTTCCTCACCGCAGACGCACTTAACATGACTGTTGAATTTGCATCTGAGAGCATTCAGTCTGAATCTGTAGACCAGGGATGACAGTGTTCGGTTTTCACACATGAGCTCACCATTGCAGGAATGCATATGTTTGACTTTGAAAATATTCCTCTTTTCAGTGAAATTTACAAAAGAACCTCCTAATAGTTCCTTCACATGATTCCAACAAGTTTTCGTTATTAAGGAATAACTTTCAGATAAAGATAAAGGAATTTTAACACATACAGAATTTTTAATGTTCATTGCACCCCTTTTAGCTGTTCTGTCCGCCCATTCATTACCAAAAATATTACAATGTGATGGAACCCAAGAGAATGAGATACTAGTTCCGCGCAGTGACAAATAATGGATTGTATGACAAATTTCTGCAATAATATCACCTCTTACTTTTAGATTATAAGACTGTAGCGCGTCTAAAACAGATTTAGAATCAACCAAAAATAATACCTGAACTGGACTAAAAGGAAGATCAAGCAGAAAATTCAAACCCATCAAAATAGCAATAAGTTCTGCTGTAAATATTGAAAAGTGTTTTCCAAGATGGTAAGCCTTTTCTGCTTTTAAAGCTGGGATTACAAATGCAGCTCCAACCATGTCATTATCTAGCTTAGAGCCATCAGTGTAAATTTTTAGATGGTCCGGGTAGTGCTCAAAAATATGAGCTTTTACAGAAGCAGATAAAGTGGGACCATCATTTTTCTTTATATTTGTATAATTAGTATCGAAATAGGCTGATAGTAGTTCCCATTTAGGGACTGCAGTGAACAGTACACGAGATGATATATCTTTCTTATTGATTCCTGACTCTTGAAAAATGTCATAAGTGAAAGTGCCTATTGTTTCTAAAGAGGCAACCGACTTTGCTCTTTTGGGAAAATCCGTGTCTGATTTTACGCACACTTCATCATAATTTGAATTTGGAACTGATGTACTCCTTAGGACATATTTAGATGATGCAAGTTTCATATTTTCTTCAAGAGGTAATATACCAATTTCAGCATATGTTTTTAATGAAGATGTATATACTGGAACTCCAATCGCAAGTTTATAGGCTTTACTGTCTATACTTTGCATTTTTTTAAAAGGTATTTTGGGGCAGAGAAGAATACCTCTTGGGCATATGTTAATTTTGAACGAATAAGTGCTGTTACTAGATGTATAAGAGTGGAAATGTCTTGTCCCCACTGTTGTTTGCTGACAATTTTTAGGAAGTTCAGACTCTTTTTAGCTTTCATCATTACGTGTTCTAAATGCTCTTTCCATGACAATTTTGATGCAAGGATTACTGTGTGTGTGTGTGTGTGTATGTGTGTGCGTGTGCTTGTGTGTGTGTGTGTACATGCATGTGTGTATGCATGTGTGAGGGACATGAGGACACACACTGCATGACCTCTCAAAGGTGTGAGTGTGCATGTCTTTGCATTCAGTGCTTGTGGAAGTGCATTGCTTACAACATCAAAAATATTACCTCAGACAGAAAGTGATCTTGGTGTATGCTTTGACTAGTTTGAGAAAGAGAGAACTAAATGTCTATTTCGGATGCCCCACTGTCTTGCCTATCACAGAAGACAGAGAGAAGGGAAAGCAGTGCATAACAGCAATGATTTCTGTTTTGACAAAAGAGAATGACATACTCTGATGGGAAGACGTCAGCAAAATCTACTAAAAACACCAATTACATGAGTTTTAGATCTTATTGTAAAACAATACTCATCAATACCAATGAACAGCATCCACAAGAACTATGTCTGAAATTCACTTTTTGCTTGTTCTAAACATCGAATGGACAGAATGGGTATGTTTATTTCTTTGCGAATGATTGCTGCCTTTTTCATATTAAATGCTTAGTGCATCGTTTTCCTTTCGGGTGGGGGGAGGGGGGACAAGGGGCAAGGTTCCTGATCTTTAATGCCCTATGAACTTGCATTGTTACCAAGCTGTTCCCTCTGACACAACCACAGACAGGTCCTCACCGGTTCTTAGGTTTGAGGGTGTCTTTGGCTTTGGTGCGCTCATAGCTGGGGCAGCCCTCGTTCTTCCAGTTGTTCCAGTTCTCTTCTCGTTGCAACACATGCTGCCACAAGTTTTGTTTATAATCGATTAGTGATACATTTTAGCTTCAAACTGTCTTTTAAAACAAAAACAACACTGACATCTGACACAGTTCTGATTCAATCCACCCTTTCATAAGGACAAAGAACATCTACAGGTTTTAATTACCAGACCTTTCTGCTGTGTGTGGAAAAAAGAGAAAGCGGGATATTATATATAAGAGACTCATTAAGTATCCCTAGTCCATCCATTCCTCTCTCTCTCTCTCTCTCTCTCTCTCTCTCTCTCTCTCTCTCTCTCTTTCAGAGAGTTGACTAAATTTAGCAGAAATCAACCTTTCCTGTCACATCACTGCATTTTCAACTCAGAGTAAAAACGAATGAGACTTGAACACATACACGCACACACACAAACACACACATATGCACAAGCAAGCAGGCACACACAAACACATGTAAATGTCTGCTTTAGCACAAACATAAACCACAGATCTTCTCCATTCAAAAGATGAATTGTGCACAAAGCTGTCTGCTCTGAAATGTGAGAAAAATATTGTACATGCATACACACACATACTCCCACACAAACACGCTATCACAAGCAACACACACACACACACACACACACACACACACACACACACACACACACACACAAGGGTATCAAATACCTATACTAGTAAGAAACCTGACTCTTTAAGTCTTTAGAACTGACCCTGCTCTCCAAATAACAAACAAGTAGGGTGACTCTTGCTCCCATGATGACATAAACACATGCCTATTACTCCAAACAAATGCTGCTTACGACATTGAATCACCAAGCAGAAATGATGACACAGAGCACACAATTTTCTGTGTGCTCTGTGTTGTCATTTCTGCTAGGTGATTCAGTGTCATAAGCAGCATTCGTTTGGAGTTTTAGGCATCAGGGGAGCAAGAGTTGCCCTACTTATTCATTATTTATTGCTTACTGCTCCCTGCCTTATTAAAGATCTGATGTGGCCCTTTGCGGTCGGCTGGGCTATAAGCAACATTATCTTATCTTATTAAAGATCTCCCTTCCTACTCTCGAAACCCTTGAAGGCTGCTCATTTCGCACCAGTCTACCTTCACAATGTTGGCAAACTTGTCACCACTGGGAGGAGTTTCCCGTATCAACTGGTACACCTTGTCTTCAGAGGTCTTTACCCACTGCGTCTGGTCCTCGCTCAGTATCTGTGCAGCCCTGCGTCCAGCATAGATCACATGAAAACATGTAAGACATGACATCTGTGACAACATTTGTCTGTCAACACAGATCACATGAAAACATGTAAGACATGACATCTGTGACAACATGTCTGTCAAAACATATAACAAGAAAACATGTAAGACATGACATCTGTGACAACATCTGTCTGTCAAAACATATAACAAGAAAACATGTATGACATGACATCTGTGACAACATTTGTCTGTCAACACATATAACAATAAAACATGCATGACATGACATCTGTGACAACATTTGTCTGTCAAAACATATAACAAGAAAACATGTATGACATGACATCTGTCACAACAATTGTCTGTCAACACAGATCACATGAAAACATGCATGACATGACATCTGTGACAACAATTGTCTGTCAAAACATATAACAAGAAAACATGTATGACATGACATCTGTGACAAAAATTGTCTGTCAAAACATAAAACAAGAAAACATGCATGACATGACATCTGTGACAACAATTGTCTGTCAACACAGATCACATGAAAACATGTAAGACATGACATCTGTGACAACAATTGTCTGTCAACACAGATCACATGAAAACATGTAAGACATGACATCTGTGATAACAATTGTCTGTCAAAACATATAACAAGAAAACATGTAAGACATGACATCTGTGATAACAATTGTCTGTCAAAACATATAACAAGAAAACATGCATGACATGACATCTGTGACAACAATTGTCTGTCAAAACATACAACAAGAAAACATGCATGACATGACATCTGTGACAACAATTGTCTGTCAAAACATATAACAAGAAAACATGTATGACATGACATCTGTGACAACAATTGTCTGTCAAAACATATAACAAGAAAACATGCATGACATGACATCTGTGACAACAATTGTCTGTCAAAACATATAACAAGAAAACATGCATGACATGACATCTGTGACAACAATTGTCTGTCAAAACATATAACAAGAAAACATGCATGACATGACATCTGTGACATTTGTCTGTCAAAACATATAACAAGAAAACATGTATGACATGACATCTGTGACAACATTTTGTCTGTCAAAACATATAACAAGAAAACATGCATGACATGACATCTGTGACAACAATTGTCTGTCAATACATAACAAGAAAACATGCATGACATGACATCTGTGACAACAATTGTCTGTCAAAACATATAACAAGAAAACATGCATGACATGACATCTGTGACAATTGTCTGTCAAAACATATAACAAGAAAACATGTATGACATGACATCTGCAACAACATCTGTCTGTCAAAACAGATCACAAGAAAACATGCACAGAAGACTCCACACCTGCTATGAGGTTTTTCCACATAGATCACAAGAAAACTTACAATCACCAGATGATACTTGCTCAAACAGATGAAAAGAAAATATGAATGTATGTACGTCTACAAAAGGTTTGTCCAAACAGATGAAGAAAACATGCGCCATTATCAATGATGTTTGTTCAAACAGATGGAAAAAATGTACAAATGGACATCTATGATGAGCTTTGTCAAAATTTTGATTCAGTGACTCTTGCCTATGGAAAACTTGCTGAAGGCAACAGTCATCTTCCGATTTTGTTGAAGAGGTGGCTTGTTCCTCTTCTTCAGCCATCCAAATGAAGAGATCAACAAAGGTTCTGCTGTTATGTTTGTTATTAATCTCGTTTTCAGCTGAGCTGATGAGATCGACGATAATAGCATAAGCGCGCATGGCGTCACAGAGATCGTTAATCTAAAAAAAAAAAAAAAAAAATTACACACATTAAATCCCATTCCATCTTTCAACAGTAATCTGTTACAATAAGCAGCCTTACGTTATAAAAGTGCACAGTGGCAATCACACACACTCGGACACAAATTACATACAGTAATCTGTTACAATAAGCAGCCTTACGTTTTAAAGTGCACAGTGGCACCCACACACACGACACAAACATTTTACAGCGGAGTCCATGAAGATCCTGTTCAGGGATGTCCCGCCTGACGTGATCCTTGAGTTTATGAGAGAGATTAACATTTTTCATCTGATTTAAGATTTTACGGAAGAAAGATTTTTAACGAAGTTTCTGGTGCGTTTCTAGAAGATGTCATTTAAAGAGATGTGTGAAAGGTTTTGTTTTTTCATATTTTATTTTATTTTTATGAAATGACTTGTGAGTTGATTTTAACGTGGTGACAGCCCCGATGTGGCCCTTTGCAGTCGGCTGGGCTATAAGCAACATTATCTTATCTTATCTTACCCACACACACTCAGACACAAATTACATACAGTAATCTGTTACAATAAGCAGCCTTACGTTTTAAAGCGCACAGTGGCACCCACACACACTCGGACACAAATTACATACAGTAATCTGTTACAATAAGCAGCCTTATGTTTTAAAGTGCACAGTGGCACCCACACACACTTGGACACAAATTACATACAGTAATCTGTTACAATAAGCAGCCTTATGTTTTAAAGCGCACAGTGGCACCCACACACACTTGGACACAAATTACATACAGTAATCTGTTACAATAAGCAGCCTTATGTTTTAAAGTGCACAGTGGCACCCACACATACTCGGACACAAATTACATACAGTAATCTGTTACAATAAGCAGCCTTATGTTTTAAAGTGCACAGTGGCACCTACACATACTCGGACACAAATTACATACAGTAATCTGTTACAATAAGCAGCCTTACGTTTTAAAGCACACAGTGGCACCCACACATACTCGGACACAAATTACATACAGTAATCTGTTACAATAAGCAGCCTTACGTTTTAAAACGCACAGTGGCACCCACACACACTCAGACACAAATGACATGAACTGATCTGTTGCAATAAGCAGCCTTACGTTTTAAAGCGCACAGTGGCAGTCAGGTACTGAAAGAGGATCAGGAACTGGACGAGGACATAGCGTCGGAAATTGCTGTCCGACAGCTGCAGATCCAGCAACTGCAACAACAATCTTAACACAATAGATGTGAGCCTACTTGACAAGTACGGCTGAACACAACACACCACTGAACAAGACGGGCATAACATTTCAGTAAAAGAACACAATGAAACACAATTTCAACAAAAGAATACAAAGAATGAAAGAGGACACTTCCGCAAAAAGAACACAGTAAACAAGACTGACATAACATTTCCGCAGAAGTACACATTAAAGAAAACTCAAGACCTACTCAACATTGAGCAAAAGAGCACAAAAAATGAAATGAGACATTTCAGCAGAAGAACAGAGTGACACAAAGAAGAGACACAATCTTTTAGACAGAGAATAGAATGACTAAAATAATCCTGATACACACACACACAAAAATCATATCAGCAAAGGAACACATTGAAATCAAAAGCAAGACACAATATGTTAGCAAAATAACACAATGAATGAAACAATCCTGACACAACCTTTCAGCAAAAGAACAGAATGAATGAACAAGACCAGCATAACATTTACTTTGAATGAAAAAAGATGTGTTAGCAAAAGAAAATAACTAAAAGAAGATCGACAAAACATTTCATCAAAAGAACAAAGTGAATGAAATGAGACATTTAAAAAAAAAAAAAAAAACAAGATAGACACAACATTCTGACAAAAAAAAATACAATGAATGAAACAATACTGTCACAACATTTCAGCAAAAGAACACTGCGACTGAAACCAGAATGGCATAAAGTTTCAACCAAAGAACACAATAAATGAAACAAACATTTCAGGAAAACAACATGATGCATAAAACAAGACATATACAACATTTCAGCAAAGAACACAATAAAAGGAACAAGACAGATGAAACATTTCAATTAAAATGGGCAATCTTTGTAAACAACTCTTAAGTTATAAGCAATTGGCATGCACATCTTTTCCCCAAAGAACATTATAGCTGAAACAAAAATGACACATTTCAGCAAAAGAATGCACGCTTTGAAAGGAAACATAAAGTTAGGTCAGCACAAGAGCAGGACATGAATCTGAGACTTTTTCATGATAAGGATGCACAAGGTGATACGTTTAGCCAACACTCTAGCCTTCCTGTCAGAAAATATCCCTGCGTAAACTCAGCCCGACACATACAGTACGTTCAGCCAACACTCTAGCCTTCCTGTCAGAAAATATCCATGCATAAACTCAGCCCGACACATACAGTACGTTCAGCCAACACTCTAGCCTTCCTGTCAGAAAATATCCCTGCATAAACTCAGCCCGACACATACAGTACGTTCAGCCAACACTCTGGCCTTCCTGTCAGAAAATATCCCTGCATAAACTCAGCCCGACACATACAGTACGTTCAGCCAACACTCTGGCCTTCCTGTCAGAAAATATCCCTGCATAAACTCAGCCTGACACATACAGTACGTTCAGCCAACACTCTGGCCTTCCTGTCAGAAAATATCCCTGCATAAACTCAGCCCGACACATACAGTACGTTCAGCCAACACTCTGGCCTTCCTGTCAGAAAATATCCCTGCATAAACTCAGCCCGACACATACAGTACGTTCAGCCAACACTCTGGCCTTCCTGTCAGAAAATATCCCTGCATAAACTCAGCCCGACACATACAGTACGTTCAGCCAACACTCTGGCCTTCCTGTCAGAAAATATCCCTGCATAAACTCAGCCCGACACAGTACGTTCAGCCAACACTCTGGCCTTCCTGTCAGAAAATATCCCTGCATAAACTCAGCCCGACACATACAGTACGTTCAACCAACACTCTAGCCTTCCTGTCAGAAAATATCCCTGCGTAAACTCAGCCCGACACATACAGTACGTTCAGCCAACACTCTGGCCTTCCTGTCAGAAAATATCCCTGCATAAACTCAGCCCGACACATACAGTACGTTCAGCCAACACTCTAGCCTTCCTGTCAGAAAATATCCCTGCATAAACTCAGCCCGACACATACAGTACGTTCAGCCAACACTCTGGCCTTCCTGTCAGAAAATATCCCTGCATAAACTCAGCCCGACACATACAGTACGTTCAGCCAACACTCTGGCCTTCCTGTCAGAAAATATCCCTGCATAAACTCAGCCCGACACATACAGTACGTTCAGCCAACACTCTGGCCTTCCTGTCAGAAAATATCCCTGCATAAACTCAGCCCGACACATACAGTACGTTCAGCCAACACTCTGGCCTTCCTGTCAGAAAATATCCCTGCATAAACTCAGCCCGACACATACAGTACGTTCAGCCAACACTCTGGCCTTCCTGTCAGAAAATATCCCTGCATAAACTCAGCCCGACACATACAGTACGTTCAGCCAACACTCTGGCCTTCCTGTCAGAAAATATCCCTGCGTAAACTCAGCCCGACACATACAGTGCGTTCAGCCAACACTCTGGCCTTCCTGTCAGAAAATATCCCTGCATAAACTCAGCCCGACACATACAGTACGTTCAGCCAACACTCTGGCCTTCCTGTCAGAAAATATCCCTGCATAAACTCAGCCCGACACATACAGTACGTTCAGCCAACACTCTGGCCTTCCTGTCAGAAAATATCCCTGCATAAACTCAGCCCGACACATACAGCTGAAGCATGAACACCATAATATATAGAAGCTCTTCAGGAAGAAGAAAGAGGAAGGGGAAAGGCTGGAGCTGTAGGTATGCCTGGCAGCACCTTTTCACTGGTCAGATACTTGGCGAAGAAGTTGGCCGACTGGTCATCTCGTCGGATCAGCTTCTTTCTCTGGGACATCAGGTCATCCAGCTTGCAACTGGAGAAGGCGTTCAGCACTTCATCCGAGTACTGTCATCAGCAAACATAATAACAGATGTGTGTAATACACTACACACACACACACATACACAAATGAATAAAAGCATATCTGTATGCTCATGATAAAGAAAGTGAAAGGCAAGAAAAAAAAGGAAGATTCTTAAGATATCGAATATGATGGTTCATATATTTTTCTCTTTTTCAGGAACTTTTTATCACAGTTAGAATACAGCCAAAGTCTTTTTGTTAGCAAGGCACAAGCATAGTTTGTGGTCTGTTTTCAAAGTCGACAAGACGTTGCAGATACTGAAACCAGGCATGGGAATTGACTGAAAGGGAAAACTCTGAAATCTAGGGGGGTCCGGGGGCATGCCCCCCCGGAAAATTTGTTTTTTCAAGATCAAAATCTGTGCAATCTGGGCTATCCTGACTTCATTTTTATGGATTTAAGAACGTTAAAAAAAATGAAGTAAATTAGCATTAAAACAACAAACAAAAACAATTTTCACACAAAATGTTTTTATTCAGTTCTATGAGTTTATCTTCAGATGACTACAAAGATCACACAGGCTCAAAAAACAAACAAAACAAACAACAAAAACAAAACAACAATCAACCAACCCAACCAACTGGCGTAAGATACGTCTTTGTTGCAGACAATACACCGTGCAGCTCCACTGATATTTATCTTGCGAAAGCGCGTCCCAAGGCGCTCCTTCTTTACTACATCTCCGATTTCCACCTCCACAACTACAAATATCCACTCCCATTTCCATTTATTTGGGCACTTGTCTTCGAACGGATCGTCGAAGTTTACCACACGACCAAGGCACGCCATGTTGAAAACTCGCCTGTTCAAAGTTTGCGCATGCGCAGAAAGTCACGACATTCACAAATTTGGGCTGCCCGCGAGAGTTAATAGCTGCTGTTGCTGGCGATTCGGGTAACTGAGGCAGGCGTTCGCAGCACGCAAACACAGTACGCTCGCGTTCCGCAATAGTCTCGATCGTACATACCCAAACTTCCGCGAGAACGAGAACAGAGAACGAGATAACGCTCGCGTTAGTATAACTTGGTCTAGGCCAGCCGAGACTAGTTCAGCAACAGCTAAAACCGGTGCTTTATATTTTTTGTACCCCAGATTTTTTTTTTCGCGGACGCAATTTCGTTTTCGCGGAAAGCAAATTTTACTGCCGCGGAAATCAGCGTTCTCGCTGACAATTCCCATGGCTGTGAAACTTCAGAAACAGTGATTATAGGTCTGTAAGGATAAGGAAACTTTGTTTATAGAAATGATTAGCTTTTGTGTTTGGCAATGTGGGTGAAAACGTGAAAGAAAAAGTTTTTTTCAGTGTGTGTGGACCTTTCCATGTAATTTTGAAAAACATGCTTACGTAATTGTCACCAAATAGAAAGAATTTGTATGTAAATAGTGCAAATGATTAGTTGTTCATCAAAAAGGGGAACTCTCTTTTGTTTTGTCTAACTAGTTGTTTCGCTGACATTGCATGAGCAAGAGTTTGACAGGCTGGAGGTAGGGGAATGAAATGTGATCTCCCTGATGTCACTGCATGGACTCAGTGGGCAGTATGGACTTACCAGGCACTAGATCTTAAGGCACTAGATCTTACAGTATTTTTCAATAAATGTACACACTGTAATGCACTTTTTTCCTTCTATTTCCTGGGAAAATTGTGAAGAAAAGACATATTGCACCTGGATTTCAAATTGATAAAAATGACAAACAAAATCTGAAATAAATAAACACATGGGAAGGGCCAGTCCTTTGCTATACTAACAAATAAAAATCAATGGCAAAAGATCCAATCTGGCCCCTCAAGAGATATGAATATCTCAAGGCCCCTACTGATCTCTTCTTCGATAACAAGCATTCTAATTCTTTAGCATTCATATAAAAAAAAATTACAAAAAAACCCCAAATGCAATGCTGAAGCATCTGGAAGAGTCAGCTTGTACATACGGGCAGCGTCTTGCTTTAGAATGACGGCATCCTGTAAATGGACCTAAACAGATTTGGACTGTGCTGAAATCTGTATTGAAACCGACTACCTCCCATAAAAGGCAGCCATGAATACAAACCATAACGAAAGCCCTCCAGGCTGCCTTGTCGAAGCACTGGATGGGCTTGCGAAAGTAGTCCTGCAAAGACCAGAACTTGCGGTAGAGGTTGTAGTCAACCACCGTGGAGCTGCACATCAAAGTACAATAAAATCTACAATAAAATCTACATCACTAAGAATTGCCCATCAAAAAACAAAATCATGTGGAGGGTGGGAGGGAGGGGACAAAAACAAAGAACATGGGACAAAAATGTACTTTTTTTTTTCTGACACAACAGCCACTCAAACGCTTGAATGTACAGGAAATAGGACACAAAGAGAAAGACTACATAGTGACCCACTCTCAAACTCTTCAAACAGAGCTGTTTCTAAAACAGCTCTGGCAGCCCCAGAAAGGGATTACCTTCACCAAAAGGAAATGCATTCTATTTCCTGTTTGTACCACCAGCACAGTGTACACTAATATCCATGAACAGGCTGTAGCAGCAACAAGGAGCGTTCCCTAACAAGCACACATAACAAACGCCACATGCTAGTCACGCTACACCAACATTCCCTTTTCTTTCTAATGCTATCAACACACACAGACCAAGACTATCCGATACATTAAGATACATTATCAAACTGCTGATTATACATGAATATCAGGGCTTCTGCTGGGGTGAAAATCTTTCCGGTCCCAGGGACCCCTTCATCAGATTTTTAAGGGGTCCCAGGCTAACATTAAGGGGTCCCTACACCATAATAAAAAACAACAAAATATACGTAAAAAAATTGCAGCACGCGCACTGCAATTGTCACAGACACATCGTCACAATAAAAACAACAAAATAAACATCAAAAATTGTATCCGTTCTCGATCTTGCTCCTCTGCTACGTTTTTTCGCTTTTGCGACGATGATTTCGTTAACCGTGCTTCGAGAGACATGTTGGAAACAAAGGCTTCGCGGAAATGCCTCTCTCCTGCTGGGAAAATGAAAAGCGTCATCGTGACATCACATGGCTCAAAGTAGGAAAATTCGGTCAACTGAAAACGATGCTGTGGCCTCAGCAGACGACAAAAGTGACCGACTTATGTTGTTAGGAGGCTGCCCTACTTGCTTTGTTACTGTTCAAACTTGAAAAGGGATGGGTTCGGTCCGAAGTGTAGCAGACCTACGATGTTACGGCACCCAACTTACGATGTTGAAGGCAGTCTTTTCTCACTTTATGTCTGACTTCACCAAAATTTGAAGGGGGTCCCTGGGAGCCCTTACACGGACACCCAGTGCGTCCCGTAGAGTTTTAATGCGTACTGTACGCAATTTTTTGCGTTTTCAGAAGCCCTGAATATGTTTCACTGGACATCTAGGCCCATATCATAACACCACCAGTTTCCTTTGTTACAACTAGCACTTGTCATTATGATAAGGCTCCTCAGCAGCCAGGCTAATTGATGGAATACTGTGGATTGAGGGTACTGTGGATTGAGCTTAACTCTCTATTCTCACTGTTTGGTGTGTGTGTGCGTGCGTGCGTGCGTGTGTGTGTGTGTGTGCGTGTGTTTGTGTGTGTGTGTGTGCATGTGTGTATGTGTGTGTGTGTGTGTTGTCGTTGTTGTTTTCGTGGGGGTCGTTGTTGTTTTTGCTTTTGTTTCCTAACTGTCATGGGCATTATTCACACTTTGCTCGTTAAATAATTTGTTTGGGCAAGAAATTACGAGAAAAAAAGCACTTGCAATACTGTCACAATACTCCACTGTCAAAACTAGAACTTATAACATCAATTCTAGCTTCCTCAGTCCCATGCAGCCCTTACCATTCTAATTCTAGGTTCTTTGGTCAAAACCATTTCAGAATTTCCATTCCCAATACCATTTTTTCCCCCTTTCGGGGACAGCAAAATAATGAAATCAGGACAGCCACAATACTCGTCTTCAATCACAATCATGACACACTTTTAAAAAAAAAAAAGAAGAAAAAAAAAAAAAAAACCCATACACATGCAAAGTCACGAACAAGTTTTATGACGTAAGTACTCACGAGTCCATCTCCCCATCTTCTAAATCAATTTTGTCTGCTTTGAGGACCGACTCCGACTGAAAAGAAGAAAAGCCAACAAAAATAATTCTGCAAAACTACCATCTCCATTTTAAATTTTTACGAGAATCCTGATGTATGGTGATTTCCTCGCCAAGTGAGGATTAGCATTGCTTGGACAGGTAAGAACAAAAAAAAGAAAAAATTCAGCAAAACTATCCGTCTTTCTCAGCTTCAGTTTGTTGTTAAATAATTGCTGCTTCAAACCTTACAGTTTAACAAAAAAAATAGAACAGTATTTTCATATCCAAGTACTAGTACTAAAATGATTAACACAGCAAAAACTTTATTCTTCATTTTTTTTAAATACGCATTGCAAATAGATAGGTGAACAGCCATATGTTCAATAAATAAATGGATGAATATGAACAGAGAATGAATAAATCAAATATGGCAAAAACCACAGACAAATCAACATTTGATTTATTCACTTATTATCCTTCCTAGGAGATCGCTGTATGAAGCAAAGTTTTCAATTCACTATAAATCATGTGAACTCACCGCTTTCGTGTCTGAACTCTTTGAGTCAAATACAGTCACGTTCTCCAAGTTGAACTGGCTCATCAGGTTTAGTGCTGTAACAAAACAAATTTTCAAAAATTACATCTTTTTCTGTGTTCCTTGACCAGAACTCTGAGATCCACTGCTGGCAATATTTTTGCACATGCAACAATTTCTAATGCCATCATGAAGATACCCATATTTTGTCCTAGCGGAAGACATCTAACATGACATGAGTGTGCAAGCATGTTCTTTTTTCATGTGCGTCATCCATTCCACAGGCACATGATGGCTGACTCTTTTAGAAAGATGGAAAGGGATTAAAGTGTACATGCTTTTTGTTCTGTTTATTTTTATTTTTCAATGTGCAAGACCACTTACAAGACATTAGTTTTAAGTCAATCCAAAGGACATGGAAGTGTCTGGAATCCACACAGATGCACACTTCAGCAAGAAAGTCTCAAACCTAGCTATCTTATGTGGGGATCAAACCCAGGTTATTTGTATCAAATGAATAATACTTTGTCCACTAGACTAATTGGCCCCTAAAACATAGATAGCGATATGTCTAATATAGTGAAACCTCCCAAAGTTTTCCTTGAATGAAGACTCCATTCCTAGGCCTTTTTCTTTCTGAAACGTTGTACTCTGCGCTTATACTGGATTCACCTCCAAAGAACATTCCCTCCCCATCCAGATCCCATATATCAGGTCAACATTGAGAGATTCAACCAAACTCAGATACAAAAAACAAAACAAAAAAAACCCACCAACAAAATGACAACAGCATTTGACAGCAGCATAAAAATTCAATGCATTCTAAACTCAATTCCTGAAGACTAACTATAGCATCATACGTCTTTTTTCTTTACATTTACCTGTCCAAACAAATGCCCTATCCCCACTTGGCATGGAACAGTACCATACATCAGGATTCTCATGAAAAATAAAGAGAGCAGGGAGCTAATTCTACCAAATACCACCAAAGCCTTCACAAGTGATCTCCTTAGTGAGCTCACTTCACTGCAACCTGACTGACAAACAGGGCCACGAATGAGCTCCCTGGGCAGCGCAGGACACAACTGTTTCCTTCTGCATCCATCATCCGCTATTGCTGCAGATATCCCAGTGAACTACACTCTGAGAAATAATCAAGGGAAGGAGGGATTGGAACGATCATGACTGAACACAGTGGCTGAAATCTGTCATCATACAGCCCTGATGTGGCCCTTTGCGGTCGGCTGGGCTATAAGCAACATTATCTTATCTGTCGTCATTTTTTCCTGTTCATTTGTTTGTTTTAGATAAAACAGCCAAACTCAACACTGAATTTAGCTAATGTTTCTATATGCTGCCAACCTGTCATAAGATAATGTCAGGCTTCAAACATATTGAGACATTAATATTATTACCCTGTTCAACTGGAAAAACAATTAAAACAAAGTTATAATTTGATATAAATACATTTTGTTTTTTTAGAACCGACTTGGATGAATATACAAGGAGGAAATCTTCAGTCGACAAGATATCTAATAAAAAATGTCCATGAAACCTAAATATTCTGTCAAAAAAGATGTCATACTGACAGCTTTTTTTGCAACATGACGCATCATCTCATTTTGATGACATCATTCTCAAAGAGAAGCCTACATTTAAATGCAGCAATCAGATTCCAATCTTTTTGTTCCCTAGACACATGGATGTCAGACAACACACACACACACACACACACACACAAACACACACATACACACACACACTCCAAACCTGATTTTTCCGACAGAGGAAAAAGCCTGGATAAAAAGAGCTGAATGCGGCCACAAAAGACTGTGTTCTGCGACTTGGACAGGCGGCGAATCAAATCTGCAACATGGGAGTCACCACTTCCCTCTAGCTCTCATGTAATGACACCATCACCAACATTTAAGTGCACATGTAGGTATATACACATACACACAGAGGCATATCCCACACACAGAAAGTAATAAACAAAAAATAGTCCAACATCAATTTTTCAGAAATTAACCAAAATCATAGAAAATATCCAAGGTGAAATCTTTCATGCTTTGTGGGTGTGAAGAAGTTACAATACGAGAGAGTACAATTTCTCATACAGGAAACCTTTATTAACATAAGCAGAATGACACAGGTGACAATAAACAATTACAGAAACCGTTGCCATTACTGGGAAACTAAGATACACTACTCTAAACCAATGCTGCTTGCACTACCTACTCAACAAGGATATACACAAATAAAATGCACACAGCACTGGATAACTCCCCTTTCTGCCAGAAAAAAAATTCCAAGCTTGTTCATAAACTCCTCATCTGAGAAGTGCACACACTAACAGAAGACAAAATGTAAAAATATACATTATCATTAACTGAAAATTAGCATCCCATTTGATTGTGAACACTGTTATACAGAACACACAGAAAAATGTAAATAAATGTGGGAAACCTTAGTGTGCAATAATAGTAAATCTTACATGAGACGAGTTTGAGCACAGATCCCTCTGGTAAGTTTTCCATCAAAATAAGAGAGACAAAATCAACAGAAAACAAAGATAGAGAAAACTAATCCTAGAAAGGAAAGGAAAGGCTAGTAGATATGGCCGCTTCAGACAGGCAATATTTCACCTTTTATTCACTGTATGAAAAGTTACATATTACGTGTATGATGAATGCATGCTTGAACACATACAAGCACAGTTCTGTTTACAATTTATGAGCCGCTCTGAATAAAAAAGCAAGCAACCAACCAACCAACAAACAAACAAAACACAACTTTAAATATCTGAACAAATGACCCTTAACAAATTGACCAAATTACCACAAAATAGGAAAGACCCTCGAAAACTCTTAAATGGGATTCACTGTGACATAAAATATTTCTAAAGCTCAGGAAAACATTGACTCTTAAGGGGAAAAAAAAAGACAAAAGAACAAAAAACACAAACACGACAAGACAAGACAGGTCCTAACACAGAATCTACCAAATATAGAGGGGAAGACTAAAGAACGGGGGACAACAAAAATTATTTACGAAGCTGACACCTTCCCTAGCCGCTCCTTAGACTTGCAACTAAACCACAAGGCATTAACCCCACGCTACCATCCTCTTCAATAATCACACAGTGACCAAGCTTTCAATTTCCAGGTAATGATTTGCAAATATTGATCTGTTATTGGTAACTCCCAAGGAACAGACAGTGCTAGAGTGTGAAAGGCCAATCATGGGTGTGTTTCTGTACAAAGGACTCAAAATGGACAAAAAGGCTCGTAAATATAAGGCACAAATGCAGAGTCGCACACAAGAAAACCCCTTACCATTGCACATTCTGAGGAGGTAGTTTTTGCCAGCATCAAAAAAGGGTTCCTGTAGACAGAGAGGTAAGTTCTTCATTAAAAATGTAAATTGCGCTCAGCAAAAAGGATATTTCAGGAATAAGTCACACTTTCAGAAACTGCTCCACCAAACAAATGAACAAACAACAGACACTGCTATCGATATAAGTTACATTACTGGTACGCAAGTGTGTGTGTGTGTGTGTGTGTGTGTGTGTGTGTGTGTGTGTGTGTGTGTGTGTGTGGAGTGGGAATGGGGGGGAAGGGAGAGAAAAGTAGGATGGTGAGCATGCACCTCAGTGTTTGTAAGTGTGTGCATTGATACATGCATGCGTGTCTATATGTGTGCGTGTTTGTGTGTTTATGTGTGTGTTTATACGTATGTGTGTGTGTGTTTATGCTCTGTGTGTGTGTGTGTATGTGTGTGTGTGTGTGTGTGTGTGTGTGTGTGTGTGTGTGTGTGTGTGTGTGTGTGTGTGTGTGTGAGTGAGTGTGATAAATCCAAACGATCTTGGCATGGATCCAGCATCCGATCAATCTTGTTAGAGGTCTGCACTCACCCAGTTTCCAATTTCCTTCCAGTTCTCAACGTTATCTTTCCAGTCAGTCACACTAAGTCAGGCTGGGGATATACTGTGAAGCAAAATGGAAGACAGTGACAGGAAAACAGGTACAATCAGAGCGCACCCACCGATTTCCAGGTCAAGACGCGATCTTCCACAAAGTCGAACATCTCTTGGCAGTCTTCCAGCACCATCATGTCAAAGACATCTGCCAGCATCAGGAAGGGCGTGGACGCTGAGCACATTTCTGTGGAACAGCAATCATCATCATTACATGTGAACATTATGGGTGCATTTATTATCAATGACGTCAGTCTTTACTATCAGAACCTCTGCTATTTGGACCTCTTGAAATTCTGCATAGCTTGTAATTGGACTATAGTTGAAGATACAGTAATTCGTCATGATACAAAAAGCATAAAGAATATGGTGTACACAAGTAAAAATGCTTCACCTGAAAATTTGTTCACATCTTGTCACTCTGATGATCGAACATTATATTCCTGTATATTAGCAAAATGATACCTTTGTGGAAGCGCCTGAATTCTGGATTCATCCCCAGGTAAAAAATAATCACTTGTGCCATTGATTTCAATTAAATCACATCCTAACACAGCTGTTCAGAGCAAGCCACTTAGTTTTGAGAGTAAGGGGAGTTTACAGCTCGCCCACAGCTGCAGAGGCCAAGCCGTGAATGCAGATCAGGAAAAGGGGTGTATTCTGCAGGCTGCTCCCCACCAGCCAGCTAACCGCGCTGTACTCGGCGAACTGAATGTCATCTGTGTAAAAAGCCGTCTGGCAACAGTGTGTTTGGCATTGCTGAGCGGCCATTACAAGTGGGGCTGTTAGTTTGATAATTAGTAGTTGCCATGAAAAATGTAATATCAGGGGTCAAAATGGTCCTCCATAAAAAAAGAGGAAAAGTTGACCGAAGTGGCGAAGCCACAAGTGCGCGTCTGCGTAAGCAGACGCGCCCACCTAGGGGGTCCGGGGGCATGCCCCCCCCCCGGAAAATTTTTAAAATCTAGATCAAAATCTGTGCAATCTGACGCATTCTGAGCTTCTTTTTAGTCATTTAGAGACAGAGATATATATATCTGAAAGTTCAACTGATCTTGAAGTTGAAGGTAAAATATAATTGCTTACCTGGAAGGATGGCATTCTTGTCCAAGGCAGCAACACGATCGCGATGTTTCTTGGTCGTAAGATGCTCGCTGAGCGCCACAGAACCGCGCAACTTGTAAACAATGTCAGCTGGACAAAGCACGCATCGGGCGGTTCCAGATAAGTGTACTTTGCGGATGTGTTCGCCAATCATTTCAAAGGCATCAGGATTTGACTTCACTTTAACCGATTTTTCACACCATTCCCATCTCCACTTATTTTTTACACCAGTTTCGTCATATTTTTCTCCACGAGAGACAACACGCACTTCGCCCGACGCCATCTTGAAAAACTACATCCGCTCAAGTTAACAACAAAGAAAGGTTACCAGCTCGCGAACCGCTCCGTTTGAGAATCGCAACCTTTTGAGTCTTTTTTCGTTTTTTGGGGGGGGGTCGACTTTTTTTTCCCGAGGAAAGTGTATATTTTTTTACGAGGAAATTTCGAACATTACGCGAATTTCCTCGAATCCGAGGAAGATTTTGACCCCTGAATATATCTGTGCTTTTGAGATGACTGAATAGCCAAATTCCCGACAATTCTTTTAATACCAAACTCCACTAGGTTTATTTTCCTGTAGATAATGTAGATACGGCATGAAAGCTTGTACACAAGTGGTCAGGCGACATTCAAACAATGACAACACACACACACACAATTGTGCAAAAATGACGTCATCACTTTCTGGGAACTTAATTTTCCCTAGTTAACTAGTACACAAGTTTGATATATGCCTCTGCTTAGACTACAACAACAAAAATGTTGGATTAGAAATGTGTAAGACTTGTTTGTTCGGCCCTTTAACTAAGTGTCTCGAATGGGACGGAAAAATAAAGCTGTGATGGCCCTTTTAGGATCCTCGTATGTTTCTATCTCTTCAAAGAGCTATGATTTCCATATACAACATTCTCTCTCTCAAAGACAAATAAAACAAGGTACACACAAGCAACTCACACACATATATACATGCACATATTCCAGACCTGCCTACCTCATGTTATGCTCATCAGTACTAACCACAGAGATTTTCAGTAATTTTGCATTTTCCTTCAGTAATTCCACGGACGCGTAATACACGGCGTTTTTGAACAAATAATGTGTACAAAACTCCAACTACATTTTTAACATTTTAACAAAAAATATAAACAGTAAAAAAGGAACAAAAACAACAAAGCAGAATTAAAATACCTTGGGATGATGGCTGATGACGGACTCAGGACAGGAGTTTCAGGTCAATTCAAAGGTGATATACTTGACAGTTTGTAACTTACACAGCAGTCACCACAGATGACACCACTGATGAAGAACCTAATGTACAACCCCCCCCCCCAAAAAAAAAAAATTAAAAAAAATGTGTGTGTGTGTGTGTTGCACTAAGCCTTGTATTGTGCCTGCTGCTTGGAGTAGGCACTCTTGAGATGGTCCAGTTCCTCTGGCTCAAGATCTGTGTTCTCTGCAGGCCGGGATTTGAGAACAACGAGTGCCTCAATGGTGTCCTGGTGCAGGGTAGACCTTTGGTCAGTGAGGTTGAGCGTTGGTGATCTTCCGTCTGTGGGTCTGACGGCTGCTCTCGCGGGATTTCGTAAACAATGATGTGATCTTCTGACGGGAGGCACTCGCAGCTGTCTCTTTGTGCATTTTCCCCGAGATATGGCGCTTGCAGTCATTTGCTCCCCCATGTCCGATGGAGAAGTCTGAATTGCACACCGAGTAGTATACAAATCCAGGTCCATGTTTTTTGGATTGCAAAAGACAAGGCCAAGTCCGCGTGTATTTACTTCGGAACACTTGCTTCTTCGCCTTCTTCCGTTGTGGCACAGTGGTTTTCGAACCCTCGTCGTCGGTTTCATGCAAACGTTTAGAAGATTTCTCCGCCATTTTCACAATCGCCGGCAAAAAATCGGTTGAAACTTTGTCTTACAATGGCTGAACAAAAGGCTTCGAATGGCGCGCACAGATGTGATGGCGCGTCGTGTTGGCCCACAGCACCACATTGACCAATCGCAAGTTCCAAACCATCTGTGGTTTCGGTTTGAGTCAAGGGAAGTTACTCTGTGGTCTCGGAAAGGTCTAGCAGTCGACAATTTTTCGAGTCTGGAATTTGCGTAGTTTTTCAATTTTCTTTTCCGTAATTTCGCACGGAAAATCGTACCTCCGTAATGGGGGGTTAATTTCCGTAAGATTACGGACGATTACAGAAGGGTAGGCAGGTCTGATATTCCCACACTAACAAGCAAACACATGATACATTCATGATCACTCATTCCTTTTCATTTCCAGACCTTTGGTCACAGCATCCACTGCCATGGCGATCAGCTGCTTGAAAGCCACACACCCCTGATCAAGTACCTGGTTCAGGTAAAAACAAGAAAATAACCTGTAAATCTGAAGAGACTTAAAGAGTTTATCAATAACAGATCTTTCAGGACACACACACACATACGCACACACGCACACAACGCACGCACGCATGCACACACACACACACACACACACACACACACACACACACACACACACACACACACACACACACACACACACAGATACACACAGCACTGATGCAGACATTGATTCCTAAAACAGTAAGAATCCAGACTTAACAGATAAAATGCAAGCTTAATGGGAAATCAGAAAGAGTACCCATTTTGATGACATTAAAAAAATCGCTCTATTAGAGAGAGACAGAGAGAGACAATGAGAGAGAGAGAGATAGTGAGAGAGAGGAACAGCGAGGTCAAATGCTATGCACTAAGATCACTTACAAAATTTGGAACTCAAAATCAATGCAAACTAAATCTATAGGTATCTGACAGTGATGATAATCTTGGAAAATATAACTTATGTAAAGAGAGCTTATGCTACATTTTTCTGAATCTCTAAGGTTCATATGATACATCATGAGCAAATCTGCAACTTTTTAGTGAAAAAAAAAAAAGAAAAAGAAAAAGAAAAAAGCAGAAACGAGACATGTCCTTCCAATACAATCACATCGCTACTTTGCATGCTAAAAAAAATTCACAATTACACTTCTGCAAAATGCTTAGGGTCAGTGTCAAGTATAAATCTGGTGGGATGGAAAAGTTTTAATGCTGTCCATTTTGCTGCCGTGTAAAACAAAAAATTATCTGAACCTCTGAATCACAATCACACAATCACACACACACACACACACACGCACACACACACACACACACACACACACACACAACACACGCACACACACACCAGACCTGTTAGCCTAACACTGCTCCTGGCATACTTTTTAACTAAATTGAGTATAATTTACAAAGTGTGTGAACACATCTTCCAAATTTTGGTAATAGTGGAGGATGGTGGGCTGAGGGTGAAGGGGGGCGAATTCACTGGGCTGAGGGTGAAGGGGGGCGAATTCACTGGGCTGAGGTTATGGGTGAAGAATTTAGTGGGCTGAGGGTGAAGGGGGGAGAATTTAGTGGGCTGAGGGTGAAGGGGGGAGAATTCACTGGGCTGAGGGTGAAGGGGGAGAATTCACTGGGCTGAGGGTGAAGGGGGGAGAATTCACTGGGCTGAGGGTGAAGGGGGGAGAATTCACTGGGCTGAGGGGGAAGGGGGCAGAATTCACTGGGCTGAGGGGGAAGGGGGGAGAATTCACTGGGCTGAGGGGGAAGGGGGAGAATTCACTGGGCTGAGGGGGAAGGGGGGAAATTTGTCTTCACCACCAGCAGACAGCACACACAGCAGAGAGATTAGAGGAATATCCGATCCTCCAGTGATGACAGCAGAAATACTTTCTCCCAATACAAATTACTTTCAAGCCAGATTCACCAACATACATCGGCACAAATTCATGCTCTGTCGCCAGTTTCTTCGATATTTCAAGAATCTGGCTTGAAAGTCCCTGCTGTTGGCTTGAAAGTCCCTGCTGGTGAATCTGGCTTGAAAGTCCCTGCTGTTGTTCCAACATATAGCATTCTGTCAAACACTCCAACACTGCCTAATGCAATTTTGCCTGTGAGAAATAGCAAGAGTTTTGGCCCTTTGGTCAAAGCGCACCAAGACAATACAATGGTTACACACTGCATGTGCAAGTACTGCTCAAGAACTTCACCTCCAGATTTTTTCTTTTTTTCTTTCTTTTTTTCTTTCCAGTTTGTCAAATTCATCATTTTTTTTGCCAAACATGTGTACAAAATACGGCAAAATTGTATGGGTAAACAGGTCTGATACAATATGCACACTTCCTTGAAGAAACACATCATAAATACTTACTATTAACTATGCATACTTCCTTGAAGAAACACATCATAAATACTTACTATTAGGCTTCTCAGCACCTCTCTCATGGCCTGATCAAGCGCTGCCTTCTTTTCCTGGTCACTGAAAAAAATTACAGTCACACCAAGCTTCTCAAAACTGTTGAACTTCTCAATACTAACATTCAGAAATCCTTACAAACTGTGTCTGGAACTGGGATTTTTTTCTTTCTCAGCCCCTTCACAGGCATCACTCTCATGTCGTTCATTCCTGCTCACCCTCCTCCCCAATCCTCTCATCCTCACTCCATCCCCTCCGCCTTCACTTCATATACGGCCAAACTCTGCTGCTGTCGCAGCTCGTAAACTCACAGTCCACAAGGAGAAATTTCTGTCAGATCAGTCTGGGGCAACCCACTAGAGGGGGGCACTGACTGCAGAGTCCATTCAGTGGTGTGTAGTGTTGCCTGTTCCAACATTTAAAGGACACCATCTGTCTAGCCCCCTACTGGTGACAATAACTACCTTGTCACACAGCCAATGTCAGTAAGTGCCTCCTTCCAGATAGTGCCACAACACCCATCTAGTCACAGTCCACATGAACTTACAGACAATGACAACTTATCGTCATGGGCATAAACATGGATAGGACATAAAAACTGAGATCAAAACAGAAAGCAAGCAAGAAGGGTCAGAATTAAAATTTTAGAAAACAACCTAAAACAAACCTATTTGTGAAGTAAGGCTCAGGACGATGGACATGTTGCAGTGGAGTTCCTTACTGGTATGAGACTACTTGTCAAAGCTTTTGTCCACAATTCCATTCATAATATATCTCCACCTCAATTAAGTAGGTCCATGAGACACAGACACTTGCATCGTTGGCCAAGAAATGTGCAAAACACTCTGAGAGACAACTGTTGGGTCTGCAAAAATTGACAGGTTCCAGTCTACCCATTTGAGCCCATAGCACACTAAACTGTTCATAAGAGCTCGCAGCAGGGGGGGGGGGGGGGGGGGGGGGGGGGGGGGGAGGGAGGAATGATGGTTTGGAATCCAAGAATTCCCAACCAGCAGTCTACAACAGTAACCATTGCACCATGACTGTAGATTTAAACTGGGGGTCATAACTGGAGGTAAACCAAATAGCATACCTTTATTACAAATTTCCGTTTTCTTTTTCAAGATTTCTCTCCCACTTTTCTGACAGATTAAAAATCTCTCGGTGTACATGACCGGAAATTTTCAGGTTCACACATTTGCACAAGAAAACTTTTTCCCCTTTTTTTTTCCCATTTACAGTAATCCATGCTCAGCACTGATAAATATATCATGATTAAAAAAATTTTTGTGTGTGCTCTGTAACCCTACGGTCACTGAGCCCATTCTATATCAACTCGTAGATGATTCGAAAAGGTTTCCTTCCTCCAATATTCAAGAAATTTTACAGTAACTGAATGGAAATGGACAAAGCGTAAACAAATCACATATGATGCAAATGGCTAATATTAAGAGAAAAAAAAATAGACAAAAGAGAGACAGAAACAGACACGGACAGAAACAGAGACAGGAAGAAAAAGGAAAAAAGAGTCTGCACACAATGCAGATCAACAGTTCTCTCCTGCTGGATGAAGAGAGACAACAATCACACATAGTGGCAATGTATTACATAATACAGGAAAACAAACAGTCAAGTAATCATTACTGGAAGAAAACCTACTTTCCATGGTAACTGTCCACAAAACTGAAGCACAGGCCTGCATCTTCGTTGGTTATCGCATTTCTTACAATGTCCTGCAAGGAACACGAACACATGACATTCAGGTCACTAAACAATCACACAAATATACCTCAAGTTGAATGAAACAAACAGAATATGCATTACATTCAAAATAAATGCTGGTCAAGCTCCCACCAGTGAAATGACGGTACAATGGAAACACATGACGACCTATAAATCCCTACTGAAGCCTTGTTACTGCCATATTGTTGTAAACATTTTTTACTAAACCTCTCACAAATGACAAAGAATGGTTTGTTCGAAATACAAACAGATGAGACTGAACAAATTTTGGCAATATGTAACTCCATGAGTAAGTCACTGCTCATCTGCTACAAACTTGAAGATCAATGCTAACCTGCCCAAAGCACAGCAAGGCTGGCACAAACATTCCGATAATTGAGAAAATGTGTGCTTGCCACCCAAGCAGAGGTTCCGTTAGACCGGCAAACCGGTAAATATTTGCCTTGTACCGAAAAAAATAAAAGCCGCCGGTACCGTGTACCGGCAGAACATCTGAGCGCTTTGACTCTCCTCTATCCCTGCACTGTCTGTCTCTCCGCCTGTCAGCGGGTGAGCGGGGATGGCAGGCAGGAAATAAGCCATGCCATGCCGACAACAATACATCTGACATCACTCCTCTTCCCCTTCCTTTCAGTCCCAGGACCTTTGCCCCCTTTTGTTTTCAATGGACAGCGCTGATTACTACAGCACTCGTGTCAAAATGGACGGTTCCATTTTTCTTTGAGAACCCCAGGTTCCCTAGCGTGTAGCCAAAGTTTCGTGTGTGCGTGTCATGCTGACAGTCTGACCCTGGATTGAACTTGCGGTAATCCCCGACCCAGTTTTCAATTGACTGTCGCTGTTTTCAACATCACTTTGAGTAACTGCATGGTTCGATGACGAACACTGACGGAATTCTTTCGCACGTGTGGATAGGTAAGTGAGAAGTTTGTTAAGTTTGTTTTGTTTGTTTGTTTTTCTTTCAAGTTACGTTTTGGTTGGTTGGTTTGGTTTTGTTTTGTTTTGTTTTGCTTTTTGTTTTCATTTATGATTTTTTTTGCATGTTACTCTCTCCGTCGACTTTTCTGTTGAGTTCAGTTGACTGAAGGCTGTCACTGACAAGCCTGTTACGTGCTATCCGTGCCGGTAGGCCGCTCGCTATCGCCCGTTCGCGTGACCCAGAATCGCGGTTGAGTGTGTAGTGCATGGCAGGCAGCCAAGCGCGGTACCGGCTGATTTAAGACTTGTACCGGAAATTTTTGTTGTTGTCGGTACCAAGTACCGGCAAAGTCTATAGTCTAGCGGAACCTCTGCCCAAGCTGGATTTTCCCTTTCTTCCACTTTCCCAGGGTGCAATTTCCCTCTACCTCTGAACAACAACAACAACAAATCGTAAAATCTGTTACAAATAAAAGGTGAATTAAAAGTTCTCTCAGCCAGCTCTTTGGGGCATGCTCTTCCCTGCCAGGGCAGAACGGTGTAGTGGCAATTTTTCACATTTTACCTTCAGATCTTCTTTCCTTAAACATCCATCATCATCATTTTGATGGTTTTGGTGTGTAAAAATGTGTAAAGATCTTTCCGTTACAAACGTAGTATTACCAGTAACAGCTATTTTTTGTTTTTCAATGGTGCAAATTGCATACAAATGCTTCGTCATTTTCTTCTTTTGGCATGCTTAATCTCTCCTGCGTACAAAACAGCCTTCAGTTTAATCTTTTTTTGTATTTTTTACATTGCTCTAGATAGTCTCACTTTCGCCTTATGCTTTAAAATATGATTGAATGTTGAATATGATTAAAACATGATTGAACGTTACAAGTACCTGACTGGAATCTATACTCATTACTGTAACAGGGGACATCCTTCAGCGCGACCTCCACTCACACACTCGAGGCCACAGTCTTAAATTGAAAAAACCCTCAGTCAGAATGGCAGTCCGCCAGAATTTTGTCAGTGTCCATGTAGTGAATGCCTGGAACTCTGCCTGAACAAGTGGTGGTGTCTGCGCCCTCACTCAACGTTTTCAAGACCAGGATTGACAAAGTATTGGCAGATTATAAGTTTTCCTTGGACTCCGACTGGTTTCAAGCGCCCAAACCTGTGCGCGTCAACCTGTTCCTAGTTGAGTGTGCAAACAGTGAAGAAGAAGGGACAAGCACTGACTGCAGCGACCGGCTGATAGGCGAATAGCCTGACTACAACTGTACTACTAAAGTAAAGTAAAGTAGGAAATGAAATAAAATGAGGCAGGGAACAGTAAACAATAAACAAGTGGGGTAACATTTGTTCCCATAAGAAAACCTAACACAGAGTAACTTTTATTCAAGACTGGCACAGCCTTTTAAACTTGAATAAAGTCATATAGACGAACAATCTAATAGTGGGGGAAAAAAAACACAAGCGCAGGCCAACAACTGAACTGTCTTCATAGTAATGACTTCGAAAAGATTTGGACTTAAGGAGGGGGGGGGAGGGGGAAGTTTGAAGATGGAGAAAATGGGAACATTGAAATTAAGAAAATATATTACAGATATGAAAACTCTTCACTAGCTGCATAAGGGAACCATCGCAATCCTTTTTGAAGGCAGATATATTTGTATTGCCTGCTCCGAGGAGCAGGCAATGCAAATATACATCTGCCTTCAAAAAGGATTGCTCGGAGCAGGCAATACAAATATATATCTGCCTCCAAAAACAGGGCTGAGATTTAGCAGGCCAGGCTAAGGAGCCAGCCGGGCTCCTAACCTGGGAGGTTGAGGTTGCCAGAAAATTTTTCAGGTTGCCAGACCCTTTCATTAAAAATGCAGTCCTATTTTAAATTTGCAGCTTATACACACGCTTATTTTCAACAACAACAATAACACTGTTTCTGCTCATTAATTTTGGAAAACAAATTTACTTTCAGTTGTCATTGATATTGCCACCCAGGTATATCATAACTGACAAAGAAAAAGAGATCTTTTATATCCAAAAGCATTTGGCTAGTAGAAGTAAAAAGCGTCATGACAAGATTTGTCCCTGTTTTGTACCTGAAGCACCTTCAGTCTACAGTCTGCCAAGGGCCAGATCATCATCATCATCATCATCATCCTCAATGTTGAAAAAGGTGAAGCAGCTTGGGTCTGCCTTCCTCAGGCCCCTGTTTCTGTCCTCTTCCATCCTGGCACCCACTTTCGATCTCTCTTCTCTTCTTCATATTCCTTATTCTGCTTCTTTTTGTCTTCTTCTGACTTTTTTTTTTTTTTTTTTTTTGCTGGAGGCACCGGTTAAAAGCGCCACATGACCACCGACTGAACAAGTAAGCGGAAGAGCGGAAATGGCAAGTCTCGCGCGACTCTGAACCTCGGCCGGGAAAGCCCCAGCACGGCAGTGATGACAGATGGCAGTCGGCAGGCGCGCGTTTGTTTTTACAGGGCATGTCGTTTGTGTACAGGTACAGAATCACTGGCGGTGATTTTTAGGTCGCCAGCCGGGCGAATGGTACTGTAAATTGAGTTCGCCCGACTCCAATTTTAGGGGCCATTGGCGAGTTGGCGAACGTTAAAGCTCAGCCCTGCAAAAAGGATTGCGATGGTTCCCTTATGCAGCTAGTGAAGAGTTTTCATATCTGTATATATTTTCTTAATTTCATGTTCCCAGTTTCTCCATCTTCAACCCCCCCCCCCCCCCCCCCCCCCCCCCCCCCCCTCTTAAGTCCAAATCTTTGCCAAGTCATTACTATGACGACAGTTCGTTGTTGGCCTGCGCTTGTGTTTTTTCCCCCACTATTAGATTGTTCGTCTGCTATTTGTCTGACTTTATTCAAGTTTAAAAGGCTGTGCCAGTCTTGAATAAAAGTTACTCTGTTTAGGTTTTCCTTATGGAACAAATGTTACCCCACTTGTTTTTAACTAAGTATATGAAAGTGCCTCGCTGTCAGATAACATAGCTTTTTAATCGCATCTAAACTAGAACCTTGACTATTTCAGTTCAGAATATATATGTATATTTATATGGGCTGCTCTAATTTGTTCAAAACACTACATTACCTGAAATTCAATGCAAGCGATGGAAAACTCGAACTCAATGGTGGCCGCCATGTTCCTGAATTATTCTCCTTGGCTATACACACAGAAATTGGGCTGATTCTCTCTCTCTCTCTCTCTCTCTCTCTCTCTCTCCTCTCTCTCTCTCTCTCTCTGTGTGTGTGTGTGTGTGTGTGTGTGTGTGTGCATGAGCGTGCGTGTGTCTCTAAATCATTCTCATCATGATCATTATTGACATTTTGGATCTGGATCTGGATCTGGATTGGTACGTCGCTAACATCCATTTACTGGCATAGGCATACGGGGTGGGGGGGTGCGCAGCGTGATAATATCGGCTTCTGGCTTTTGCCAGAGCCGACTTGAAGCTGTCGACTGACCTTTGGTGGACGATGTTATTTGTATTACCATTATTATTATTATTAAACAATAAACAAGTAGGGATCTAACACAGTAACTTTTATTCAAGACTGGCACAGCCGTTTAAATTTGAATAAAGTCAGACAAATACAGAGACGAACAATTCTTATTGTTATTATTATTATTGTTGTTATTATCATTATCATCATTATTATCATTATCATTATCATCATCATTATAATTATTCTTATTGGTGGTGGTGGTGGTGGTGGTGTTATTATTACTATTATTACTATTATCATTTTTGTTGTTGTTATTGCTGTTGTTAGTATTTTCATTACTAATCATCTCCTCAAAATGGGCGCAAAATGGATATTACCTCCTCTGGAACACATTCCACTCTGCTACAGTGTGAAAAAATAAAAGATTGTTAGCGGTATTACAAACAACCAAAAAGGTTGGAGGGTGGGGATGGGGAGTTGATGTTAGAATACCCCCACAGAGGATAAAGATATCACCTCCTCTGGGAGCTCATTCCTTTCGTAAAGAACAAAAGAGAATTTGCGGTAAGTCTGTTCTGGAGGAGAGAAAAAAAAAAGGTAGGACTGAGACTTGATGCAGCAAGCTTGATGTCAGCCTGGGTGATACTGGTTGTTTATGGGGGTCAATTTGTTTTGAAACTTGAAGAAGTTCGTGAGGCGAGCCTTTCGTCTCCTACACAGCAGTGAAGGTAACTCCAGGCTGGTACGCATGCATGTCGTCCACACCGGAGGTTCCTCTGTGTTGGTAACCACTTTTCGGCTCCACTTCGGACATCCTCCATGCTCTTGATGTGCTTGTCATTATGAAGGTCCAACATGGAGCGGCAAGCGTACTCCAATACTGGTCTGACGAACGCCTTTATTTCTTTCTCTCGTTTTGCATTTATTTTTAGATTCCTTCTGTGAACACCTAGGGCCTGCTGGTCATGTCAAAATTGATACGATCCTGCCGTTGCACATACCAAAAGCATAGAATATATTAGGATCAAACCTAAAGAAAAATTACTTTGTCGCCGAACGAAAGAAACAAACAAATTACAAGACAAACACGATGTGTTTCAACTTCTTTGGTCTTCTTCCGGCGATACAAACAATATTCAAGACAATGAAAACGGAGAATAAACAGACAGTCAGTTATATCCTCAAAATCGTCGCAAAAATAAATATGAAAATGGGTAGTTGATTCAGATCATGGAAGTTTAAAGCTGGCAAAAGGAGATGGATTTGACCTTCCATCACTTCGTGCCCCAGACGAAATGAGCCTTTAATGTTGCCCCAAGGCCAAATACTTTATGGGAACTTTAATCTCTGAAACTTCTTATTCAATTCTGATTTTTACATGAAATTATAATGTGTTCCTGCTCTCACCCTTTCACACACACCCTCGACCTTTGTCCCCTACGACCAACTCTTCATGCACACTCACTTGTGCTCTCACTCACACGTAATCGATCTTGTTCCCAAACGCATCCTCTCAAAGCTTGTTCCCACCCTTTCATGTCATATAACAAGAATGATAATAATGAGGACAGTTTCTATTGTGCCTAACAACGTAGGCTACGGGGCAATCTACAATCAGGGGGGCCGATAGCTCAGTTGGTAGAGCGCCGGACTCGTGATCCTGGGGTTGCGGGTTCGAATTTCGGTATAGGGGGATTTTTCCCTCGGAGTTAACATTGGTTCTGACTCCATCCCCCCATATAGTCGTTCGGATGGGACTATAAACCGAGGTCTAGTCTGTGTCACATGCACTAAAGATCATACACGGACTCTAAAGATCCCGATGCTCATGTCCTAAGACGGGTGAGTACCGGCTACACGAAAATACACAATGCATGCAACCTGTGTGCCAGAATAGTCTACTTGAAGACTGTGAGCACGGGGCAGGTTAAACATCCCCATCTGGAAGAAGAACATCTAAACTATGCGCAGGACACACGCACATGCACACACAGACACACACACACACACACGCGCGCGTGCACATGCACACATGCATGCGCATGTGCATGTGCATGCATGCATGCATGCGCACACATAATTTTGCGGTCACGAGTCATAAACCTGTGCATACACTCACACATACACACACATGCACACAGTATGCATACGTGCACACACACACACACACACACATACACACACTGGGACACGATGTCGCATACATAAACACTTACTCTATATAACATGGTGAACCTCTCATTCATACACGAGCGTGAGTGTGAAGTGACATGAACAATATTTCAGGTGCTATTCTGCAACCGGCATTTAAACAGATAAGGTTTAAGTGCAGACTCGGAAGTCTGGAAGCAAGGGGCGTGACGTAGATGGAAAGATGATGCTGATGATACAAAAGTTTACACCCCCATAGAGTCAGTCGATAATTCTACTGAATTACAGAAGATTATTGATGAACTTGTTGCCTGGCAGATTAAATTTAACAATACGAAGTGTAAAGTTCTTCATGCAGGTAAAATAATCCTAGGTATGATCATTATATGGAAGGTGTATTGCTTGAAGAGACTAATGCTGAAAAGATCTAGGAGTGATAATAGACCCTGATTTATCATTTGATAAACACGTTAATGATATATGGAAGGTGTATTGCTCGAAGACACTAACGCTGAAAAAGATCTAGGAGTGATAATAGACCCTGATTTATTATTTGATAAACACGTTAATGAAACCATTAAAAGAGCAAATAGACTAGCAGTGATGGTAGTAGGCAATATTCAGTGCAAGGATAGTGAAGTAATGGTTCCATTATCTGAAACATTAGTCAGACCTGTTATTGAATTTGGCAATGCTGTATGGACAACACACACACACACACACACACAGAGTAATCCCGTCGCAGATATTCAGATAAGATTTACAACAACAAAAAAGATTAGTGGTCTGCAGAAGTATTCATATGAACAAAGGCTTCAGTTTTTAAGATTACCGAGTTTGGAATACAGGTGCATACGTGGTGACATGATTGAAACGTACACGTGGATTTTATGACATCTTCTCTTCTTCTTCCTAAAATACTGGTTCACTCAAAAACGAGTAGGTCACCAGCGCGCATGTTAAAAAGTAAAATAAAATAACATAAAATAGTGCGGACTCAGACTGTTGGCCCTGGAGCAAATTTGGCAACAAGGGGTCGCACTCGATATTCAAGAAGTCAAAAGCAATGGCCAAATTCGGGCCCCAGATAACAGTAAATATCTGGGGAATTTAAAAATAGAAAATCGTCAATATGCAGATCTCAAAACTGTCGTATCAATTTGTTTTTTTTAAAAATGAGATTGCATTTGTGGCAATCTTGATGGCACCCGGCAGTGAGTTCCACAGCCGTACAGAACTAGGATAAAATGAATGTAAGTGGCTGTCAATATTTGATGCACGTATGGTATAACATTGACCGCCACTTCTGGTGCTACTTTTATTCAATACTAGTTGTTCCATTGGAATATCAATTACTTTAGCTCTGCCTTTGAAAAAGATGTTAAGTTTGATAAAAGCTCTTCTCTCTTCTAAGGGTTTCCATTCTAATTTCCTCATGTTCTTCCTAGTATTCCCTTTTCTCTGATGTGGTTCCCTGTTACGAACCGTGCTGCTCTCTTCTGAATCTTTTCGAGGTTATCAATGTCCTTTAGATGGTAAGGATCCCAAACTGAGCAACCATATTCCAGTACTGGTCTAACCAGTGTTTTTGTAGCAGTCGTCTTAAACCTTTTGGGGGCAGTCCTTGATATTCCTGTATAAGAAAGCTAAGATGTTATTTGCTTTCTTACTTTACTAAATTGTAATGTTCTTTCCATTTGAGACGACTATCTATAATCACGCCTAAATATTTTGCAGCATTAGTTTCTTTAAGAATAGTATTATGGATAGAATAATCTGATCTAATTGGTGAGCGTTTGTTACATATACGCAACACTTGGCACTTTTGGGGATGAAATTCCATTTTCCAAGTTCTTTCCCACTCTTGTAAAGCGTTTATATCTTCTTGTAGAATGCGTGTATCTTTCTTGCTTCTGATTGTTCTATATACTAAGCTGTCATCTGCAAAAAGCCTTATAGTAGTTCCAGGAGAGAGATTTCTACTTATGTCATTTATATAAATTAAGAAAAACAAGGGCCCCAGAATAGTTCCCTGTGGTACACCTGACAGATGGTTTACAATGGGATGACGACCCTTCCACAACAACTTTCTGCGTTCCCAACGAGGAATGATCTAGCCCATTTTAGCAAAGAACCGCCAATGCCCATGTGTTCTAATTTAAGCAGCAGGCCCTCATGGTCAACCTTATCAAAGGCTTTAGAAAAGTCTAATAAATTGCATCTATTTGCTGTCTGTTGTTAAGACAGTTATTAAAATCATTGAGAGTTGTTATAAGTTGAGTCTCACAACTCCTTCGCTGTCTAAAACCATGCTGGGCGTTATTTAAGAAGTCATATTTGTCAAGATGGTCCATTATGCTACTATATATTATGTGTTCAAGTAGTTTTGCTGATTTTGGATGTAAGAGATACAGGTCTATAGTTCTCTGCTTTTGTTTTGTCACCCTTTTTGAATAAGGGAACAATGCTCGCATCTCGCCACTCATCAGGTATTACTCCCTGGTCCAGTGAAGCTTGGTAAAGTAGTTGGTTATACCTCACTCAATTCATTGGCACATAATTTTAAGAGCTTGCCAGGAACGCCATCGGGACCAGTAGCTTTGTTTTCATTGATGTTGGTCAGTAACTTAAATACTTCTGCTTTGTTTACTTTGATGTTTTGCATTTCAGGGAGTTTATCATCATCCTTTAGTCTAACGTTAATTAAAGGTTTGGGATTTTAGAAAACTGAACAAAACTGCTTGTTTAGTAAATTTGCTTTCCCTTCAGGTTCCTGTATTAGGTTATTCTGGTTGTTTCTCAGGTCTGGAATCCCAATGTTGTCCTGTCTCTTACTTCTTATGTAAGACCATAATTTCTTGTTTTGATGATCACCTTCTGAAATCATCGAATTAACATAATTGGAGTGAGCAAGCCTACATTCTCTCTGACACCTTCTCTTAATATGTTTATACCTAACCAGTAATCTTTCTGAATTAGGATGTAGTTTCAATTTCTTAAAGAACGATGTTTCCTTCTCAACAAACGTTTAGCTTTTGTTGTAATCCATGGCTGGTGGTTCTTACTTGAAGTTATTTTAGTAGGTATGTTGTCATCCATAATAAATTCCAAGTTAGTTTTTATACACTTCCAAAGGTCACTGACATTATCTTTAACACTATGGGACCTCAAAAAAGACGACTGAAATCATGAGTATCCCTGCGCAATTTTGGTAAGTCTGCTTGGTTCCAGAGTCTGATGGTACGTTTAGGGGGTTTTCTTCGAAAGGGTTGAAAGTTGCTCTCTAAGAGAATTATGTCATGATCACCCAGGCCTGCAATTAATTCCTGATTGCTGCCTAAGCGCCTGGACAATTTGGTAAAAAAATAAATCCAGGAATGCCTTACACGAGTTGGTGCTTCAACTGACTGCACTAATCCAAGGTCTTTGGTGGTATAAAAAAAAACTGGTATTAATATTTTTACTGTATTGATTACCAAGTATGGCATCTTCACCCCAATCAATATCTGGTAAGTTAAAGTCTCCACCAATCCATAATATTGCCTTCCCATTGGCCAAAACAATGTCAGAAATGTCTCTGCAAATAGACGAACATACATTTTCATCTGAGTCTGGAGGTCTGTAAACTGATCCAACAATGACAGGTCTCTTATTCTTAAAATTAATCCTACAAAATAAACTTTAAAACATTAAAACCATTGGCATACTATTTTAGTTGAATACAGAATCTACAACTAGAGGGCACCTGTTAAAACAAACCCAAAAAAAATTACTAAAACTTCAAAAGCAGCAAACTTTTTCACTAACAGAATTGTTAATACTTGGAAAAATAACACGAAATATACCAGTGACTGCTCATATAGTCTCCTTGAAAACGAAAGCTAGAGAGTTTAAAATCAATACTCAAAACATGATGACGTTTCACACATCGGCATTTCGACAAGGGGCCAGCTACTGCAATTAACGTGGTATCCGTCTAGCGATCTGCTTTAATGTGACCTCAAGGTAAAAGCGAAAAAAAGAGATCTGTTTTGTTATGTAGTTTAGACTGTTTTTTTTTTTTAAATGTTGAATGCATTACGGTATGAATTATACAGTTTGAACGCAATATGTGTTTTAAGGTAACTGTTAAGTACTACAATAGTATTCAGTATAGATGTACCGCAAGATAGGCATTGAAGAGATCGAAGATAAGTGATTGCTCGTTCATTTTCGTTGCAATAATTGTTTTGTATCTTGCCTGAAGAAGACCTAAGCGGTCGAAACGTATCGCGTTTTGTCTTGTGATTCGTTTGTCCCACGTTTTTCGGGCGGTTCGCAAACATGCGATTTGTTAAAAAAAAAAAAAAAAAAAAGATCAGCCAACTCTATGTGGATTTTGTCAGCTAGCTATTGCTTTTCACTTTTTGTCTTGGAAGACTAGCAGATGTTGGCACACGCAAATGATTTACTATAGACTCGTCCCTAAAACAAACAAACAAATAATAAAACAAAACATGCCAAGTTAAGGATACAACTATTTGGCTTAGGTATAGGTATGTGTGACATTTGACTTGAAGGAATGAAGTGTGACAGCTGACACAGATGTTTCAGGTAGCTCACTCCAGTACCTGATGGTGTGGGAAAAAATAAGTCCTTTTGGTTCTTTGTTTAGCAATGGATCTTTTAGAGCAAACTCTCCAAGAAGATCTTAACCGACTCCAGAGGTGGTCAACTGATTGGCAACTAAAGTTCCACCCTAAAAAAATGCAGTGTGATTAGGCTTGGTAACCCCAGAACAGAGGCAACATACTGTATGAACAGCAAAAACTCTGAGGGTGAGGACTGTACTATTAGACTGGAAGAGAATGAAGTAGAGCGGGACTTGGGAGTGTTGGTAGACAGGGACCTTAGTTTCAAGAACCAGGTGGCACAAGCAACAGCAAAGGCCAATAGAATCCTTGGGGTCATCAGAAGGTCCTTTGATCACCTTACACCAGAAACCTTTGTCCAACTCTACAAGTCCCTTGTGAGGCCAATTCTGGAGTACGGTCACGCAGTATGCCAGCCAAGATTCAAAACCCTGTGTGCGGATCTGGAGGATGTCCAAAGGCAAGCAACAAAACTCATTGGCCCCCTGAAAGAAAAATCATATCCAGAGCGCCTGGCAGTACTTAAGCTGCCAAGCCTGGAACACCGCAGAAATAGAGGCGACATGATTGACACTTTCAAGTTCGTGCATGGTTTATATGATACAGACAGACCTCAGTTCCAGCTCCACCTAGGTAGAGACACAAGAGGGAACTCTCTAAAACTTGAGAAAGGACATTGCAGACTAAACGTGCGTTCCAACTTCTTTGCGCAGCGAGTGGTGTCCACATGGAACAGTCTTCCAGATAGTGTTGTGACGGCCCCGAGCATTAGTGCCTTTAAAAGAAGACTGGATGCCCACTGGGAAAGTCTGCCGAACAAATTTGACCCCAGCTGTTACAACTAGACTGCTTTTGCCATGCCACGCACGCAAGTCTAGTTTGAACAGGAGTGGTGAACAGGCCTTGTAAAAAAGGCCTCAAACACCCAATACATCAAGTATCAAGTATTTATAGCTAATGGGGCTGGTTTCTGTGCTGCTGAGTTGGATCAATGATGTTATACTTCAAGTTAAAGCTGTCTGGTTGTTGATGATCTTGCTCAGCATAGCTAGCCTTGCCACCTTTCTTCAGTGCACACCCTAACAAAACAAAAAACAAAAAAATCTTAAAAAGTGGTTAAAATACATCAGGACAGCTGAATAACATGACAAACAAATCACAAGACAAAACATGACGTGTTTCGACCTCATAGGTCTTCTTCAGGCAACGATGAGAACAACAACAACAACAACAATAACAAGGCAAAGGTGAGAATAATATGCATGCAGTATGTGGCTTTGGTTTACAAGTGTGGCACATTTGATTTGAAGGTCAAAGATGACTGCTGACACAGCTGTTTCTGGCAGCTCATTACAGTCCCCGAAGGTGGTGAGAGGAACTTTGTTTGGCACTGGATTTGATACAGCTAGAGGGGATGGCTTCTGTGCTGCCAAGTTAGATCAGTGTTTGCCCACATTTGCTCATAATTGCCTGGTTGTTGATCTTGTGCAGCATAGCTAGCACTACTGTCTTTCTATGATGCTAGAGAGAGGGCCATGGCAGTTTCTCAAGTACAGCTGAAATATTTGATGTGTTAGCTGTAACAACAAATTTTGCAGCTCTTCTATGCATTGTTTTAATCTTGTTGATGTTATGCTGGTTGTGGTGGTTCCCTACTGAATATGTTTTCTCAAAATCAATATGGGGTGGACAAGTGTTTTTAAACAACGTCATTTAATTTGCCTGTACTGATCCTTAGACTGCACTGAGGGTTGTAAGACATTAGAATATATGGTGTTAATGTGCTTGTCCCATCTGAAAATTGAAGACAGATACGTGGCAGAGGTGACCTTTTCCTAGGTTTGGCCGTGAAGCTGGTATTGGTGTTTGGTAATAGCCTTCTTTCTGATGACAAGGATGGTGGTAGATTTTTCAGTGGAGTGCCATATCCTAATTCTCCTCCCAATCTCCAAGGCATTGGAGGTCTTACTGTAGCAAGTCATGATCATAGTTTGTGGCAGCAAGACAATAGATAACAGGGTCATTAGGAAACAGTCATGCTGGTAAAGAGCTTTTCTGGGAGATAATTTTTACTCCAAGAAAAGTACTGTCCTAGAACAGATCCATGTGGAACTCCTGAGAACACCTATGCTATATCAGATCTTTCGCCTTTGGCCATTACTGCTGTTGTCTCTCTTGCAGGTATGTGCTACTTCACCTATTGACTTGCCCCCATACTTTGCTAGTGTACTAGCAGGCTGTGGTTGACTCTGTCAAATTGTTTTGCAAAATTCCATAGTGAAAGCTTTGATTTGATTCCTTTTTTTGCATGCTTGTGAAAAGTTCCTAGTGAAATTAAGAAGCTGTGTCTCACAAGATGTAAATACGAGGAATCTATACTGTTGTGTACAGAGTATGCTGCTGCTCTGGAGGTGGGACATAGAGTATGAACAATAGTGTGTTAAGGGTCTTGTATGGGATGCTCTTAATGGATACAGGCCAGTAGTTTGATGGATCATAAATTATACTGGCCCTTTTTGAAAATGGGCGCAATGTTGGCATTGTGCCAGTCCAGTGGAATCACTTCTGAAGCCAGGGAAGATCTGTATGTGTAAGAATTGATACAGGGGCCAGCTCTCATAGTACCTGTGGGGAAATTTTATCAGATCCACAAGCCTTTTTGGGTCCCGATTGCTATGGATCTACCATACTCCCTCTTAAGTAACTATGAGTTCTTTGATTGTGGAATTGAGATTGATCTTGGACATCTGGCACCTGTGGGAAAATTCCCCAACTTGGTTTGTTCTACCTTTACTGAAGACAGACTGGAACTAACCATTCAAAACTTGTGCTTTGGGGTCTGTTACTAGTTGCCTGCCGACCTTCAGGGAGAAGACAATGATGTTGGAGGATCTGTTGTCTCTTTCCTGTCCGTCTTTCTCTATCTCTGTCTGTCTGTCTTTCTCTCATTTTCATAGATGTTTGTACACACATAACATATATGCAAATGTTGAGTTGTTTTCATGTTTATTAAAATACATTCACACACACACACGCATGCACGCACACACGCACCACACACACACACACACACACACACACCACACACACACACACACACACACACACACGCACACTCTTTTTCTTTCTTATGTTTATTTAGTTTTCCTGACTTTTCTTTGGCATGATATTTTTTTGTTTTCACTTTTTTTCCCTGTATCTACCTTTTGTTCCTTTTTCTTTCCCTTAGAATTAAGTATTATGACAGAATGATATGTTTACTCATACATGTATACTATGTAAAATGTAGGAACAAAGGATCAGTCTGATTAGAAAAGGATGGCATTGAAATGTTCTTCCATGAGAATTTGGGTGACTTCCTGGCTATGATGTACTGATAATGTTGAAGTTTTGATATGCATATACTTTGTTGTTGGCACACATATAGGGTTGGTGAATATGTGATGCACCTCTTTAAATGAAAACCATAAAACTTTGTGGAACCTGCCAATGAGATTGTGAATGCATGCTCAAGAGCAGAAGGCTTTTGGACAGTAACCCTCCATTCTGTGTGATGGGAAAGTGGCTGAGATGTTAGATGAAAACCTAGAGTATGGCTACATGTCTGTCCATACGGCAAAATTTTAAAAATGGAGTGTGTGTGTGTGTGTGTGTGTGTGTGTGTGTGTGTGTGTGTGTGTGTGTGTGTGTGTGTTAGGTGAGCTTCAGGGTCTCATTCAACGCCGTGACGGATGTCCAGAATGAATGTGATGCCAGAGGGGCGGCGGCACAAAGGGGTGAAGGAGGGTCTGTCGCCATTGATATGGAGCACTCCAAAGTGAAGGCTGACAGCAATGGTGGCCGTAGCTCTGCTGGAGAGGTTCACTTGCTGTGTTTTGATCTCCAGCAGTTGTCACGGAGCTCACAGTTCATCATCCTCACAGCCTCAACCTTTGCCTTTTACCTGGTGTATGGGTACATGCAGGTGTGTACGCACATGTAGGATTTTCAGGATGTATGGATTTTTGTGTGGCTTGTGTGAATGAGGATGAATGTGAACTCTGTATGTATGGTGTGTGTTTGTGTGTGTGTGTGTGTCCATGGGTGTTTGTGTGTGTGTGCATGTGTGTGTGTGTGTGTGTGTGTGTGTGTGTGTGTGTGTGTGTGTGTGTGTGTGTGTTGTGTTAGGGTAAATGTGTGTATATCTGCTTATGTGTTTACCAATGCATACTGTGTTTATTTCTCTGTGGCTACACATGTATGAGAGGCAATGAGTTTGGATGTTCTTTCTGCACTGTAAATATGGATGTGCATTTTGGCATGTGTGTGTAGTTTAGTGGTCTGATTGGTGAATAAGTTTGTGTTTGATGATTTGATGGGTGTGGTATGTGTTTGAGGATCTATGTGATGCATTTGTATAACGTGTTGCATGTGGACTTGTACTTGGAGTTTTTTGAAAATGGAAAGTATTGTTAAGAAAATAAAACAATGTAAGAGGAAGCACAAAAGTCAGCGTTTGTTGTTTATTTTAGAATTGTATAAAACAACCTGACATGAAAAAATCTGTCTAGAGTATGCACAAGTACCCCTGTCCTGCTATCACCCCAGGAGAGAAGAAACAAGAAACTTATCAGATAAAGTGAGAAAATGAAGAGGCTTCCATTTTACCCTCTGCATTTCAAGCTCCAGATTCTGAGCAAGCACCACATCAAACACCAAATCACTTGGTAAAGGGCCTTCAGCAGAAACAGTGAACATTTCCAAGCACTCCATGACAATGGGGAATGGTCAGATACTGCATTTGTCAACTTGGCATTCTTGGAGTTGGAGTTAAAAAGGACCGCAGAGCAGTAGAAATGCAATCCTCGATGCTGTTTGAAATGTGGAAGGTGGTCTCTACAGATGATCACCTGACACAGCGTTAACACCACAGGGTGCTGTCGCCATCTTCAGAACTGAAACCAGAACATTGCGCCATGCTGCTCAGACACTAAATGCAAGAAACGGTCTGTCATCTCACACGATCGTCGTCACTGATTTCTGAACTTTTTTGCCACAGTTTTCAGTCCAGCCAGACAGACCAGATCCTCCAGGACACTAAAAGGGAACTTCAAATACTGAGCTTCAAAACAGCCTGGTGTTGCTGTGGATCCCGTCCCACTGTGGTGTTGTGAGCAGCAAGGAATCTGACATACTAGCCAAGCTAGGCAGCAAACTGGAACAAACTAGCCACCTGAAGTCACAGGGAGAAGTCAAACTGGAACAAACTAGCCACCTAAAGTCATAGGGAGAAGTCAGACTGGAACAAACTAGCCACCTAAAGTCATAGGGAGAAGTCAGACTGGAACAAACTAGCCACCTGAAGTCAAAGGGAGAAGTCAGACTGGAACAAACTAGCCACCTAAAGTCACAGGGAGAAGTCAAACTGGAACAAACTAGCCACCTAAAGTCATAGGGAGAAGTCAAACTGAAACAAACTAGCCACCTGAAGTCAAAGGGAGAAGTCAGACTGGAACAAACTAGCCACCTAAAGTCACAGGAGAAGTCAAACTGGAACAAACTAGCCACCTAAAGTCATAGGGAGAAGTGAAAGTGGAACAAACTAGCCACCTAAAGTCACAGGGAGAAGTCAAACTGGAACAAACTAGCCACCTGAAGTCATAGGGAGAAGTGAAAGTGGAACAAACTAGCCACCTAAAGTCAGAGGGAGAAGTTAAACTGGAACAAACTAGCCACCTAAAGTCATAGGGAGAAGTCAGACTGGAACAAACTAGCCACCTAAAGTCATAGGGAGAAGTCAGACTGGAACAAACTAGCCACCTAAAGTCATAGGAAGAAGTCAAACTGGAACAAACTAGCTGCCTAAAGTCATAGGGAGAAGTCAGACTGGAACAAACTAGCCACCTAAAGTCACAGGGAGAAGTCAAACTGGAACAAACTAGCCACCTAAAGTCATAGGGAGAAGTCAAACTGGAACAAACTAGCTGCCTCAAGTCATATGGAGAAGTCAAACTGGAACAAACTAGCCACCTAAAGTCACAGGGAGAAGTCAAACTGGAACAAACTAGCCACCTGAAGTCATAGGGAGAAGTCAAACTGGAACAAACTAGCCACCTAAAGTCATAGGGAGAAGTCAGACTGGAACAAAAAAGCCACCTGAAGTCATAGGGAGAAGTCAAACTGGAACAAACTAGCCACCTAAAGTCATAGGGAGAAGTCAGACTGGAACACTAGCCACCTAAAGTCATAGGGAGAAGTCAAACTGGAACAAACTAGCCACCTAAAGTCATAGGGAGAAGTCAAACTGGAACAAACTAGCCACCTAAGGTCATAGGGAGAAGTCAAACTGGAACAAACTGGCCACCTAAAGTCATAGGGAGAAGTCAAACTGGAACAAACTAGCCACCTAAAGTCATAGGGAGAAGTCAAAACCCTCCATGCAAACCACGGAATCTGACATACTTTCCAAGCTTTTAAAGTCATAGGGAAGTCAAACGGGAACAAACTAGCCACCTAAAGTCATAGGGAGAAGTCAGACTGGAACAAACTAGCCGCCTCAAGTCATAGGGAGAAGTCAGACTGGAACAAACTAGCCACCTAAAGTCATAGGGAGAAGTCAGACTCGAACAAACTAGCCGCCTCAAGTCATGGGAAGAAGTCAAACGGGAACAAACTAGCCGCCTAAAGTCATAGGAAGAAGTCAGACTGGAACAAACTAGCCGCCTAAAGTCATAGGGAGAAGTCAAACTGGAACAAACTAGCCGCCTCAAGTCATAGGGAGAAGTCAGACTGGAACAAGATAAGATAAGCAATATGAAGAAATGTTGACTGCTGTACTTTTTCCGGATAACTTGAAAATATAAAGGTAAAGAAAAAAGGTACCTTTTGGAGAACCTTTTTTCTTTACCTTTATATTTTCAAGATAAGATAAGATAATGTTGCTTATAGCCCAGCCGACCGCAAAGGGCCACATCAGGGCTGTCACCACGTTAAAATCAACTCACAAGTCATTCATTCACACAGTTCTTTAAAATACATCGAAAAACCATCCAAAAGTTTGTTAAAAAAATCTTTCCACTGTAAAAACTCAGATCCGATGAAAAATATTAATCTCATTCAAAAACTCAAAGATCGCGTCAGGCGAACAAGATTTTTGTTCCAGTTTGACTTCTCCCTATGACTGAACAAGATTTTCATGGAATCTGCCTTAAAATGTTTATATCTCACATCGTGCAAGTTCCAACACTCTAGAAGAACATGTTTCATTGTGAGTGGCACATGACATGGAATGCACCACGGAAGACTGGAACAAACTAGCCGCCTAAAGTCATAGGGAGAAGTCAAACTGGAACAAACTAGCCGCCTAAAGTCATAGGGAGAAGTCAAACTGGAACAAACTAGCCGCTAAAGTCATAGGAAGAAGTCAAACTGGAACAAACTAGCTGCCTAAAGTCATAGGGAGAAGTCAAACTGGAACAAACTAGCCACCTAAAGTCAAAGGGAGAAGTCAAACTGGAACAAACTAGCCGCCTAAAGTCATAGGGAGAAGTCAGACTGGAACAAACTTGACTGTGTGGTCCCAGTCTTCCTAACTGAGCCTGTAGCAAACTCAACTCTGGGTAGGAGCCGATCGAGGCAGAAAAAATCCCACATGGCTCTGATGGGGATCAAAACTCTGGGTAGGAACCGGTCAGGGTAGAAAAATCCCACATGACTCTAATGGGAATCGAACCCACGACCTCCCAGCCAGGAGTCCGCGATGCTAACCACTTCGCCACGGCGGCTGGTTATCTTCCCCTTTCACGGATCAGTATAAGTGTATGAGCCTATCCTGTTACTGTGTTGTTGTTTGTTTGTTTTTAATTCATTTGACGTTGAGTGTTATTCTGTTTTCATTCTCCTGGCCTTGAATAAGGTCAGAGGATTAAATGAACTGGAAATGTTTTAGTTTAAACATGCAGAACTGACTTCTGACTTCATGTGTCTTTGCATGTGTTTGTGTTTAATTGTTGTGTCTAAAGATGTCAGTAGATGAGTTGTTTTGTTGTGAATTTGTTGCAGATATTTTCAAATAGTTATGTTGTGTTTAATATTGTTGCCATTTTTCAGGGAGGGATTTTTGTTCCTTGTGTGGTGTCAGCCCAGAAGGGGTCAGTGGTCAGCTAGGCTGTAATAACACTGAAAGTGTGTGTGTGTGTGCGTGTGTGTGTGTGTGTGTGTGTGTGTGTGTGTGTGTGTGTGTGGTGTGTGTGTGTGTGTGTGTGTGTGTGTGTGTGTGTGTGTGTGTGTGTGTGTGTGTGTTTTGTGTGTGTGTGTGTGTACTTGTTTTGTTTTTTATAGGCAATTAATAAGAATGCATATGCTTGCATGCTTGAAAATGTTGTCTGCCGTTTCAGGAGCTGATCTTCAAACTGGAGGGCTTTAGGCCTTTTGGTTGGTACCTGACCCTCATCCAGTTTGCATGCTACACAGTCATCGGGGTAGTTGAGATGCAGTTCAAGCAGGATAAATCACGCAAGTATGTTTTCAGTATACTTAGGAAAGGAGTGTAAGGCAGTCGAGGAAGGTACTTGCTTAGCTTGTTAAAGGCTGAAGCAGTTAACTGTTGTCAGCAGGGATTAGTGGGTGGTTTCAGGGTGTGTCAGATTAGAAGAGGCACCACCCAACACCAGCGATGTAACTCGGTCGTTACGGAGTGTTCATATGGTGGGTTGCCACGTGTTGAGCTGGTATTGATGCAGTCGTGTGGACTGTTGGAGGTAAACGTGTAACATGATGAGTCTTAAGTTGTTAACCTATGGTAGCAACAGAATGGGTGATCGCACCTTAAAAAGATGGAGGGGTGGGGGGTGAGTAAAAAACACACAAGAAAGAGCTGTTAAGTGTTAATTTAATTACTGATGAATGGTGGTGAGTCTCTCTCTCTCCTTTTTTTTTTTCTTTTGCTTTATCTTTTTTTTCCCTAATCATCGGATGGACATGGTTGAAAAGAAACAATGGAACTTTGCCAGTTTGGTTGTGCTTATAATGTTCTGTTGCTTCAGCTTTCTGAGTGTATATCATGGTTTTGGAAAGTAAGTTATTTATTGCTTAGTGGTATATTATGTTTGGTGTTATTTATTTCTAAGCTGAATCTGTTTCATTCCATTTCTCAAATCAGCCATCTTGGCTTATCGTTTAGCAGTGGAACTGAGTGGGCCTCTCACCTAGGCAGAGTTGAGTGTGCCTCTCACCTAGGCAGAGTTGAGTGTGCCTATCACCTAGGCAGAGTTGAGTGTGCCTCTCACCTAGGCAGAGTTGAGTGTGCCTCTCACCTATGCAGAGTCGAGTGTGCCTCTCACCTATGCAGAGTTGAGTGTGCGTCGTTCACTTATGCAGAGTTCGAGTGTGCCTTGTTCACATATGCAGAGTTGAGTGTGCCTCGTTCACGTATGCAAAGTTGAGTGTGCCTCTCATCTAGGCAGAGTTGAGTGTGCCTCTCATCTAGGCAGAGTTGAGTGTGCCTCTCATCTAGGCAGAGTTGAGTGTGCCTCTCATCTGTACCGAGTTGAGTATGCCACCTACCTAGGCACAGTTGAGTTTACTTCTTATTTAGACGCATTTGAGTGTGTCTTCACTGTAGATAGAGTTGAGTATACATCCTGTTAGGCAGACTTGGCTCCGTTAAATGTGCCTCCTGTGTATGCCATTGAGTATGTCCCACAAGAGTTGAATGTGTCTCCTATGTAGGCAGTGGAATGGCTGTGTGCCCAATCCTGGCAGCATTGAGTACAAACACACACACACACACACACACACACACACACACACACACACACACACACACCTTTCTTTGACAGAGAAGTAAGAATAGTTTGAATACAGTAAACAGAAGAAAATGCACATTTAGGCTGTGGAAAAACTTTCCGTCTACATGGCTGTTTCCAAAAAGTTCCAGATTTAAAGTAGACCATAGAAGAGAAACAAAAACCCGATAAATCAATGTGGTTTCACAATTATAGCGCATGGTGATCTGCTTTCAGGATCCCAATGAATATGTACCTGCTGCTGGCCTTTCTGACAGTGGCCACTATGGGCCTGTCCAATACCTCAGTAGGTTACCTCAACTCCCCCACCCAGGTCATCTTCAAGTGCTGCAAGCTGATCCCGGTTCTCATCGGGGGCATACTGATTCAGGGTGAGAGGATATTGTATATTGTGGTGGAGAAATAATCGCAGTTTTAGAACTTTGATTGCTTTTGGCTTTTGGAAATGAAGATGATGTTATTGGAAAAACTGCTTCATGGCATACATTGTGTGCACAGTGTGGCATGTATCTGAAGTAGATGTTTATGAAACTCAATGTGTCACACGTAGATTGTGTGTCACAGAATTGGTATATTTCTGATGCCAACACTGACTGTAGTTTCCAAAGCAGAAAGTGATACTCACTTGTATTATGTGTGGATGTTTGAACATGTCTAGATTTTTACTTTGTCTTCCTAGTCAGCTGTACCCAGACTGGGCGAAGTGCACTGAGTGGGTAAACTTGTTTCTTTTTTGTACTCCCAGTTCTTACAGAACAGGGAGTACTTTAGAATGGGAATGAAGAAATGCTGTCTGTGTGTCTGTCTGTCTGTGTGTCTGTGGTCAAAATGTGTTCCACTCGCTCCAGACAAAACTACTGGGCTGATCTTTGTGAAAATTTGTAGGTATGTTCATTATGGGCCACAGATGATGCCCGATGTTTTAGTTTACTGCTATAGCCGTTACTAACGGCTGTAACGGCCTGTAACGGTTTTTCTTCTTTATAGAATATCTCCGAAAGTACGTGGCCGATCTTTGTAAAAATGAGCAGGTATGTTCATTATGGGTCACAGATGATGCCCGATGTTTTAGTTTAACCTGGTATAGCCGTTACTAACGGCCTGTAACGGTTTTTCTTCTGTATGGAATATCTCAGAAAGTACTTTGCTGATCTTTCTGTTAATTTGTATGCATGTTCATTAATGGTCACGGATGGTGCCCGATGTTTTAATTTACCCTGTTTTAGCTGTTACTAACGGCTGTAACGGCCTGTAACAGGTTTTCTTCTATATGGAATATCTCAGAAAGTACGTGGCTGATCTTTCTGAAAATATGTAGGTTTGTTCATTATGGGTCACGAATAATGAGCGATGTTTTAGTTTACCGTTATAGCCGTTACCAACGGCTGTACTGGCCTGTAACCGTTTTTCTTCTTTATGGCATATTTCAGAAAATATGTGGCTGATCTTTGTAAAAAATTAGCAGGTATGTTCATTATGGGTCACGGATGATGCCCGATGTTTTAGTTTGCCCTGTTATAGCCGTTACTAACGGCTGTAACAGCCTGTAACGGTTTTTCTTCTTAATGGAATATCTCAGAAAATACTTGGCCGATCTTTCAGAAAATTAGCAGGTATCTTCATTATGGGTCACGAATAATGAGCGATGTTTTAGTTTACCGTTAGAGCCGTTACTAACGGTTGTAATGGCCTGTAACGGTTTTTCTTCTTTATGGAATATCTCAGAAAGTACTTGGCCGATCTTTGTGAAAATTAGCAGGTATGTTCATTATGTGTCACGAATAATGAGCGATGGTTTAGTTTACCATTAGAGCCATTACTAACGGCTGCAATGGCCTGTAATGGTTTTTCTTCTTTATGGAATATCTCAGAAAGTACTTGGCCGATCTTTGTGAAAATTAGCAGGTATGTTCATTATGGGTCACGGATGATGCCCGATGTTTTAGTTTACCCTGTTATAGTCATTACTAATGGCTGTAACAGCCTTTAATGGTTTTTCTTCTTTATGGAGTATCTCAGAAAGTACTTGGCCGATCTTTGTGAAAATTAGCAGGTATGTTCACTATGGCTTACGGATGATGCCCGATGTTTTAGTTTACCGTTAGAGCTGTTACTAACGGCTATATCGACTCATAATGGTTTTTCTTCTTTATTGAATATCTCAGAAAGTACTTGCCGAACTTTCTGAAAATTTGTAGGTATGTCCATTATGGGCGACGGATGATGTCCAACATTTTAGTTTACCGTTGTAGCCATTACTGACGGCTGTGACGGCCCATAATAGTTTTTCTTTTTTATGGAATGTCTCAGAAAGTACTTGGCCAATCTTTCTGAAAATTTGTAGGTATGTTCATTATGGGTCACGGATCATGCCCGACATTTAATTTACCGTTATGGCCGTTACTAACGGCTATAACGACCCATAACGGTTTTTGTTTTTTATGGAATATCCCAGAAAGTACTTGGCCGATCTTTCTAAAAATTTGTAGGTATGTTCATTATGGGTCACAGAGAAGCCTGATGTTTAAGTTTACCGTTATAGCCGTTACTAACAGCCCATAATGGTGTTCTTCTTGATGGAAAATCTTGGAAAGTTCTTGGCCGTTCTTTCTGAAAATTTGTAAGTGTGTTCATTATAGGTCACAGATGGTAGCCGATGTTACCAGAATAGCCATTACTAACAGTTACACCAGCCCAAGACGGTTTTTACTCTTTATGGAATATATCAGGCATATTCAGGATAAACTGGGAGTACATTTATATGCTTTGCATCTTGTTTGTTTCTTTGTTGTTGTTGTTTTTTTTGGGGGTTTTTTTTTTTGGGGGGGGGGTTACTTAATGGAAATACATTACTTATTGACTCGTCAAGGACTGTAACCAGGTTGGTGTTCTCTTCAGGGCAGGATTTTGCTCACCATGAATAGTTGGTGAAGAAGAAAAAAAAGGTTCTGTTGATCATGGACACATCTAGACACAGACCTTCAATGCCACTCCCTGAAGTTAATAATTCTGAAATGATGTGGCTTCCTCAGATTAATAGTTCTCAAGTAAATTCACACCTCAAAATAGATAGTTTTAAAATCATGGATCCTTGATATGATAGGTTCATGAATAACTTCACTTCCCGGATTGGATAGTTCTCAAATTTATCACATTCCCAGATTGATGGTTCTCAAATAGCGTCACTTCCCCAAGTTGATCGTTATCAAATAACACCACATCCTTAACTTGATAGTTCTTAAATAATGTGACTACCCTAGACTGATTGTTTTCAAAATTAATGTCATTTTCCTGAATTGTAAGTTCTCAAATAAAGTCACTTTCCTGAAGTGACAGTTTTCAAATAATGTCATTGCTTTGAACTGACAGTTCATGAATAATTTGTGATAATTTCAGCTAAAAGGTCTTGGGCAACATCAAATGCTTTTCAAATAACATAATTTATGTAAGCTGGCAGTACACAAATGTTACTTCCCTAAGTTGACGGTTCTCAAATAACATCACTTCCTCAAGTTGATAGTTTCCAAATGAAGGCAACTCTGGAGTTGATAGTTCTGAAATTTATAAAATCACAATTATTGTCTAAATCATTAACAGTTTATTCAGTACTTCCTGAATGGTGAAAATATACATGTATGATTGTCTATAATGGTGGATAGATTTCAAGAAAATCGGTGGAAAATGCATAGACTGCAGTCAAAGTTTGTTTTGTTTCTTTTCTTTTCTTGATAGAATTGAAAAAAGCCACATACAGTTCAACAGAACCTAACACAATTTCCATTCTGGAACAAATCAAACAGAGGGAAATTGTGATCCTGGCCACAGTTGTAACAGACTAGTTGTATTTGTGTGTGTGTTGCACTTTCGTTGTAATCTTTATGTCTTTTTTGTGTTTCTGTGTGATTGTAATAAACCAAAAGTTAACACTAGGGACACACCAGCTTATGAAAGAATGCTTTGAAAAAAAATGTTTTAGTACTAAGTAAATTAACCATAAATGTATAAAGTGTTCAACTTTCCCTGTACAACAAGATTGGCCAGATAGCAAGCAATATTGAGCAAGGAGGTGTGGATTTTTAAAGAAAGTGAGATGTTGAGCAGGTGTGCTATGATTTCAGGCAAGCGGTTCAGTCTGTACGACATCTGTGCCTGCCTGTGCATGAGCTTAGGTCTGATTCTTTTCACACTGGCCGACAGTAGCATTCAGCCCAGCTTCAATTTGTACGGTAATGAATACATTCTTGTGTTTGTCTCATCCTTTGTTTTGGTCAGTAGAAACAACAATGCCTCTTTTTTTCTGTTTCTTTTGTTTTTCTAAATATAAATATCTTTTTCTTGCTTTTTTTTTTTTTAGTTTAAAGCTTCAGTCCAGCCATTCTTTCTGTTATTCATTCTTTCTTTCTTATTTTTGTCTTTGAATGGTAACGAAAACAACCAACCTGCTTTTTGCAAAACCTATTTTGGTTTTATTGAAAACTTCTTCAGGTAAAACCATGGACTGAATCAAGTGAATTTCTTTCTTTTTTTTCTCTTTTTTCTTTTTTTCTTCCTTTCTTCCTTTCTTTCTGTCTTTCTCTGCAGAAAAAAAGATAATGATTATGATGAAGATAGCTGGCAATAGACAGCATGTAGAAAAAGGATAATGATGATGATTGCTGAAAACATGAAATGTGTTTAAGAAAAAAAAAAAGAAAGAAAAAAGGATCGTAATGATAACTGCAGGCAACATGCTGAAAATGGGTGTTAACATTGATAGCTGGCGACGGGCAACATGCTGAAAAAAGTGTAGATGATAGAGGTAGCTGGTGTAGATGATAGAGGTAGCTGGTGTAGATGATAGAGGTAGCTGGTGTAGATGATAGAGGTAGCTGGTGTAGATGATAGAGGTAGCTGTCAACAGGCAACATATGTAGAAACAGGATGAAGATGATAGCTGTCAACAGGCAACATATGTAGAAACAGGATGAAGATGATAGCTGTCAACAGGCAACATATGTAGAAACAGGATGAAGATGATAGCTGTCAACAGGCAACATATGTAGAAACAGGATGAAGATGATAGCTGTCAACAGGCAACATATGTAGAAACAGGATGAAGATGATAGCTGTCAACAGGCAACATATGTAGAAACAGGATGAAGATGATAGCTGTCAACAGGCAACATGAAAAAAAGAAGAAACTTAGTACTGAAAATAGTTTTATGATGTACTTACTTGTCTTAACAAATGTTCTATCCCTACATGGTGTAGAACATCACCATATTATCAAGACACCCCCCCAAAAAACAAAACAAAAAAGGAAAAAAGAAAAAGGAAAAAAAGAATCCAAATAGTGAGAGCAGGAAGCTTATGTCACCTGCATACCCAGTTAGGCAGCAAGAGAGATCATCCTTACTGAGTGTTCTCCATTGTGCCCTGTTCAAACATAGTTCAGTTTTTGTGCCTTTTCCAGACTAAGTGGGGAAATGGGAGAGCATCCTAGCATTCGGACAGGCAACTATATTGTAAAACAACTTTTAGTGGTAATAGTGAATGACAGTGTAGGAAAAAGATGACAATGAAGATTGTTGCCTACAGGCTCCATGTAGGAAAAAGATGACAATGAAGATAGTTGCCTTCAGGCAGCATGTAGGAAAAGATGACAATGAAGATAGTTGCCTTCAGGCAGCATGTAGGAAAAGATGACAATGAAGATAGTTGCCTACAGGCTCCATGTAGGAAAAGATGACAATGAAGATAGTTGCCTTCAGGCAGCATGTAGGAAAAGATGACAATGAAGATAGTTGCCTTCAGGCAGCATGTAGGAGAAAGATTTTGTTAGTTGACAACAGACTACATGTGGGAAGAGGATGATGATGGTGATGATGGGTGGCAGCATGGAGAAAAAGAATTATAAGGGTGATAGCTAGCAACAGGTAACATGTGACCAAAGAAAGATGATCACGATAATGTTAGCTGGCTACAGGCAATATATATATATATATATGTATAGAAAGAGGAGGTTAATGGTTTGATGAGAACAGATAGCAGATAACATGGAGACCAGCTCTGATGATGTTGACAGCGGTGTTTGTTTGACTGTGACAGGGGTGATACTGATCTCGCTAGCATTGTGTGCTGATGGGTGATAGGCAACGTGCAAGAGAAGACCCTCAAACAGCATGGAGCCAGCAACACTGAAATGGTATGGTCTTTGATTATCCAACACACTCACTTGCATACATGTACACCCACACACACAAACATGCACACACACACACACACACACACACACACACACACACACACACAAACATGCACACACACACACACACACACAAACATGCACACACACACACACACACACACACACACACACACACACACACACACACACACACACACACACACACACACACATGTACATGCACATGCACACACACACTCATTCATACACATGTACACATACACACACACATACACACACACTTGTGCATTTGTAGACATGCATTCATATAGTCTCGCTCACATGCATACATCACATGCTTTATTCTCTCCCTCTTTCTCCTCCACCCCCCCTTCCCCACTCTCTCTCTTTTTCACGCATGCATGCACGCACACACACACACAGTTCAACATATGCATGCATGCAGTCACACCATACATGAAGAGTTCAGCATATGTATGCACACTGTCCACACACCACACATTCATTCAAACTTCATTTGCACACACGCACACACACACACACAGCCCTGATGTGGCCCTTTGCGGTCGGCTGGGCTATAAGCAACATTATCTTATCTTACACACACACACACACACACACACACACACACACACACACACAGAGACGCACACTTGTTTTCTAGTACTTTCCCATGCCTGCGCACACAATGCAACCATATTCCAGCAGAGACCCAACTGATTTGATCTCTATGTTACCATTAGTGTGGTGCAGGGCCATGTGCCACACCCACCACAAACAACAGTAACAAGGACAGACTATCACCTGGAACTGATCGGATTGATGAAATAATGTGTGATCATAGCCACATCAGGGCTAAACAACAGTAACAAGGACAGACTATCACCTGGAACTGATCGGATTGATGAAATAATGTGTGATCATAGGCAGTGAGTGGCACTTTCAAAGTCTCCTGCTACGCCCATTCTCTAGTTTGGGATGTATTCCTTTCTCAGATGTCATGCTGGCAGCATAAGCACGTAAATGATGGAGGACAACAAAAATGACTGAAAATGAAGAGAAAAAATGACATAAAAGATGGAGGACAACAAAAATGACTGAAAATGAAGAGAAAAAAATGGAATGAGAAAAGAGACTTGTTTTTGAATATCATAAAGGTATATTCAACTAAATTAAAAAAGATGAAACTGTTGCTGTGTGTGAAAGCTTGTAGTCTCAAGTAAATGACCCCAAAGTAATCATTGCTGTTCTCTGATACATGCAATAGACAGACCACTAATGGATGTTAATGGAACTACAAAGCAAAGGCATCATTTATGATCAGGATGGATTTCTTTTGAACTGTTGTTTCTTGAGGCTGTGACATAATAAAGGCCCATAAATCTGACAACTTATCCATTCCACGGCTAATAACAGTAGTATCTGGTGGCTGTGGGTGTGATCTGATATGTTGTGAATATAACATTACAGGCTGGAAAAGTCCATCTTTAGACAGAGATAATGTGTCGTATCAATTGTTGTTCCAGCAACGATATAGGTTGGAGGTTTTTTTTTTGGTTTTTTTGTTGTCATAAATGACTGAACAGGCTGCAGCATTTCTGAAAACATGCCAATACAGTAAGAAACACATAAGGCACGGTGCCAAGTAATACATGTTCCATATGCAATACCAAGCAGACAAAGTTGATTTTCCCAAATGCAGCTTCTTCAGGTCTCAAATAAAAGATGTAATAACTGCAGTAAATAATGCTCCCCCCAGATTGCTGAATTTGTTATTTGCATCAGTGATGTGACCATCACAAATTGAGAGAAAGAAAAAAAAGTCTATGTATGTATGTATATATATGATTGTTTTTTGTTTTGTTATTAAGTTTGTGAAAACTACCCAAAGAAGATCAAGAGTTAATAAAACTCTGGTATAATTGATTTATATTTATCAGAGGGGATGAAATAGAAATTGTTTTGATCTTCTTATTGAGTGAATGGAGTCAGCTTGCGCTGTGTGCGGATGATCCGCATATGCATGGCGTATGCATGTGAGTGGGGTCGTGTGACACCGTCATTTCCATGTTGAGAGGGCTGTTTGATAAGTTCCTCTGTGTCTTTTTTATTGTTTTTTTTTAATGTTAGACAGCTATTTGACAATTTCTTCTGTATTCAACTTGCTGTTGTCATTATGTTCAGAGGTCATTTGATGAGTTCCTCTGTATTCATGTTATTGTTGTCACTATGTTGAGAGAGTCATATGACAACAAGTCTCTGTTGATATTTTTGTTGTCTCTATGTTGAGAGAGCTGCTTGTCAACTTTTCCATGTTCATGTTATGGCTGTCACTATGGTGATGAGAACAGTCTGACATCGTGGTGCTTTGCAGGTGCTCTTCTCCTATGGCCTTGGTTTCATCTACATTCTGCTGGGGTTGACCATCACTGGGGGCATTTCTCCTGCCTTCACCTTCTGTAGGCAGGTCTGCCTCTTTCCCACTGTCAGTCTGTGTAAAGATTATCTTATGATGAATGAGCTGTTCATGTTTTCTGTGAAAAATTAACAACCTGTTGCTATTGTTCCTGCAGGTGTTTCTGTCTGTCTTATCTGTTACATTCTCTCTGCCTGCCCTTCTGTCTCTCATTCACTTGCTTATTCTGTCTTAATCAGTCTCCTGCCTTTTTTTTTCTTTCTGTGCAGGTGCAATTCTTGTACTTATTGTTGTATTAATGTGAATTAAGCTAAAGTTTGTGGGATTCTTGTACCGTCTATGTGCATGAATTAACTTTTGAGTATGTGCATGAATTAATTTGAAGTTTGATCTGTTTTATGTTTTATGCTGTTGAAAGGCCATTCAATTCAAGTTATACTCTTTCAATCAAAAATGAAGCTTTACTCACAGTGTTGTTTTCAGATATTTTACTGGTGCCTTGTATGAAAAGTCAAAAATTGTTGTTGTTTTGTAACTTCTTCTGTGAAGTACAGCTTTTATTATCGGTAAGAAAAAAGAATCAGTACATTGTACCATGGAAGTAAGAAAAACATTCATCTAACCAAGAAAATAAATCAAACGCTAAAGGTTGAATTAACAAAAAACAGAAAAAGGACATAATTAAATGTAGCGATATGATTAAGGAATGCTTTGTGTTGCAGTTATGTACAATATGAAAATTTATTTTAAAAAAAAAGACTGAGATTCCTGTTGCAGTGACAGATGAACACCACTGAAATGACTAATGTGTGTTGTTTGATGTGATATAATAGCTTGCTTTGTATGTCTTTGCATACCCTAGTACCCTGTGGAGACGTATGGATATGCAGTGATCTTCTCCATGACGGGATACCTCGGAGTTAACATCGTTCTTACATTGGTGAAAAGCTTTGGTGCTCTGATTGCTGTCACAGGTGAGCAGTTCATAGAGTGAAGGGTACAGGCCGTTCATCAGGTGTCACAGGTGAGCAGTTCATAGAGTGTAGGGTACAGGCTGTTCATCAAGTGTCACAGGTGAGCAGTTCATAGAGTGTAGGGTACAGGCCGTTCATCAGGTGTCACAGGTGAGCAGTTCATAGAGTGTAGGGTACAGGCCGTTCATCAGGTGTGACAGGTGAGCAGTTCATAGAGTGTAGGGTACAGGCTGTTCATCAAGTGTCACAGGTGAGCAGTTCATAGAGTGTAGGGTACAGGCTGTTCATCAAGTATCACAGGTGAGCAGTTCATAGAGTGTAGGGTACAGGCTGTTCATCAAGTGTCACAGGTGAGCAGTTCATAGAGTGTAGGATACAGACTGTTCATCAAGTGTCACAGGTGAGCAGTTCATAGAGTGTAGGGTACAGGCTGTTCATCAAGTGTCACAGGTGAGCAGTGCATAGAGTGTAGGGTACAGACTTCATCAAGTGTCACAGGTGAGCAGTTCATAGAGTGTAGGATACAGACTGTTCATCGAGTGTCACAGGTGAGCAGTTCATAGAGTGTAGGATACAGACTGTTCATCAAGTTTCACAGGTGAGCAGTTCATAGAGTGTAGGGTACAGGCTGTTCATCAAGTATCACAGGTGAGCAGTTCATAGAGTGTAGGGTACAGGCTGTTCATCAAGTGTCACAGGTGAGCAGTTCATAGAGTGTAGGATACAGACTGTTCATCAAGTGTCCCAGGCGAGCAGTTCATAGAGTGTAGGGTACAGGCTGTTCATCAAGTGTCACAGGTGAGCAGTTCATAGAGTGTAGGGTACAGGCTGTTCATCAAGTATCACAGGTGAGCAGTTCATAGAGTGTAGGGTACAGGCTGTTCATCAAGTGTCACAGGTGAGCAGTTCATAGAGTGTAGGGTACAGGCTGTTCATCAAGTGTCACAGGTGAGCAGTTCATAGAGTGTAGGGTACAGGCTGTTCATCAAGTGTCACAGGTGAGCAGTTCATAGAGTGTAGGGTACAGGCTTTTCATCAAGTGTCACAGGTGAGCAGTTCATAGAGTGTAGGGTACAGACTGTTCATCAAGTGTCACAGGTGAGCAGTTCATAGAGTGTAGGGTACAGGCTGTTCATCAAGTATCACAGGTGAGCAGTTCATAGAGTGTAGGGTACAGGCTGTTCATCAAGTATCACAGGTGAGCAGTTCATAGAGTGTAGGGTACAGGCTGTTCATCAAGTATCACAGGTGAGCAGTTCATAGAGTGTAGGCTACAGGCTGTTCATCAAGTGTCACAGGTGAGCAGTTCATAGAGTGTAGGGTACAGGCTGTTCATCAAGTATCACAGGTGAGCAGTTTATAGAGTGTAGGGTACAGGCTGTTCATCAAGTATCACAGGTGAGCAGTTCATAGAGTGTAGGGTACAGGCTGTTCATCAAGTGTCACAGGTGAGCAGTTCATAGAGTGTAGGATACAGACTGTTCATCAAGTATCACAGGTGAGCAGTTCATAGAGTGTAGGGTACAGGCTGTTCATCAAGTGTCACAGGTGAGCAGTTCATAGAGCGTAGGGTACAGGCTGTTCATCAAGTGTCACAGGTGAGCAGTTCATAGAGCGTAGGATACAGGCTGTTCATCAAGTGTCACAGGTGAGCAGTTCATAGAGTGTAGGGTACAGGCTGTTCATCAAGTATCACAGGTGAGCAGTTCATAGAGTGTAGGGTACAGGCTGTTCATCAAGTATCACAGGTGAGCAGTTCATAGAGTGTAGGGTACAGGCTGTTCATCAAGTGTCACAGGTGAGCAGTTCATAGAGTGTAGGGTACAGGCTGTTCATCAAGTATCACAGGTGAGCAGTTCATAGAGTGTAGGGTACAGGCTGTTCATCAAGTGTCACAGGTGAGCAGTTCATAGAGTGTAGGGTACAGGCTGTTCATCAAGTGTCACAGGTGAGCAGTTCATAGAGTGTAGGATACAGGCTGTTCATCAGGTGTCACAGGTGAGCAGTTCATAGAGTGTAGGGTACAGGCTGTTCATCAAGTATCACAGGTGAGCAGTTCATACAGTGTAGGGTACAGGCTGTTCATCAAGTGTCACAGGTGAGCAGTTCATAGAGTGTAGGATACAGGCTGTTCATCAGGTGTCACAGGTGAGCAGTTCATAGAGTGTAGGGTACAGGCTGTTCATCAAGTATCACAGGTGAGCAGTTCATAGAGTGTAGGGTACAGGCTGTTCATCAAGTATCACAGGTGAGCAGTTCATAGAGTGTAGGGTACAGGCTGTTCATCAAGTGTCACAGGTGAGCAGTTCATAGAGTGTAGGATACAGACTGTTCATCAAGTTGTGTTTGTGGAAGTCTGCCTGCTTCTAATCCTTTGTTGAACGTTGTATATAATTGCACAAGCAAAAGCCAGATCACTGAATTAATTTCCTAAGGAGGGGGTATTGCATGTTGGTCATTTTTGATCACCTCACACAGACAGAGATGTGATCCTTTACCCAAGTTATAACTTTTTTTTTCTTAGATAAGAGGGAAAGCTGGTATGCTATGAGCTTACCATAGCAGAAATCAGTTTCCTAATGCTGCGTTGCAATTTTTAAGACTACCAGTCCAGCTTGAATCAGTCACTGACTGATGTTTTGGCCAAGGCCAGAGTTGTGTAGATCATTCTTTGTTGTGCAGAGTAGTCCTCTTTCTCTCACCTAAATAAGCATACTGTTGCCTTGTCCAGAACGGATACAGCTGACTCAAAAGATAAACATTTCAGAAAAAAATCAGAGTACAATGAGTCAAATGACAAACAAAAATGAAGATGAATAGTGCGTAAAGTTGACTGAAGAGACATGCTTAAAATGGAGATCATGTTTCATTACAGCTGGGATGCAGTTGACTCAAATGCTTGTAGAGTTTAGATATAGTTGACTTAATATACAAAGAAGCAGGGAAAAAAGAAAGAAAAAGAAAAAATTAGTGACTGCAGGATCCAGATGATGAAAAGAAGAGCAAACATTTGTATAGAGTGAGCCTGAGCTAACGTTAGTAGAGAGTGAGCCTGATTTTCTGAGTCGTGAAGTAGAATTACACTCAAAATGTTTATAGTTCCATTGCTCCAGAAGAATGGCTTACCCCCCACCCTTACCCCCCACCCCTACCCCCTTTTCTCCCATGCTTCCCAACCTTCACCTCCACCTGCAAGTTAGTTAAAAAAAACAATAGGGAAGATGAATTGTCTGTATATGATCAGCATAAGCTTCTCTGCATACGTGCACCGCTGATACTATTTTGCAGCTATTTTGGTTCAGATTGTATTGAATGGTGCCTTGAGAAATTGTCAAGTTTGGATTGAAATTACTGTGTGAAGTTTGACAAGGAAACAAAATCAAATGTTAGAGACACTCTGTGTGTGTGTGTGTGTGTGTGTGTGTGTGTGTGTGTGTGTGTGTGTGACTGTGTGTGTGTGTGACTATGTGTGTGTGTGTTGTGTGTGTGTGTGTGTGTGTGTGTGTGTGTGTGTGTGTGTGACTATGTGTGTATTGTGTGTGTGTGTGTGTGTGTGTGTGTGACTATGTGTGTGTGTGTGTGTGTGAGTGTGACTCTGTGTGTATGTGTGTGTTTTCAGTGACGACATGCCGAAAAGCTGTGACAATCATTCTGTCTTTCCTGTTCTTCACAAAGCCTTTTACTTATCAGTAAGTACACTCTGCTAGAATTTTTGTCCGTATGATGCTTTATGTTCTGCATGGTTTGATCTTCTGGGCATGTTTTTGCTCCTGCTCCTAAGCACCATTCAGGCTCCTGATCTTGATTGATAAAACAGATTTTGAATGTTTCTGCTATGTGTGTCATGGCAGTTGGATGTTTATAGCTACTAGTGGGCTGCTGCATGTAGCAATGTGTATGAAAACATGGATGGGTGCAGTAAGAAAAAGAACACTAAGAGTCTCAAAAATAGGAAAGACAAAAAAAAAAGCAGAAAAAAAAGCAAACAAACAAACAAAAACCCAGCTTCAGAATCCTGAAATTGTCCTTTAACTCTGTTTGTAATTTAAATGAACTATTGGTTTGCAAATCTAGATCGAGAATTAATGATGAACCTTAGTTTCTCTCGTAACTGAAACCCATCATCCATGATCTAGCTCACAGAGTTAACGATGAAATGAAAACCAGTTCTTAAAAAAGACATTTGAATAGTCTTACCTGCAATACTGCTTACTGGTGCTCGACTGAAATATAATAGTAAATCTACTGAACATGGAACTGTTTTAAATGGGCTGTCAAATCAATGTTAGCAATCTCTTGGTTGGTCCAAAACTTCACTACTTGACTTCCAAAGTATTGTAAACTTGAATACGTTGGCCATTCCAAATGAAAATATTTACTGGATAAGTGAGAATGGAACTTTAGGTCAGCCAATCACAAACTGATTTCAGAGACAGGAGAGTTGTCACAAACTGACCTCCAGAACAGCAGAAGCTTCCCTGTTGTTGCTTCCATTTGTGCAAACTCCAACAGCTTAGAGAATAAGTTGAACAAACCTCACCAGGTTTGGATCATGAATCAAAAGATGCAAGTAAGGATGAAGACAAAATGGATGTGACTGTGAACTAGACCAGTTAGGTTTGAAATCTGAAATTAGATTGAGCTAGTGTTCTCTGGCATCATTGTCTTGCGACATCAGTTGAGATTGGTTTTGGGTTTGTCTGTTCAGAGAGTTCCACAAATGTTCCTATGCTCAATTACATGGTCCTTCATTGTCCATTAAACTGGCAACTGGACCTAGTATTTGACAATGAAAAGGCATTTTTGTGTTTATTTAAATCAAGCTTTGTAAATGGCACAATATATGTGATCAGAATTAGCCCTCTGTATTAGGTTGTTGGGGAAAAAAGCAACTTACTTGTCTGAGGTGAGTGGTGGGGCTGTGTATTGACGTAAAACTGGCATTTTTCTCTTCCTTCTTCTCTCAGTGATCGGCTTTCACACTGGATGAGTGGGTTCTGTCAGAGAACATTGAAGATCTCAGAATTTCATTTTCCTCCATGCCAGCTACATATCAGTGAAACCACTCTGCAGAGTCATGAACACTTTTCCTACCCCCTTCCCCTCCCCTGTTCCTTCCCCCCTCCTGCCCCCTTCATCTTCTTCACCTGTGGCTGTTGATCAAGATCATTTGCCTCCCCTGTTCCTTCCCCCCTCCTGCCCCCTTCATCTTCTTCACCTGTGGCTGTTGATCAAGATCATTTGCCAAGTTCTGGGAATCCTACATACTGACCTGTTTCCACCCGATGGAACAACCAGCCTCCAGTCCCTCTGTCTCCTGTCTCAGACCTCTCAGATTTTGCTGTGGAGTATTTGATAATCCTCCTTGGCCCCTGAAATGGACAGAGAGCTGGACCGGTCTCCTCAGTCTGCTTTTAAAGGCTGACATTCTTCTTCATGTGAGGCTGGACTTGCTGTCTCGCCTCAGGTCGAGATGGAAGTGGTGTTTTCACTGCATGTCCCTCTCTCCATGCCAGCTACATATCAGCGAAACCACTCGGCAGAGTCATGAACGCTTTCTGTGTGTGAAAAAAGAAAATGCCTGTCAAAGATCGTCTTCTTTGAAAGTATGTGACAACAGTGGTAGGTTTTCGTCAAATGATGTTGTCACCTTAACTTTAGCCTGGACAGTAAGTGAGATTCATGCTTTTTGCAGGAGCAGCCCTGAAGTGGCACAATGGTGGCTCTGTCACACAATACGTTCCCTTCTTTCTTAGCCAAATCTCAAGGCCTGTAGAATGGCCTCAGACTGGCCCCATCATTGTTCAGTCCCAAGGTCAGATGGTCGAAGGTGGGGCAGGTTTACTGTTCAGTCAGAGCACAGAAGAAATGCCTTCAGGGAACGGTGTTGGGCATCTTGTGCTCCCTTCTGTGGTGTAGTGTGGATGCTGCTGTAACACCCAAGATAATAAGCCCCTGACTTGGGCAGCGTTTTCAGCAGGTTTACTTCCATGGCCAGAAACCACATCCCCCAGAATAGTTGTTAGAGCATGGAGTGTGGGCTGTCTCCAGCAGTTGCCCCCACTGGCGGAGGGAGCGTTGTGGTCACTGAGTTTTGACATGCAGCAGGCTGGATTTCACAGACAGTGTGCAGCAGGTTTTACCTTTATTATCATTATATATTGAGTGTTTGTGACGTGACTGAAGCTATGGAGGCTCTCGGCTGCCTTGGAAGGGACAGGTGTTGCCCAGGCGGCAAACAACCCTTGGTTATTTCACATTGACCTTTTCCGTTCAAATCGCCCTGCTGACACAGCACTTTGAGTCTGTGATGCTTGATGTTGATGCGATTTGGGTGTAATTGAGTCTTATAGGTGACATTAGGTGTTTGAAAGGGTATTTGAAGTGGCGCTATCAGTACTGACTTTTCCAGTGTGTCTTGAAGATAGGTCTTCTCCTTTTACTGATACTGGGCTTGAGAAGTTCTTTATCTTTGATACACACTCATTTCTTGTCACATTGTGCCTTTATTTGAGAGAGAGCAGGGACGAAGCCTTTTCACCTCTAGATTCAAGCATGGAGACCATTGTGTACAGTCCTTAGTGGCCACTGACGCTGAGTTCTAGAGTTCTAGGCTTAAGGAACGGTACAGAGACATTTGCTTGTGGGTTCAGTGTCTCGTTTATTAGGTGAGCATGCTTTGATATTCTGGCATTTGTTTGGACAGGTGAGTATGAGAAAAAGTGAATTTACCTCTAGAAATATTCTTTTTAAATACTTGCCTGTCTAAACACAAGGATGCCCTTCCACTCCTCCACTTTGTCTAAAAAAGGTGCAAAAACTGAGCTAGTTTGAGTAAGCTTTGATGAAATGAACTTACTAAGGGCGATCACTCTTGGTGGTTAACCAGGAATGTAGGCAAGGTTAGCTCCCTGCCCTTCCAGTTTTGTTTTTCTTGGGATCTTGATGATCTGGCGATATTCCATGCCAACTGGGAATAAGGAATTTATTTGGACAAGTAAATATTTCATAAAACTAATTTCAATGAATCTTAAATAAATGTTAGCGAACCGCCCAGAGAACGTGGACAAACGAGTCACAAGACAAAACACAACGCGTTTCGACCTCTTAGGTCTTCGTCAGGTGATATATAAACGAATAAAACAACGAAAATTCACTTAGCTTTGATCGCTTCAGATCGCTTAGGTAAAATTCCCTTTTAGTGAGATCCCATTTTTGGCATTCACTTGTATGAGTGAGAGCAGCAAATGGAGCATTCATTCCATGAAACTAGGAATTAACATAGAAGTGGTGAAAACATTGGACTCAAGTCAACAATACTGTAGCAATAAAGGAACTTTTTGTCATAAATTAAACAAATATGCATGATAATTTAGAGTTTTATGATTGGAAGTTTCTGAAAGAAATTTTATGTGTCATTTTGTGTTTTTGTTGTTCATCACCATTTGCCTGACATGATGAGGGTTGAAAGGACTGAATGGTTACATCAGAGTTCTTAACGTGTATGTGTCTGTCTACCAGATATGTGTGGTCAGGGCTGATTGTGGTGCTGGGTATCTATCTCAACCTGTACAGCAAGAACCGGCAGGCATGGGACTCTGCCATCGACACTGGTCTCAAGCGTTTGGGACTGCGCCAGCGACACTGGCAGGCTGTCTCTGAAAATATCGTTTGAGGAGTGTGGCGCAGGCCTTGTTACATGGAGACAATTGCCGTCTGGTTTTGTGATGTTCAGCACAGTGAAAGCAAGGCTTGTGATTTTGTAGGTCATGAACCATGGGAGACAAACCATGTCGTTGGCCATACTCTGTACAGGAGAGGTGAGTCTCACAAAGGGGATCTAGACTTTGTATGAGGTCATCCTGTCTTGCTTAACTGATAATCCTGATCTGGCTTCCAGGGTTGGCTCTAACAAACAGGGTTTCCATTCAACTTAAGGTCAGCGGGTGATATTGGATGAAAACTAACATATCTGGTGAATTCAGTGTGGGCTGCTATCTAGCCAGGCCTTGGGATGGAATTTGCAATGATCTCCAGGGCACATCACTGGTGGAATGTGCTGTGTTCATAGGCTGCACTGAGGTACTTAGGTGGTTTTTATTTTCATTGTTTTACTCTCGGCTGACTTTTTTTTGTTACTGATGTTTAGAGGGTAAGAACATAAGTGGATTTTTTTGGTTTTGTTTTTGTTCTTTGGTAGTTGTTGGTTTGTAGTAGTGTGATTACATATTCGAACACTTGATCCAAGTTCTTATTTGAGTGCATGACTAACATGTGTGGGTTGCTGGATTACTTTTGCATTAATCGAATGCACATGTGCCTGAGACAAATAATTGCTGAGATTATTTATGTTATGAAGTATTTCTTGGAGATGTGATATACATATATAAACAGTGACATAACTTATCTTTATGACCTTTGTTGTTTGAAACTTGTAGTGTGTTTGTTTGGTGGAAACATTTATTTGTTTCCTCTAAAGTACGATGTTTTACTTTTGATGCTTGATTTGTGGGCACAGGGATATATGGCTGTTGTTGATGAATCGTCTTATTTTTGTTGGTTGATCAGAGTTCACTGTCGGTACAATGTGGGGATTACTGCAGTGGTTACCTGCTCCTTCCTTGTGAAGGGAGGATCATGGCGTGACTTTCAGAGAGTGGAACACAGCTGTCAACCAGTGCTCTGACTTATCTGTGGTGTGATGTTGATTTTCTGTGTCAGTTAGACGGCCATGAAAAGTTTCTGTGTGGTTGACTTGGCCAGCCAGCGCTCGCTTAGGTCATTTCCCATTATTTTAATTCTATATTCCGCTTCCCCACAGATCGTCTAATAGCAGCAATGAAAAGCTTTATCTATTCCCTCGCAGTGCCCTATAGTGCCTGGTTGACAAATTCTTTCATCGTTGCGTTAGCGCTTCCCACTAAACAAGATAACGATTGTGGTGCAATATGTCTGGTTGTACAAACTTCTATTTCAGTATTGCATTTCCGGCATAAAAAGATTCCAGGTGATTGCTTCATTACGATTTTTAAAATTTTGAAAACAGATAATCAAAAACCAGTGATTGCATTTTCACTGACAGTACTTTGGAACTCAAAAACAACAGTTTCAGAGAAGAATTGTTGCAGACAGTGATAATGTTAAAGGTGAAGCTTTCTAAGGTCTCACACTTGAACAATCAACAAGGAAGAGAATGACATTGATTGGGATGTGATGGTCAAATGCAAACAAATTTGCACTTAAGTTTTCTAACAACTCCTATGACAGAGACAGTGACCTGGAAAATGGTGATGACATGCAAAGAACCCTACAGAAACAAAGTTGAATAAAGTCTGTCACAAAGTCTGTCACAAACATCAAACTCATTGATTTTTTTTTTTTTTTTTTTTTGGGGGGGGCGGATAGCTCAGTTGGTAGAGCGCCGTACTCGTGATCCTGGGGTTGCGGGTTCGAATTTCGGTATAGGGGGATTTTTCCCTCGGAGTTAACATTGGTTCTGACTCCATTCCCCATATAGTCCTTCGAATGAGACTATAAACCGAGGTTCCGTGTGTGAACGCACGCATAACATCTTGCACACACGTAAAATCCCATCACCAACTTTCGGAAGAGAAGGCCAGTTTGGCCGTTGGTATGGATGACACGTGACACATAGCATGCACCTTCCCCGAAGATGGAGTATGGCTGCCTTAATGGCGGGATAAAAAAGGGTCATACACACAAAACTCCACTGCCTGGCTATACAGGGAGTGTCCGCAGGAGTATCAGCCTGCGTACGCAGAAAGAAAGAAAAGAATTGATTTTTTTTTATTTGCCAAGTATTTATTCAAAATGGCAAAACATTTTTGGCAGAAAGCCTAGCTGAATATTAAATCAGCTGATCATCTTGAAAATATCAAAAAAGAATAATGGTTATTATTCTTTGAAACTCGTATCAAAGTTCGTACATCTACTTCTGAATGGTAAGCATGTATATAATAAATTTACACCCATTTGCCAAGGAAGTAGGCTCTGGCATAGTAGAACAACACATGTATATAAGCACTAAAACTAACCATGTGGATTTGGAATTTGTTCTGTTTTCATTTCAGTGAATGAACAAACAAACATTAGGTTACTAAAAACATGTTTTCAAAGTAATTTGCACACACACAGACACACACATACACACACACGCATGCATACACACACACACACACAATCACACACACACACACACACACACACAGAGGTGATTTACTTCTTTTGATTTTCAGCTGATTTTTTTTGATAAGTACTATTTGCCTTTATTGAAGTTACTTCCCTTTTGTATGGGATTTTACAAAATGCAGCAAACACTACATGAGTACAGGGATTAATATGAAATGTCTCATTTCTGCAATATCTTACAGGGTATAGATGGGTGGAGGGGGGAAATGTAAAGGTGAAAAAGATTGGAAAAGAAGGGGTGTCATACGTTTCTAAACCATATGTTCAAACCTAAGTCCAGTATTGTCTGTGAATGTGTGCACAAGGCTGTTTCCCTGTAATGAAAATTTGATGTCGTTCAACCACCATTGCATTCATCTTTTGAAAGGGGCACACATTCCCCACATAATCTCTCTGTCCAATAGTGCCTCTCCTATAGTTTGACAGCGATTATGAAAGAATTGATTGCAGGCAGCTGCATTCCATTTTCAGAGGATTGCACTGGTTTTTATGAGAAAGAAGGCTTGAAGCGTCTCCCTGCACAGAATGCAGACTCAGGGTTTTCATCCAAAGACAAAATGTTTTAGGCCATGCCCTTACTTAAGCGATCGTGATGGCGCAATGATTCATATCTGAAATGTTGACTCTGAGGTGGTCTTCATGCCATCACCCATTGCAGACTTGGTTGCCCAGACAGACTCCACTCTATAGCCTGCAGTGCTGTGAAGAAATCACCCATTGCAGACTTGGTTGCCCAGACAGACTCCACTCTATAGCCTGCAGTGCTGTGAAGAAATCGCCCATTGCAGACTTGGTTGCCCAGACAGACTCCACTCTATAGCCTGCAGTGCTGTGAAGAAATCACCCATTGCAGACTTGGTTGCCCAGACAGACTCCACTCTATAGCCTGCAGTGCTGTGAAGAAATCACCCATTGCAGACTTGGTTGCCCAGACAGACTCCACTCTATAGCCTGCAGTGCTGTGAAGAAATCACCCATTGCAGACTTGGTTGCCCAGACAGACTCCACTCTATAGCCTGCAGTGCTGTGAAGAAATCACCCATTGCAGACTTGGTTGCCCAGACAGACTCCACTCTATAGCCTGCAGTGCTGTGAAGAAATCACCCATTGCAGACTTGGTTGCCCAGACAGACTCCACTCTATAGCCTGCAGTGCTGTGAAGAAAATTCTGGAAAACCAGTGTGCACAGTGAAAATTTCAAACTGAAAATTCCAGTGCAGTGTTTAAGTACTTCTGACATTCTGAAGGAAGTTGTGCAAGTACACAGACATTGTCCTAATAGAAAATACTTTGAGTTGTTAAAAGATTTGGACCACACGCTTTATTTCATAAATCAGCAAGTGTGACAATCATCTTGTTACAAGTTTTATTTCGTTAGTTATCTGGAATCAGCTAACTGCTCATATTTGAGAAATGCTGTAAACCAGAGAAATAGTGAAAAGATCAGTGACAGCAGTGCTGAAAACAACAGCAGTTGTGTAGAGAAATAGTGAAAAGATCAGTGACAGCAGTGCTGAAAACAACAGCAGTTGTGGTGATGTAATTTTCTTTGGTTTGCTCTTTTTTAAACCCAGTGGGGAAATATTATCTGTGTGTGTGTGTGTGTGTGTGTGTGTGGTGTGTGTGTGTGTGTGTGTGGACAGGAGCAGTGGACAGGGGTGGGGCAGGGATGGGGTAAAAGAAGATGCCAGAGGTGAACTTTGCTGGCAGATTGGCGTAACAGTCAGAAACAATCCACTCTAGGTTTTGTGTGTTGTACAGTGACAAATACATTAGTTAAAATGGAATTTTATTGAGACTGTCAGGTCTTCACCATTTTGGGAGGAGTTTTGCCTCAAGAGTGTTGTGCAGTTTAGGCTGCACTGAAGACACCACAAAGGGAGTGCATTTTACATGTTCTTCCACTCCTGCATGCATGTACATTCACACAGATTTTCTACTGTTAGTGGACGAACAGTTCATCTTGACTCACTTTCAGACATGTATATGTGCATAAAGATTTATTCTCTCACACACATACACAATCACATACATGGACAGGAGAAAATGTGCTTATTTTTGTGTTCAATTTGTTTTTATCAAAATATTTTTTAGGTTACCTCAGCTTGTGTACTTAAGAAATGGTCTCTGTGTATACCTTTTTACTTATTTTTCTTTGAAAATGTCTCATTTTCTTTGGATTTATATGTCTACAGTGATGTATTGTTTTGTTTGATCAACAGGTGAGCGTTCAATGTATATAGGTGGGTATTAGCGGTTTGTACGTATGGCACAAGGCACATGTGTATGTTGTGAGCATTTTGTTTCTAGTTTCTGCATAGTGGTATAAACTGTGTTTATGCAGAATCATATCTATGTACACGATGAAAGCAACAACTCAAGCAGCTGCAGGTTTTGTTGCTCTGTCAGTGTTCTTTACCGTGCCTTAGGCGATAGCCAGTCTCATCATCACAACATGTGTGAATCATGAAAATCACAGTGGGATGCAAGAATTAAAACTTGAATGGTAAGACACACTAAGATTACAGAGAATATTGGATTATTGAACTTTCTGTCTTCAAGTATGGATTGGGGAGAGAGAAACCAAGATATTCCTGTCTCATAATCAAGGACGAGAGAGAATGCAGTGCATAGTCATAGTACACTGTTGACTGAACAAGAAAAAAAATGTCTGCATACTTGGAGGAGTTGTGTCAGGGTCGACAGTATGGACAAGTTTCTGGAGACTGCCATTGGTTGGACATTGTGGTGCCCTCTGAGGGGTGCTCACTCCTGTGACAAAGCAATGGTCATCATCAGTTGGAGGGGGTATGCTTGTCAGCTGTGCAGTGCTTCTGCTGGTGAAGTCATGACAAGTGTGTATTGCCTGCTCCCTGTGCATTGCTGATGCAGGGCTGGGATGCAGAGTACCTTGGTGTGGCTGTGAAGTTACAGAACAAGCAGCATGGAAGTAATGCCACTAGTGTAGCATGGAACACGAGATAGCCACACACACAAAAAACGAAAATTAAATCATACATTAGAAAAATAAGAGAACATATGTATATGTCACTGTGTGATGACATCTGTACAAGATGTACAAAATGTTAGATTTTGATGTAATCTTTAACGTTCTGAAAATTTGTAGCTAAAACGTGAGAGAACAAGAAAATTAAATGGACAAAAAGTAGAAGAAAAAGGAAACAATGGCATCGCTAAAGTGACCCAGCTGCTGCACAGTGTTTCCTCTGTGGCTGTGTGGGGAAGTCATGCCGTGGAGAAGTCATGCCGTGGAGAAGTCATGCCGTGGAGAAGGCATCAAAGAGGAGACTGAGCTTGAGATCCTGGCTTCTTCTTTTCTGTCTGAACGGAATGGAAGGTGGTATTTATTCATTCTTCTCCATGTTAGCGCACAGCTTGATTCATTAACATTTACCTACAATAATTCTGAGGAAGCATGAATTGTTGCATGAAGGCCAGTACGGTTTTTAGAATGCATGATGACCTGTGTATGTGCATGTGTGTGTACATGTGTGTGTGTGTGAGTGAGAGAGAGGGAGAGAGAGAGTCAATATGAAATTTTGAGAGAAATACCATCATCTTTATACTGGTATTATCATATCAACGCATCATACCAAAGCAGTACCTTTGGCCTGAAAAATAGCAATGATGTGTTTGGAAATAGCACCAAATGTCAGCAGAGGGCTAAAAGGGCTTTATAAAACTTGTGTAGGCATGTACACATTCGTACAGATTGTGACTCAGTTAAACTTCAAAAGCTTCATATTCCACTATTACCCCTGCATGCTGTCCCTGTCTACTACCACCACAAATCCATTTCCCCAACTTCCCACCAAAAAGCAATCCTGTTTCTCTCGGACTCACAGCTAAAAGGGTTGACAATATTCAAACTTACGTCTTTTTTTAAGTTTGAATGTCCACATAGCCATTTTTTTCTTTCTTTTATTCTTTTTTCTTTTATTTCTTCATAAATGAATTTTTTTTGAGACTTTGGATGGGAAATGTTTCACCAATTTTGAGACACGGCGAATCTCCAAAACTGTTGATGTCTGGGTTATTTTGCAGGGACTTTTCTGTTGTTGTTGCTGTAGTTTTGGCTGGGAAATATTTTGTTGATCCAGTTTTGAGACAAAGAGGACAAATTTTTCAAAACTGTACATGTCTGGATGAATACAAGGTCTGACAAAATCTTAATATATGAGTGAAAGTGTTCCCTTGACCAAAGCACATGTTCGAGAGCAAGGTCTTCCACACTTCGACTTCAGTAAGGGTTAGCATTATGAGGATGGGGTCTATCTCCTCTCTGGTGTTGCTTTACTCTCACCATTCTTAAAGGGAAACAGCTGGGTGGGTGATGTGTTCAAGGACACAAAATCTGGTGATTGCATATGGTTGTAAACAACTTTAGATTTTAGGAGTCGGTGCTGTAACGGCTGCACTGGCCCATCACCTACATAGAAAGTAAAGAAAGACAGATCTCATGATTATTGAAGCGGATAGAGAGCAAACAAGGACATACAAGACGAAACAAGACATGGAGTAGAAAGACTCGTGAGAAAACCAGGTCCATGTGTCATTGGTTTGCCAAAGAAAGTGGAGCAAGCCTCATGAACCCACCCTGGTCTTTGAACAAGGTTTGTCCTGAATGGAAGAGGCAAGGTGGAAAGAAAGAGTTTGTCGTGAGACAACTATAATTCATGTGTTCCTCCAGGGGAGAGGACAGTAGGAAGCCAGAGCTGGGAAAAGCTGACAGGTTTGTGACTGGGCCATGGTAGCCATCTGAAGAAAGACGCTTACACATGTGCAAAAACACCTCCCCTGGAGAGTTTTGTCAGTGCAGGATCCACCCCTCCCTCCCACCTTCATGCCCTTCTCTCTCCTTTCATGGTTTTTAGATTCTTTGGGGTTTGGGTTTACGCTGTTTCGATGCTCATCAACTAATTTTCCCAGCTCAGCCTCACCCCTCTCATCCACCTTTGGCCTGCGTTGCCACTGTTCAGTTGTGGGGTTCAACCTCCTGGATCCCTCCCTCTTGTACAAACTGATCCACACCAGGTCTTCAAAAGACCAAGGGAAAAAGTGGAAATCACAATGAGAGAGGACAGAAGAATTTCAGTGTGGTAGTCTACAAGGTTGCGACAACTACACAGAAACATGTAGGTACAGTTCAGAAAAAAAAAAGGTGGGTGTGTTTTGCATTGACATCGACTGTGGCCACTTACGGTGTGAAGGGACAGCAGTTCATGAGCAGTGCATTCCCTTGGCTGTTATTTGTTAGTTTCGTTTTGGTTTGCCTTCTTTGACCAGTCTGACTGCACTATATTTTGCCATCTGTAAGTGGTGATAAGGCAAACGGTAAAGCAAAGAGACTTGGTGATACAAGTATTGAAGAAGGAGGAGGAGGCCAAGAGAAGGCAGTCCAGCAAGGCCACATGAGGCAGTGGACTACATGGGGAAACGCACTCCAAACGAAGTCTCCGCAGGTGTGAAATATTGCACATGGTACCTCTCAGGGTCAGCTACATCCGCAGATCCGTATGTGACCTGTTGTCAGATTCAAACCTGGTGAAATCAGATGACCTGCATGTCCATTCTGTCAGGATGAACAAACAGTGGAACATGTCCTGAGTTCAGGCAAAGCAGCACTAACCCGGGAGAGACCCATTCAAACAAACAGGAAGAGACTGTCACAGACCAAGAGGGACAATCAACAGAGGGGTGGAGCACTAACCCGGGAGAGACCCATTCAAACAAACAGGAAGAGACTGTCACAGACCAAGAGGGACAATCAACAGAGGGGCGGAGCACTAACCCGGGAGAGACCCATTCAAACGAACAGGAAGAGACTGTCACAGACCAAGAGGGACAATCAACAGAGGGGCGGAGCACTAACCCGGGAGAGACCCATTCAAACGAACAGGAAGAGACTGTCACAGACCAAGAGGGACAATCAACAGAGGGGCGGAGCACTAACCCGGAGAGACCCATTCAAACAAACAGGAAGACACTGTCACAGACCAAGAGGGACAATCAACAGAAGGGCGGAGCACTAACCCGGGAGAGACCCATTCAAACAAACAGGAAGAGACTGTCACAGACCAAGAGGGACAATCAACAGAGGGGCGGAGCACTAACCCGGGAGAGACCCATTCAAACAAACAGGAAGAGACTGTCACAGACCAAGAGGGACAATCAACAGAGGGGCGGAGCACTAACCCAGGAGAGACCCATTCAAACAAACAGGAAGAGACTGTCACAGACCAAGAGGGACAATCAACAGAGGGGCGGAGCACTTCAAAGAGTTACTGAACAGACCAGCACCACAAGACCCTCTACATATCCCGGCGGCAGAAATCTGTCAACCAGGGAAGAAATCGCCAGTGCTATCAAGAAAATGAAGAATGGAAAGGCAGCAGGCCCAGACGCAAGTCCAGCAGAAACACTGAAAGCTGACATCAACACTACAGCAGACATACTTCAACCACTTTTTAAAAAGATATGGACATACAAAGAGGTCCCTACAGACTGGAAAGATGGACACAATAAATTACCAAAGGGAGATCTCAGCAACTGCAGAAACTACAGAGGCATCGCTCTCCTGTCAGTACCAGGCAAGGTATTCAACAGGATTCTTTTAGAGAGAATGAAGGATGAAGTGGACAAAACACTTAGGGACCAACAAGCAGGCTTCCGGAAAGAACGCTCTTACACAGACCAGATTGCCATGCCAAGGATCATCATCAAACAAACTTTTGAATGGAACACTTCACTCTACATAAATTTTGTGGACTTTCAGAAAGCCTTAAACAGCTTGCACAGAGACAGCTTGTGGCAACTATTACGGTACTAAGGAGTACCAGCAAAGGTAACCAATTTGATCCATAAAACCTGTGAATGAATGGCATGCCAGGTGGTTCATGCAGGACAGACAACACGTCGATTTGAGGTGAGGACCGGAGTCTATCAGGACTGTCTCCTCTCACCATTCCTGTTCCTTCTTACCATCGAGTGGGTGATGAAGAGGATGACAGAAGAAAAGTGGAATGGCATACAGTGGACACTCTGGACCCAGCTTGACAACCTGGACTTTGTGGACGATTTTGCCCTGCTCTCCCATACCAGACAACAAATGCAGGACAAGACATCAGACCTGTCAATCTTTGCAGCAAAGGTCGGCCTTACCATCCACCCGCAAAAGACCCAAATACCTAAGATCAATTCAGTCAGTCAACACCCTGTGGTGCTAGATGGAGTCCCACTGGAAAAAGTCAGTATGTTCACGTATCTGGGCAGTGTAGTTAACCAGCAAGGGGAAACCGACGCCGGTGTGAAAACCCAATCAGGTAAAGCAAGAGTGGCCTCCATTGCACTCATACATTTGGAAATCTTGACTAATCACCACCAGCACGAAAATCTGCCTCTTCAACTCAAACATAGATCTGTCCTCTTATATGGATCGGAGACCTGAAAGATCAACCTGCACACACTGCAGACCTTCATTAACAGCTTCCTGCAAAAGATCCTCCACATCCACTGGCCAGAGACAATAAACAACAAAGAACTGTGGGAAAGAGTTAACCAACTGCCAGCAGAGCAAGACTTCCGGAGCAGATGGCGGACAATAGGACACACCCTCAGAGAGCCCCAGACAATGCCAAAAGAAAAGCTGTGACCTGGAATCCTCAGGGCAAGAGAAAGTGAGGAAACCGAGAAAGACCTGGTGGGACCTGGAGGCGGACACCAGGCAGATGGACTACAGCTGGGGAGAAATAGAGATTGCCCAAGACCGTGGTCATTGGCATGCAGTTGTTGATGGCCTATGCTCTGGCAAAAGCAATGGGCCTAAGCAAGGAAGTAGGTAAGCATAACCCCGGGAAGGTTCACATGGAGACTCAAGCAAGTGCTTAATATCACACATGCTGCAAGTACTGCCAGAGGAAACTTTCTGCCACCAGTAGCTCCAGCAACACTATTGTACATGGCAGGTGGCCACAAATCATGGTATGGAACAGCTGTAGCATCAAGAGTGTAAAATCGGGCGTTTCCTGGATCAGTGGATGATTTGTAGTGCACAGCTGATCTTCCAGAATACAACCATCCACAGATCATCAGAGAGATCGGATTGACAGACAAGAGAGAGTGATCACAGAGAGAGGGAGAGTGACAAGGTTAAATGGGAGTGATCAGATGGAGAGAGAGAGAGAGCATGATAGCATTATACTGGAGTGATAGAGAGTGAAGGAGAGTGATAATATTATACCAAAGAGACCAGGGGAAGATAGAGCAAGAGTGACAATGTTAAATTGGAGTGATCAAAGAGAGGGGGAAGTGGTTATTGGAATGATGAAATGCTAGCAGAAAGGAAGTGAATTGGTAATATCATTTTAGAGTGCTTTTCAGACAGTGTTTACAGCTCTTCAGGGTGTTTTTTTCCCCTTTCTTTTTCCCCCTTTTTTGTTGTTAAGAAGCTGTGATGCAGAAGGGCTTCTGAACCTGCAAAATGAATGAAACTCTGCTTTTGCTTGGGTGACAGGGCATATACAGACAATTGCGTATACATGCTTGGGTGACAGGGCATATACAGACAATTGCGTATACATGATCCAAAACCATCAATTTATTCATATGTAATATATATATATATATATATATATATATATATATATATATATACACACACACACACACACACACACACACATACATATATTCCTGAGACTTGACTTTTTTCCTTTGTAATTTATCACTGGTATGATGTTTCTTCACACAGCAAGCAGAATGCCATTACCTCTCACTGGAACAGTTAAACATAATACTTACAAAAAAAAAAAAAAGTGAAAGCAAAATTTGGATCATTGTTTTGGGTCATGATGCAGTGGTGCAGCACACCTGGATTGTACTTGAACAGTTCAGTTTTGAATCTCATGGATCCATTAGCCAACAAATTGTTAATTTTTTTTTCAACATTTCAATTTAGGTCTGCTTGGTAGACTGCTAGAAATAGAATGAAGGAATGCTGTATGTTGAGAACAATACAGCTGGCTTTTCCCCTTTGAATATGGAACAGTTTTGTCCTTTGGTTGAAGTTTTGTAGCTTTGGGGTCTATTTTATTTTGTATATTTGTTTGTTTTTATTTCATTGAAAAGCAATACAATTACAATCACATAAGGCTACATTTCCAAATTCTGTGTCCTTTATAGACGTTTTATTTATCTTTTTGTTTTTTAGTCATGTAATGTTTGAAACTGTTTTGTGCTATGTATACATGCATTGGGGAATAATAATGGATTGCAACAACCAAACCAAATATAAAAAAAGAAGAAAAAGCTTAGTTTTTTTTTTATTTGCAAGTGTGTTCAAATGTGCATGTTTATGTATGTGGGAATTTGTGGATACAAAGTTTGTGTTTGAAAGTGCGGTGTATGCATTTAAAAAGAAAGAAAAAAAGGTCTGGTGTGATTTGAGAAAAACCAGCAAAACCAAACCAAAAGATTACAGACTGGCATGCGGTCGCTATGTGCATGATTATGACACTGTCATTTTTAAATAGTAGTCGGCAAAAAGGACCAAAATTTGATCCCCAGCTTTACTGATCACTAGAATGGTTCAAATTTCAGTCAAATTTTTTAATATTTCATATGAAAGAAATGTTCAGTAGGTGTGTGCATGCATGTGTGTGCATGTGTATACCTTGTCTGGACCTGATCTAGCCCCTCAAAAGCATGTGTATGCCTGTGTGTTAGAGGACTTGAAAACAGCTGATCATATTGCCACAAAAACAAGACAATCGCAGGCACATACTTGCCAAACATACACACATACAAATGTTACATCAGCCTGAATTTATTCATCATCTGAAGATTAAACAAACAAGAGCAGAAGAGAAAACCAGTGTCTGTGTGCACCGTATAAACCACGTGTCTGTGGACCATAGAAATAAAATGACGACACACTGACAGCAGACAAGGGTCACTGCAGAGCACCTGGCTCACTGGCACTCTCCTGCACCTTCTTTCATGTCATCCACGGCCTTCTGGTTTAGGAAATGGTTTCCATACAGCCTGATTTCCAAATAAACAATTGGCCTTGAGATGAATTTTTTCTTTAAGATCACCTAGAATGACCATGAACAAAAACAAAATACTGACAAGCTCAGTGAATGTGCCTGTTCCTAAACTTGGGAGTGTGTGTGTCAGCATGTTAAAGTGTTGGTGCGGATTTAAAAAAAAATTTGTTCCAATAAAGTTTTACATTAAAAAATGCACAAATGATATATTTGTTGTCAACAGGTTTCAAAATGTTTACTCAAATGATACAATAACAAGAGAGATGAGAAATTAACTCACTTCTGTAAGTCGGCCACACAGCTTGCTTCAGAAAGGTCGTTTTGATATATAACATGCACAATAACAAAATAACAGTCTCTCCCTGGAAAGTCAGCCCCTCCAGCAGATCTAAAATCAAGTACAATTCCTACTAAACCCAATTAGTTCTGGACATGCCCCCGATGATGGCCTTCCCATGCAACCTACCACTGAAAGAAAAAAAAAAGTCATGAAAAAAGCATCCACTGGCAAACCTTGCATGCTCACAAGACACTCAAAATATTTTCCAACCATCATACTGCTTGCAGTGCTGGTTCAAAACAAACAAAAGAGAAAAAAAAAAAGGAGAAAAAAGCCTGTTTCTGTTTCAGCGGCTTTATGTTGATTCATCCCTGTGTTCAGTGCAAACAAGATACGTTGGTTCAGAATACGTGCTGCGCCTATCTCTACCCACCACCCTTAAACACTACAAACAAATGCATGAAAAAGAAAATGACTATTAAACTGGCTCTCACTTTATGAAACGTGAAGATATGCTCACCTGTGTTCCATGGACTTTGGGACAACAGAGCCGACATGGGCATGCTGGAGGCTCAGTCGGTACAAACTTGATCCCCACCTTCTAGAACTTCTGTTCCAATTCTTCTGTTCACTCATTCTTTCACTCAGTTTTTTGTTCTTTTTAAACAAAAACTCTCGTTTCTGTTGTCTGATCCCCACCTTCTAGAACTTCTGTTCCAATTCTTCTGTTCACTCATTCTTTCACTCAGTTTTTTGTTCTTTTTAAACAAAAACTTTTTCTGTTGTCTGACTTTCATCTCCCTTTGCGCCCCATTTTACTATCTCCACACAAAGCTGTCTTTGACACGTTTTTTTGTGTGGTCAATAATGAACAGCCTGTTGGTTTTCCTGATGACTTCTGGCATCTATTGTACTCCAACATCTCTAGGTTGTGAGACTGCACAGTCTCCAGACAAAAGTCTGCTCTTCTGAAGGGTCCGACTTGCCTGTGTGGCCTTTGCAATGCAGTATATGATTGGTGGAAAGGCTGTTACCCTTGACATGGCACAGTGTTATCAGGTCTATAGAAGTCATTAAACTACCATTTGTTAATGAAAATATGTATGTGCATACTGTCCCTGTTGCTTTTTTTTTTTTTTTTTTCCAAGATGGGACTTTTTATTTCCCCTTTGTGTGGACAGCCCTGGCAGGTTCAATACAGTCTGCTGGCTATAAGGATACTACCGAATAAACAAGGCTGACCCCATCCACACACACACACACACATTAACTAGTGCTACAGCTGTGTTTATGGCAATGACAAGCAACTCTTCATCACAAATCTGTCAGGCATCCAAAACAATAAACAGTTGAAAAGCAAATGCATCCATGAGGATTACACAAATCACAAGGGAAAGGTGATGGATGGTCTTCCTTGAATGTAGTGCCGACAAAAGAAATTTTTTTTAAAAAACAAAACTCCTGTAGAAAGGAGGTAAGATAATAACATATTTCATGAGAGATTTCATGGGAATCTGTCCAGGTCTGGGTAGACAGGAGGAAGGAGATGACAGGGGTGTTCAGGGCAGGAGAGAAGGAGGCTGGGGCAGAGGATCAAACTCGCAATGGAAAACATATTTCAAACACAGAATTTTCGGAAAGCAGCAAAACTAACAATGCTTCCAACATTCTTTACAGAAGGCAATGCCAAGAAGAAAAAGATTCCAGCTGTCACTGATGAAACAAAAAGGCAAATAAAACAACATGAGAAGAAAGTAATCACATCATGGCAACAAACGGTGTAAAAGAAAAAGAAAAGTCAGATCTTAAAATTGAATCTTTTGATTCTTTTTTCACAATCCAGTTAAGTCAACAAACTGAGATTAACAAACCACGTTATCAAAATCAATAACAGATTGTTTAAAAAGATGGAGGAGAATGGCTGGTGGAAGTGAGGAAGGAAGTGATAGGAGAGAGTCCATATTACACACACACACAAACATACATTTTTGTTTGCTTGCTTTTTGTTTAAATCTTTGCCAAGTCATTACAGTAACAACGGAAGAAGTATGGTACTATTCAAGATTATATCCAACTGCTGGAAACTGCTCCACCTAGGTATGTTTTAGGTATAAAAACTTTTAGTAAAACAGAAGTAAACTTTTTTTGGTCATGGTTTACCTGCAAAGAAAGTCAATGAATCTGTTCTAAAAATACTCTGAAACAAACCGCACAGTTTCGGATTGTAAGTTCACCAAAGTTTCAGTTTCATCAAGGAGGCGTCACTACGTGCGGACTAGTTCATATACGCTACACCACATCCACTAAGTTTTGAGACCACACTACGCATGATTTGAAGCTGATGGATAAATGAGTAAGTTCACCAAAATTCAAAGGAAGCTGTTAGGCGAATTTTACTGGTGATTAATAGTTTCTTATCATGAAACTTTTAGTTTCGAGTTATTTGTTTTACTGGACAGACAGAGAGAGTGAGAAAAAGAGAGAGCGAGCTGTAAAAATGGTGTACTAAAGAACACATTTGACCAACTAACTTCTGAGGAGTGTCTCAAATTTATCGACAGACTTTCATGTCAATATCACAGGTTTAGTTGAAGCAATGATAACGACTGCAAAATAAAACGAACATTAACCTCCAATGAACTATGAACTTTGCTGTAACAAATCGGGAGTCAATGTGACTGAAAACATACCAAGAATTCATCCGATGTTTCAAACAAGGCTTACCTATGCAACAGGAAAGATAACGACTCCAAAGTGGAAGCTGAAGGCTTTTAAGGTGATGGTATTCCATCAGTCATTTCTTTCGGTCGGTTGTTTGGATCTGTGGCTAATCTCAGTTCAGTAACAAACTTATTCCTGATCTGATGGGTCTGACATCATGTGTCAGCCATACACATTTTTCTGTTAGTTCTTTTTTCTTCATGGTGAGATTCCCCCCCCACCCACCCACCCGTCGTTCCCCCCCTCCACTATATGGTTGGCTTGGCTACCATAATAAAACCAAACAAGCATCATTCCCCTTCAGGAATGGAATAAGGGTGGTGGTGGGGGAACCTCGGCATCATTGTTCATCAACAATTCACTCAAAGCAACTCCGTGATGATGACTGAGGGTGAATCCAACCCCAAACTCTACTCTTCCCCCCTCTTTGTCCCCAACTCCATCCTTAAAGCCCCTCCCTCCTAATTCAAAATGGTGACAACTTTGTGTGTTTGATGCTACAAAAATAACTTGCTGATCTCTGTCAAAGTTTCAGTAGTTGCAACCCCCCCCCCCCCCCCCCCCCCCCCCTCCCCCCTGGCAATGCATTTCTTCTTCTGGCTGACTGGTACCAGAACCATTTCAAAATGGCTGATTCCAGCACACTTCCTTGCACCCATACATTTTGGACACAAGAAGTGACAGCCCTGATGTGGCCCTTTGCGGTCGGCTGGGCTATAAGCAACATTATCTTATCTCTTATCTTACACAAGAAGTGAGAGCCCATTCCTTCTTTAACATGAAAGGTGGAAACGCTTGCACATAATATAGTTAAAAAAACTATGTTGCATTATGCATTTCACTGCTGTGGATAATAGTTTTAATAACATCAGTTACTTTTTAGGGAGGGGGGGGGGGGGATAGAAGGCAGGGGGAAGGAAGAAACTGGTAGCGTGATCATGTCATCTATGGGGTTTAAAACAACAAAGTTACAGCAACCCTGTGAGATTGTGTAGGTGGTAAAAAACAGTAACAAGTAACCACTAAATCTTGTTCAACTCTGGAGTGAAAAACAACAATAAAGCAATCATCATTTCATCTGAAGTGGTAAAAAACACTCAAAAGAGTAATAATCAATTGAAAAACAATTGTGGAAAAAATGCAGGGTAACAATCACTCTAAAAGTGTCATCCAAGGGGCTAAAAAAAAAGTCTTGATATTATTCAAAGAAACAAAGAGCACAAACAAATCTCTCCATGACAGATATTTGAACCTTGCACCAAACACAATCAATGGAAAGTATTGCTCTGATGGCAGGGGTCTTAACAAGCCGAAACAACAACCAACACAAATGTGCACACACGCAGACTCTACAGAACTACTGTTTCATACACAAGCATGTACATGATAGCCATACCATCAAGTGCATACCTACATGTACACACTTTACACCCAGTCGTCCATATGTACATTCATCCCCTGTGAATTTTCTATTAGATCCTTGCACTGATTTTGTCAGACCGTCAACATTTCAAGGAGCTGACAACACACATGTAAGCATGGAAACCACACTATTTACTTATGTTTTATTAACTGACATGATATGCCCTCCAAGTGATTTCTTATGCATGTTTGAATGTGTAAGTTGTGTATTGTGCCTGTGAGTGTGTGAATGTCCACCTGCTATCACAAACTTAAAAAACCACGGACATTAAACCTGTGACACTCGTCAGCAACCAGCTGCTTCCTTGAAGAATCCCCCTCCCAACTTACAGTTTTGTTGGCTGATGTGAAACGGTATAGGTTTTCTCCAAGAAACAAAATCTTTCACCGGAATCACTGTGCCCTTTGGAGCTGTTCCCACCCATCCAGCTTACACCATTTTTTCACACAGTCATCACTTGCACTCTTCACAACCTCTGAAAAAAAGTTGATAACTGGTGAAAGTTTTCTAACAGACTGTGCACAAGCATATGTTCTTCATCAAGGTCTTTCATGTTCCAATAGACTTTTTTTTACAGAGATATGATTCCAATTTGAATTTATTCCACTTCACATACTTGTTCTTCGACTTCAGCAGTCTGAAGGCACAGGCACAGGAAATGTGAATTTCACGACATTTACACAGCCACACTTTTTGTTCCCATTCCATCCTCCTCATCTCGTTAAACATCTTAAAAAAATTAGAGCAGCATGCGGAAGACCGAAGGAGGGTGGCAGCATAGTCATCAAAACAATTTGTTTTAAGATTAATACATTAAAATGTAATGTAATGACTGACCTATGAACCAAAACACCACACTGGATGTTTTTCCATGCGTCCTAAAGCAATCAAAGTTCATTTTGTGTTGATGTACCACACCCAGTTCTAATGGAATCCAGCTGATTATCTTCAGTGTTAAGACAGGTTATGACAGGTATGTCTGGAAACAGCGCCATCTTTGGGAAATCTTTCAGCGATGATGATTCCGCCAGATTTTGCCTGATGGCGCTAACTTCCCACCAAAGCATTTTGTTTCTTACAAAGCATACGTCTCGGTACTGTTCATTTTTTTCATGCCCAGTTTGGAAATAGCTCGATCCATCACCTTTGTTCAGGTAGTTTTCAACCTGTGACTGACAATTTGCTTGGCACTGGCCAACCATGAAAACCTGCACTGTCTGCCCTGAGCTTGCAGACATACCGCTAGTCACGTCTGTGACTAAACACGAGTGAAGCCATTTCCTCCACAAATAAAGCAGAGGCCATCCTCAAACAACATTCCTGTTCACCGCAAATGGGTTTTTTCCATTTTGTTGGTTTTGAAACCAAGAGATATCAACATGGATTCAGTCATGGGCACTGATCTTAGACAACATTCTGTAGAATTTGATCAATATCTGCCCTGACGTTTTCAAGTTATCTTGCAGACAGACAGACAAACAGGACTGACAATAACACCAGCAACTGCAGAATGCGCCCGCGCAAAGAAATGTTTTGAATACAAGACGTGTTATCAAACAGGAAAATCTGCCACCTCACCATCAAAGCTCAAAATACACACTCAGTAAAGAACTTAAAGTTGTACCTTGAATGTTTACAATGCAAACCACAAACCCTAGCACTTCAAAGTTAAAGCCACAACCTATATAAAGCCAAAACCACTTTTAAAATGAATAATCAGAACTGTATACATTTAAAATGATTGGGGGGGGGGGGGGGGGGGGGACCCAACAAACTAGAAAAGGGAATAAAAGTATTTGCTTTTGCTTTTGCCAAAAGATCACTAAAAAGTCCATTCATTATAGAAAGTATCATTTTGTAAGTCCAAGAGCCAAAGCTGTTGCTTTTGAAAAAAAAAAAAAAAAAAAAAAAAGAAAAAAAAATCAGTAAATCATGGAACATTTAAATTTCAGAGTCCATTTTCATGAGCACACAGAGAGACAAATTGGAATTTTCCATTCTAAACTCAGATGTGAAAAGAATATTATTACATGTGATTTATCATCAGGTTCAGACCTACCTAGGGCCGATCCCATAACTGCAGCCGAGGACTGTAACACTTGTTGATTCAATCACCACTCCATCTCATCCATTATGAAGGCCAGGAAAGTGGACACATTAACTGCTATGAAGAATTTTTCTCAGATTCCATGTTTGACAAAGTATACTTACAAAGCCAACACAATAAGTAAATGTCCATCGCCAACTTTCTCACATACACATTCCTTGACAACCGTTTTGCCAAACACACGACACTGATGGGCCCAAATAACAGTTCTTAATCTGCTTCAGGCTTCAGATGATGCACAAGGTGATTAGACTATCACTGCAGTTTAGTCAGCAAAAAGGCAAAAGCATGTGTTCACATATTAAGCATGCAAAGCAGAACAGATCTTGATTCGCAGATCTAGCTTAGAAAAAAAAAGAAGAAAAAAAAGTGACATTTGTGATTTCTTTTTTTCTTTTCGACCAAATACTTTTCTCTAGCTCCTTCCTCCAAGCCCTCAACCCTCATATCCCATCTCTTCTCCCCCTACCTCCCCAGTTAACCTCATGGCATTAGACACATACTGTACACCATGAACAAAAGCCTGCTGCATATAAAGCAAAAATAAGGAAAGTGCAACAAGTCCAATAATGATATGAATATGCAAAGTAACTCAGGCTACAGGATGAGATATTCAAGACAAGATAAACCACAAAAACATGGTTCCTCTTGCCAGCTGTTCATAGGACATTCATGATCAGCTGACCCGATTACGAAAGGAGGAAAGCTGATAACATTCTGTGGCAAGGTGTAAGAACTGACTTGCCATTACAAGAAACTACCACACAACTGTGAGTTTGAATAAAGACTGTAAACAGACAACTTCAGACTGTAAACAGACAACTTCAGACTGTAAACAGACAACTTCAGACTGTAAACAGACAACTTCAGACACTAACAAAATCACAAACGTGGTTCATTTCTTTTTTCAACATCAGACCAAGCAGCTGTTGTATTACGTTACTGTACTGTGTTGCACCGGTTTCTAAAGAGATCCATTGTATGGCAATGCACAGTGATGTATTGAACTCTTCTGTATTGTACTAAACTTAATTGTACTCTTTCCCATGCAATAGACTGAATGAGTGAGAATAGGTTCTGTGTATACTGCGTTAAATTTTGTCTGGAAAGAGAGAGAGAGGGAGAGAGAGAGAGGGAGAGAGAGAGAGAGAATGAGAGAGAGAGAGTGTGTGTGTGTGTGTGTATGTGTGTAGGTGAGAGCCTCAGGTGTGTGAGTGTGTGGCATGTATGTATACATGAACACATGTCTGCTTGCCAAAAAAACAAGCACCCCAATGTTTGCTGTACTTTCCCTGAAGACTGAAGTCTTCCCCATATCCATCCAGCAGCCAGGTCATCAATGGCTCTGTACATGGAAACCACATTCTGGAAAAGGAATCTTGCCAGTTCCGCCAGACGGAAACTCTTCTAATAATAATAATAATTATGGTATTTATAAGACGCAAAATCTTGATGAAATCAACTCTTAGCGCACGAGAAAAAAAAAAAGATCTGCCCATACACACACTCATGCAGACACACTCACACACAAATGCACATGTGTTATGGCTCTAAACAAAAGAATGCAAAAAGGAGAATCATGTACAAAATAAATATTAACACACACGCACACACATGCTGGACCATATGGCTCTAAACACAACTAATTTAAAAAGAAGAAGCATTATGTACAAATATTGCTGTATGCACCCACACACACACCAACATGCGTGTCCTATGGCTAACCAAAACTGTCAAGAGAGGAAAAATGGAAAATGAGTTATGTACAAATATTTGCATCTCAGGTTCCCACACCAAGTGGGCACAGGCTGCAGTGGGAGTAGTGGGAATCGTGGAGAGGACTATTAGGAAGAAGAAAAGAGGTGAGTTTTAAGAGCAGTCTTAAAAGAAGAGGAAGTAGGCAGTCGACGGTCTGAGAGTGGAAGTTTGTTCCAGGAGAGTGGGCCAGAAACAGAGAAGGCACGTGGGCCAAAGGTACTGAGCTTGGTGCGTGGAATCCGGAAAGTGAGAGGATCAGAGGAAGAGCGGAGGGTGCGTGAGGGTTTGTAGATATTGAGTAGATTGGTTAGGTAGTCAGGGGCTGCATTGTTGAGGGACTTGTAACAGATGATGTCAAGTTTATAGTGTATGCGTTTTGATACAGGAAGCCAGTGAAGTTGTGACAGAAGAGGGGAGATGTGGTCAGTCTTTTTCTTCTTGAGTACAAGGCGTGTGGATTGTTCTGAATGCGTTGTAGGGTGTGACTAGAGGATTCACTGACACCAGAAAGGAGCAAGTTGCAATAGTCGATACGAGACATAATGAAACAAGAGGGCAAGCAAACTAATTTCACTAAGAGCAGTCTTGTTGTGAGAACCTGAGGCATGAGAAGCGCTGGTACTATGAGTGATCAACTACACTTCCACCGATTAAAGGTTCAGATATTTAATTCTTGAACATATGCGCAACTATGAGCCTACAAATTCAGCATATCATGTGACACAATTAGAAAGATGCCAGAGGGCACAGGCCAAGAAACTGCCCATACTTTTCTTAAACATGCTGTGCCACAGAGCAGTCTTACACAGTAACTCCCTATGATTTCAGCACTGTTGCCTGACTGGCAACTTGCCCACTGTGCACTAAAACAGAAAACAGCAAACCCAAACTCAAAAGAGAGGTAATTTTAAGACTGTGGACTATTGAGATTACATGGTGTACATATCTGTTTATGTGGTGTACATGTTCGGTTTTAAAACAATGCAGACAGAGTGCATTTGCTTTCCTATCACACACATATACATACACACCACACTCCACAAAAACATGTGTAAATACAAGACACACTCATAAGCACACACGCATGACCATAATCCTACTCTCTCTCTCTCTCTCCCTTCTCCTATCATAAGCTCAAGCGCACGCCACGCTCTTAGCTTCAACGAGCTGCCATGCCATCCTTACACCAGACCATGCAATACAACAGCTAAAAAAAAAAAAACAGATAAAAAAAACACCAGAGATCATCTGTTGCTGCTTCCACTGGACATTCAGCACGCTCTTTCATCACTCAACATCTTTGGTGAGACAGAGAGTGCATGAAGTCTTCTGTATCTTGGGAGGTGGAAAGGATGAACAAACACCATGAGAATATGTCGTTAGTGACTGAACGTGGGAGAGACACCATGAGAATATGTCGTTAGTGACTGAACGTGGGACAGACACCATGAGAATATGTCGTTAGTGACTAAACGTGGGACAGACACCATGAGAATATGTCATTAGTGACTGAACGTGGGGGAGACACCATGAGAATATGTCATTAGTGACTGAACGTGGGGGAGTGCCCGACACAGAATGAAAAAGCGCTGATGGGTGAAGGAGGGAGGAACAGGGAGTTGGGAGAGGAGGAGGTGTGGGTAATGGGTGGAAAAAATATGAACATGTGGTAGATGGTGTGACAACTTAGAAGTGTGTGCATGTGTCTGCATATGTGCAATCATGTGTGTATGTGTTCATACCCATGAACATATATCACACAGTTTTTGAGCATATGTGTGAGCGTGCATACATGCACATGTATGATCATGCACGTGTGTGTGTGTGTGTTTGTGTGTGGAAATGTATGTATATGTCTGTGGAAGAGTGTGTGCAAGTGCACACAGTGGTGTGTGTATGTGTGCATAGACATGCTTTGGTGCCAGTGTGCATCCTCCCATCCGCCGCTCCTCATGTCCTCTCAAGCATCCTCCGCACACACACCCCCTACCAACACGTTTAACCACCCTATCCCCACCCCTACCGGCAGCACATCAAGCCCTTCATCACAGATCAGTGCTCTGTACACTCTGTGTGCCATTGGGCAGCTCTGAGTCCACCGACGACTCCACAGCCAGGGTGGGGGTGGAGGGGGTGGAGGCAGGGGTGGAGGGGACGGAGGAGTTGGACTCCTTGTCACTCCTGAGCGACTGCAGCTGCAGCTTGATGGCATGGATGCGGAAGTGGAGGCGGGACTCCAGGGCGTAGCCTTTGTAATTTTTCCTGCAACGCACCAACCCAGCGTCACGCACAGACTGTTAGGACAAACCACATCATCACGTCACATCTCGTGTGTCAGTTCACAGCCCAGCCAATCACTGAGGCCCCGTCAGCATGAGCGGAATACCAGAACTGACGCACCAAATGAAATGGTCACATACTGATACACACAACTCCAGGTCATTCCTGTGAGTAGACAGTTATCTGCAATGAAGTTTACCACAAACTACATTCAAGTGGGTTGTGTGAAAAATATGCATATCATCTACTCTCTTGTATGAGTATGCCTTTGTGTGAGTGTGTGTGTGCGTGTGGGGAGGGTGCATTTGTGTTATGTGTGTGTGTGTGTGTGTGTGTGTGTGTGTGTGTGTGTGTGCGTGCATGCGCACATGTGTGTGATTGTCTCTGTAGTTCTTGATGCAACACAGTAGAATGGATGATTGAACTGTGTCCTCTTCTGTGGAGGGAAATACAAACTTAATTTCTGCCTTTATTTGCCTGTTCACCATTTTCCCTTCACTACCACTCTGTGCATAGTCACCAATTGAGGGCGACTTTTTTGTGTCTTTTAGAAAGAGAGGGGTTAGTTACCGCCAAGGACACTGACAAACAAAGCACAGGATGTCCTTGGCAGTAACTAACCCCCTCTCTTTCTCATGGGTGCCATTTGAAACTTGATTAAAAAACAGGCAAATCTGCCCTCCCTCCACCTCTCCCTTCCAGTGTTGATTCTAGGATTTCAAAAAAGGGAGCCCAATGCCTCCCTCAGAAGCAAAAAGGGAGCCCCAGGGGTCTCTTGGGCAAAGAAAGGGAGGCTCCAAATATTTGCGACTATTCATCAAAGCCAGCAACATTACTTGGCTAACATCACTTGTTCTTCTTCTTCAAGTTCTCCGAGTTCTTCCATCGAAGTCGATGGTTCTTCACTCGAAATCGAATTCGAATTGACTGCCTCACATATTTCAACACCAGCCCCTTCTTCATCACCTAACTCATTCACGGTGGAAATCCGTTCATTATCAGTATTGTCCGAAGTACTGCTTGTACCTGAGCAACTCTTTTTTGCTTTTGTGAAAGCGAAGGAAAACAGGGTGCTTGAACGCTTCATGGTGAAAGATATTGTCTCCTTTGAAACGAGGTCACGACGGCATGCAGGCTTCGAAGCATGTGGGAGAACAATGGCGCTTCAAAAACTGTCATACAATTTTTCTGATTGGTTGAGCTCGGAACTTGTCAACCAATGAGAATTGTCGGCAGTTTTACGGCTAGGCTTTGCAACTTTGCCAGAATTATCGCCCTTTCTGATGTTGCTATGTCAACGACAACCAGACGATCGACAGTGATGCCGCACACGCTTACGAAAGAGGCGGCCGTTTTCAATTCTTAGCGGCTCTCGAGACGCATCGCTCGCGATTTTATGCGGCCAAACGAAAAAATCGGCGGTAATCCCGCGAAAACGCGCTCTAGAATCATCACTGCCCTTCCATCCCCCACCCTAAATTTTTTTGTGGTACATAGCAACTGTTGTAAAACAGGCCTTACAGTTTCTGTGCATTACTCTGTGCCACTAAATAGGTGCCCTATTACTTGCATACATCACTCTCTTCCATCAAAACAGTCCTTGTTATTCACACGCATTACTCTATGCCATTAAGACAGTCATTGTCATTTGCCTGCATTACTCTATACTGTTGAGGAATTTCTTGCAATCCCATACAACACTCAGCCATTACAATAGCCTTGTCATTTCTATGCATTCCTCTCTGCAATCAAAACAGTCTTGTCATTTCTATGCATTCCTCTCTGCAATTAAAAACAGTCTTGTCATTTCTATGCATTCCTCTCTGCAATTAAAAACAGTCTTGTCATTTCTATGCATTCCTCTCTGCAATTAAAAACAGTCTTGTCATTTCTATGCATTCCTCTCTGCAATTAAAAACAGTCTTGTCATTTCTATGCATTCCTCTCTGCAATTAAAAACAGTCTTGTCATTTCTATGCATGTTCCCAGCCATTACAACAGTTCTTATCACTCCTGTGAATTATTCATCGCCATTATAACAGTCTTTGTGATTTCACTGCATTACTCTCTGTGATCAAAATGCTCCTTGTAATTAGCCAGAATTACTCTTTGCCATTAAAACAGTCATAGTAATTTTCATGCATTTCTCTCTGCTATCAAAACATCACCATCTGCATGCATTATTCTCTGACACTGAAATAACCGTTATCAGTTCTACGCATTCTTCCTGACCAATAATCTGTCTTTGTCAATTATGTGCATTATAGTTTTCCCTTTAAATCAATCCTTGTCATTTAGCTGCATTTCTCTCTGCAACTGAAACGGTCTTTGTCACGTCTATGCATTACTCACTTCCATGACAACAGTCCTTGTCATTTGTGTGCACTACTCACTGCCTCTTGAACAGTCCTTGACATTTCTGAGCATTTTTCACCACCGTTAAAACTGGGATTCCATGCTTCGAAGAGAGAGGGAATAAGAACCCAAGTGGGGTGGGACTTAAAAAAGATGAGTCCCCACCATTCTGATCTTTGTTGTTGTTCTTCAGGCTGACATAGCACAGTCAATCAAACATGCCAGCAACGGAGACGAAAGTGGAGGCAAAGGCAACTGAATGACACGTAAGGTTGAAGCATCGATGGAGCCCTAAGAGAGGTTAGGCTGGCAAAAACAGGTTAGGTTTGCCGCAAAATGAAGGAAACAACCAAGCATTATGTATCTGACATAGGTAAGGGAAGATGACCAAAATCCCGACGGAGGTAAGGGAAGATGACCAAAATCCCGACGGAGGTAAGGGAAGATGACCAAAATCCCGACGGAGGTAAGGGAAGATGACCAAAATCCCGACGGAGGTAAGGGAAGATGACCAAAATCCCGACGGAGGTAAGGGAAGATGACCAAAATCCCGACGGAGGTAAGGGAAGATGACCAAAATCCCGACGGAGGTAAGGGCAGATGACCAAAATCCCGACGGAGGTAAGGGAAGATGACCAAAATCCCGACGGAGGTAAGGGCAGATGACCAAAATCCCGACGGGGGCACCTTGTTCCTTACAGAAAGAAAGGTGACAGATGTGTAACTGTGAGACAATCTGTGGGGTGTTCTTCATACTGAGCCGGGAACACATTGTCAGCTAAACTGCATCAGCACACTGATGCGTTTGTGAACAGTGTGACTTGAAACAGTATGACACTGAAGCAGTTGTGTGATGTCTCAGCTGCTGACTGTGCTGGGAAGGAAGCCAGGCTCTCTGTCAGCGCTCCCTCTGGCAACACACAGACCCCATCACTCCAGAAGGGGATTCCCGGACAGCCTGCCCCCCCCCCCCCCCCCCCCCCCCCCCCCCCCCCCCCCATCCCTTCCCCCTGCAGAAAACTCTGAAACTTGCATTCAAAATGATGCAATCTGGCGCAAGTCTGAGCACTGAGTGGGGTATTCTGAATGTAGTCTGATACAATGAGCACTGAGTGGGGTATTCTGAATGTAGTCTGATACAATGAGCACTGAGTGGGGTATTCTGAATGTAGTCTGATACAATGAGCACTGAGTGGGGTATTCTGAATGTAGTCTGATACAATGAGCACTGAGTGGGGTATTCTGAATGTGGTCTGATACAATGAGCACTGAGTGGGGTATTCTGAATGTAGTCTGATACAATGAGCACTGAGTGGGGTATTCTGAATGTGGTCTGATACAATGAGCACTGAGTGGGTATTCTGAATGTAGTCTGATACAATGAGCACTGAGTGGGGTATTCTGAATGTAGTCTGATACAATGAGCACTGAGTGGGGTATTCTGAATGTAGTCTGATACAATGAGCACTGAGTGGGGTATTTTGAATGTAGTCTGATACAAATCTGAGCACTGAGTGGGGTATTTTGAATGTAGTCTGATACAAATCTGAGCACTGAGTGGGGTATTTTGAATGTAGTCTGATACAATGAGCACTGAGTGGGGTATTTTGAATGTAGTCTGATACAATTCTGAGCACTGAGTGGGGTATTTTGAATGTAGTCTGATACAATTCTGAGCACTGAGTGGGGTATTTTGAATGTAGTCTGATACAATTCTGAGCACTGAGTGGGGCATTTTGAATGTAGTCCGATACAATGAGCACTGAGTGGGGTATTTTGAATGTAGTCTGATACAATTCTGAGCACTGAGTGGGGTATTTTGAATGTAGTCTGATACAATGAGCACTGAGTGGGGTATTTTGAATGTAGTCCGATACAATGAGCACTGAGTGGGGTATTTTGAATGTAGTCTGATACAATTCTGAGCACTGAGTGGGGTATTTTGAATGTAGTCTGATACAATGAGCACTGAGTGGGGTATTTTGAATGTGGTCTGATACAATTCTGAGCACTGAGTGGGGTATTCTGAATGTAGTCTGATATAAATCTGAGCACTGAGTGGGGTATTCTGAATGTAGTCTGATACAATGAGCACTGAGTGGGGTATTCTGAATGTAGTCTGATACAATTCTGAGCACTGAGTGGGGTATTCTGAATGTAGTCTGATACAATGAGCACTGAGTGGGGTATTCTGAATGTAGTCTGATACAATGAGCACTGAGTGGGGTATTCTGAATGTAGTCTGATACAATTCTGAGCACTGAGTGGGGTATTCTGAATGTAGTCTGATACAATTCTGAGCACTGAGTGGGGTATTCTGAATGTAGTCTGATACAATTCTGAGCACTGAGTGGGTATTCTGAATGTAGTCTGATACAATTCTGAGCACTGAGTGGGGTATTCTGAATGTAGTCTGATACAATTCTGAGCACTGAGTGGGGTATTTTGAATGTAGTCTGATACAATTCTGAGCACTGAGTGGGGTATTCTGAATGTAGTCCGATACAATTCTGAGCACTGAGTGGGGTATTTTGAATGTAGTCTGATGCAATTCTGAGCACTGAGTGGGGTATTCTGAATGTAGTCTGATACAATGAGCACTGAGTGGGGTATTTTGAATGTAGTCTGATACAATTCTGAGCACTGAGTGGGGTATTTGAATGTAGTCTGATACAATTCTGAGCACTGAGTGGGGTATTTTGAATGTAGTCTGATACAATGAGCACTGAGTGGGGTATTTTGAATGTGGTCTGATACAATTCTGAGCACTGAGTGGGGTATTCTGAATGTAGTCTGATACAAATCTGAGCACTGAGTGGGGTATTCTGAATGTAGTCTGATACAATGAGCACTGAGTGGGGTATTCTGAATGTAGTCTGATACAATTCTGAGCACTGAGTGGGGTATTCTGAATGTAGTCTGATACAATGAGCACTGAGTGGGGTATTCTGAATGTAGTCTGATACAATGAGCACTGAGTGGGGTATTCTGAATGTAGTCTGATACAATTCTGAGCACTGAGTGGGGTATTCTGAATGTAGTCTGATACAATTCTGAGCACTGAGTGGGGTATTCTGAATGTAGTCTGATACAATTCTGAGCACCGAGTGGGGTATTCTGAATGTAGTCTGATACAATTCTGAGCACTGAGTGGGGTATTCTGAATGTAGTCTGATACAATTCTGAGCACTGAGTGGGGTATTTGAATGTAGTCTGATACAATTCTGAGCACTGAGTGGGGTATTCTGAATGTAGTCTGATACAATTCTGAGCACTGAGTGGGGTATTCTGAATGTAGTCTGATACAATTCTGAGCACTGAGTGAGGTATTTTGAATGTAGTCTGATGCAATTCTGAGCACTGAGTGGGGTATTCTGAATGTAGTCTGATACAATGAGCACTGAGTGGGGTATTCTGAATGTAGTCTGATACAAATCTGAGCACTGAGTGGGTATTCTGAATGTAGTCCGATACAATTCTGAGCACTGAGTGGGGTATTTTGAATGTAGTCTGATACAATTCTGAGCACTGAGTGGGGTATTTTGAATGTAGTCTGATACAAATCTGAGCACTGAGTGGGGTATTTTGAATGTAGTCTGATACAATTCTGAGCACTGAGTGGTGTATTTTAAATCTAGACAGCCTAAAAGTGAAGCTAGGTATGTTTTATTCACTAAAGTATAAAATCAAATTGTTCCCTTGTTTCTTTCAACTCCTTAATTTGACTTCAAAACACTCTGAAAAGGAGCCGATAGCCAAAAAGAATTTTACCTTGGGACTGCGAAGAGCATTTTCTACATGAAATAAGCTAAGTTTAAACCACATGCACGCACACACACACACACACACACACATACACACACACACACACACACACACACACACACAGAGAAAGAGACAGACCTATACAACACCAAAAATAGGTTGAACATACTTAGCTTGGTGGAGGAGGGGGCCAACGCTGTCCAGTCTGTCCTGCTTCAGATACAACATGGCCAGCTCCACCGTGGAGTACGGTACTAGGTAGTGATCATGTTGAATCTCTTTCTCACTGAACACACACAAATATAGTCTCAGCACATGCACACTCACATACACATATAAATACATGCACGCAAGCGCATACACACACACACCATGCACACACACAAATACATGAGTGGACGCATGTGTGCACACACACACACCATAAGTGCATGCACAAAAATACATCATATCACACAGACACACTCAATGGAACAGAAAATGCAAGAATGAAATGACATACAAATCACACACACACACACACGCATGCGCGCGCACCCCCCCCCCCCCCCCCCCACACACACACACACACATTTTACATCACACAGAGATGCTCATTTGCTTAGAAAATTCAAGGGTGTAGATAGCATTCAGATCACATCTGTCAATGGTTGTTGAAGTTGTTTCTGTGTCTCTATGTTTGTGTGAATGAGAGTGCCTGCGCATGTGCGTCTGCACGTGTGTGTGTGTGTGTGTGTGTGTGTGCACCAGCGCGCATGTGCGTGCGTGCATGTGTGTGTGTGTGTGTGATTTGCATGTCATTTCATTCTTGCATTTTCTGTTCCATTGAGCGTGTCTGTGTGATACGATGTATTTTTGTGCATGCACTTAAGGTGTGTGTGTGTGTGTGTGTGTGTGTGTGTGTGTGTGTGTGTGTGTGTGTGTGCGCGTGCACGTGTGTGCATGTGCATGCCTGTTTTTGTGTGTGTGAGCTTGTATTTGATTGCATATGTGTGTGTGTGTGTGTGTGTGTGTGTATGCATGCACTTATGTGTATGCATGTACATGTGTACATGCTTGTATTTGTGTGTGTGCGTGTGAATGAGAAATGGGGGGAGGGGGGTGGCCGGGTAGAGGGAGAGGATGTACACAAGAGTGAGGGCAGAAGTGAAGAGTGAAGGGCAAAAGGGCACTTACTGGCTGAGGACCTCCTGAAAGCACTGCTCCGCCTGGAAGAACTGCCCGCGGTGCCGCAGACACACACCCTTCAGCAGCAGGGCCAAACAGTAGTTGTCCTGGAAGAATGGCATCGTGCCTGCAACACGGAGCCATGACATCAACACTCAACACTTCTGTCATCATTACAGGCCACTGTCATCAACACAGCGCCATGACACCAACACTCAACACTTCTGTCATTATTACAAGTCATTGTCATCAACACAGCGCCATGACACCAACACTCAACACTTCTGTCATTATTACAAGTCACTGTCATTAACACGGGGCACTTCTATCAACACATGAGGATATTTGATACATGACATTCTTAACAGCACCTGGCATTAAAATCAACAAGTGGCACCATTACCGCACTGGTAACAAACACATTCCCATCATTACCTGGCACTCCTAACAAACACATTCCCATCAACACCTGGCACTCCTAACAAACACATTCCCATCAACACCTGGCACTCTTGACAAACACATTCCCATCAATACCCGGCACTCCTAACAAACACATTCCTATCAATACCAGGCACTCCTAACAAACACATTCCCATCAACACCTGGCACTCCTGACAAACACATTTCCATCAACACCTGGCACTCCTGACAAACACATTCTCATCAACACCTGGCACTCCTGACAAACACATTCACATCAACACCTGGCACTCCTGACAAACACATTCTCATCAACACCTGGCACTCCTGACAAACACATTCACATCAACACCTGGCACTCCAGACAAACACATTCCCATCAATACCCGGCACTCCAGACAAACACATTCCCATCAACACCTGGCACTCCAGACAAACACATTCCCATCAACACCTGGCACTCCTGACAAACACATTCCCATCAACACCTGGCACTCCTGTCAGCACATCTCCGATCAACATATGGCATTGCTGCCAACAGACTCCAATCAGTATAAGCCATTCCTGATGACACATTCCTATCCACACATACAACTCCTGATATGGTATTCCTGACAAAAGATTCCCTTAACATGTGGCATTCCTGATAATACTTGGCAATTCCTCTGGTACAGCACTTTAACCACTCAAAAGAACTGTCAACACACCTGTCCCACAAACTCTACAGTTTTCCTGTCAGCATGACTGCAGCTGGTCTGTTTCCATTCTCTTTTGTACAGCCAACAGCTGAGATACTGGCACTACTGCAAGCCTCCCACTGCATTTTGGTAAAACTATTATGATGACTATGATTTCTGCTGTAAATGACAGCTGGTATGAGCATCTGAACACTGCTTTGCAGGGCTACATTTTGTGGCTGATCTTTCCAAACTATGACAACTGATTTTCGTTGTCTTACTGTTATGACGACAAGAAAGTGTTCAAACAGCTGTCCACAAACATCAAAAGAACAGATTGTTCTATGCGCTTTCTACTTCTGACAACAGGCAAATGCGTTTTGCTGCAGTCCTGCAGAAGAGTACAAACGGATACAGACATCTTGCCCATGCAAAGACGCAATGGTTGTGGTCTCTTCTGTACATGGCAATGGGTCCGAGCATTCTTCCACTGCAGAAAGGCAGTCTCCCTTGTTGGCACAACTGATGTGACTGGGCTCTAAATATCAAGTGACGGAAGTGTCTTACTGTTAAATGAAGTATGTTGATAGTGTCCTTTTGTTACGTAACTAACTGGCCTATCTCACCCTGTTCTTTAGATATGTGTGAGACTAGTCATTTAGCAATGCCCGATAGTATGAATGTCGTGTGAGACTAGTCATTTAGCAATGCCCGATAGTATGAATGTCGTGTGAGACTAGTCATTTAGCAATGCCCGATAGTATGAATGTCGTGTGAGACTAGTCATTTAGCAATGCCCGATAGTATGAATGTCGTGTGAGACTAGTCATTTAGCAATGCCCGATAGTATGAATGTCGTGTGAGACTAGTCATTTAGCAATGCCCGATAGTATGAATGTCGTGTGAGACTAGTCATTTAGCAATGCCCGATAGTATGAATGTCGTGTGAGACTAGTCATTTAGCAATGCCCGATAGTATGAATGTCGTGTGAGACTAGTCATTTAGCAATGCCCGATAGTATGAATGTCGTGTGAGACTAGTCATTTAGCAATGCCCGATAGTATGAATGTCGTGTGAGACTAGTCATTTAGCAATGCCCGATAGTATGAATGTCGTGTGAGACTAGTCATTTAGCAATGCCCGATAGTGTGAATGTCTCCACACTGCTAAACATCAATGAGTATGACTCATCGTTTAGCAATGCCTAATGTTAGCTTTTCAACGCTGTTTTGAAGATGTGCATGTGACTGGTCTTTCATAGCAATGCCTACCAGCATAAATATTTTGACACCGTTCTACATACGCGTGTGTGACAAGTCTTTTGTAGCAATGCCTACCAGTACAAATATCTAGATACCACTCTATATATGTGTGTGTATGACTAGTCTTTTGTAGCAATGCCTACCAGTGTAAACATTTGATACTGTCCAACATAGGTATGAGTGACTGATTTTCCATGGCAACATCTGTCTTATCACTGTCTAACAGAAGTGTGTGAGACCAACATCTCAACACTGTTCAGCAGAAGCGAATGTGACTGGTCTTTCAAGCAATGCCTACCCATCTCAGTGTCTTCACATTCTCCTGCAGCAGTGCATTGCCTGCACACTTAGTTTTTTTTTTTTTTTTTTTTTTGTGCTGTCCCAACCTCTGCGCCACCTCAGAAGCAGTGTACCCACGCCGCTCATTCCGACACCCCGTCCACAGTCACAGCCCGGTCGGCCCGCCGCAGCCCCGGCACCGGCAATCCACAGGGAGCAGTCAATGTCAAGTCGTGAAGAGGCAACCCGCCGGAGGAGACACTGCACTGCTGCCGAGTCACTTCGGTGGTGTTCAGTGGCGCCTGTTCTGATCTAACATACGCAGGACACCACCTACTAAGCCCCCTACTGACGACAATAACTGCTTAATCGCGGAGCCGGCGTGAGTGAGCTCTCCCTCCGGAGGGCGCCACCACGTCCGTCCACCGACCGACCCCATGGACTCGCCGATACCGGTGACCCCGACCGAACCAAACCAAAGCCACAGACTTGGAGAGGACATCGAAATTGAGGTCACCATGAGAGCAGGGCATGAAAGGCCACAGAATTTGAGACATTTTCTTTAAATGCTGATCAATGAGAATGAGGATGATTAAGATAATGCTACGGATTTCCATTTCGGTCTGAGACTGCATGACAGGGCTGTACTCTACGCTTCCTTTCATAATATATCCCGGCGTCAACCAGGCCCGAGAGATACAGGCACCTGCAGTGTTGGTCAGGAAATTTGAGCAACACTCTCAGAAACGCATCCATTAAGTGGATGAAACTCGACTGTGTGGTTCCAGTCTTCCCAACTGAGTCCGCAGCAAACTCAACTCTGGGTAGGAGCCGGTCGGGGCAGAAAAACCCACATGACTTCTGATGGGATTCGAACCCACGACCTCCCAGCCGGGAGTCCGCGATGCTAACCACTTCGCCACGGCGGCTGGTGCCTGCACACTTAGTTAATACAGGTGAGAACTGGCTTCAGCGTCTCACCACAGCAGACACAATTGCATGTGTTCTCTGACAGGTGTGCTGACCGAGGTGTCCTCCACCAGAGCCACTTACCACTTCAAAACTGAATAGATTCAACTCTGTCCAACCAGCGACCCAGGGTCAGGGTGTCTTACCACTGTTCTGCAGCAGGTTGTTGACGGTGGTCTCCACGACAACCAGAACAGCCTCCAGCAGCTCCGGCTTCTTGCCCAGGATGTTGAACCCATTCCACACATAGATCAGTTCCTGTCACAGGGACAGGCACTCATGTCACTGCTGTAAGCTTGCACATGGACACATGTGGCCACAGGTCTACACTTAAACATTGACTAACTCCACTCACACACACACACACATACACATTCATACTGAAATGCGGACATAAGCATGTGTGGATATAAGAACCTACACAGAGGCACATGTAAAAACATCATACTAGAATGAGCAGACCCGTGCACTCGCACACACATATATACATGAGCCTACACACTCACTCACTCTCTCTCTCTCTCACACATACACACACACAAACATGCACACTCATATACACACAAATGCATGCACGCACAGAAGCACACACACACACACACACACACACACGATCTCTCTCACACACACACACACACACACACACAAGCTTGCATGGACCAGTTCTCACAATTGCTGGCAGAGTCAGGTACTCATTCTGGTCAGTGAAGCGCTTGGCTTTCGCCACGGTGAACTTTTCAAAGGGCAGAGACTTGCCAGCGATGCGTTGTTTCAGGCGTGGCACCTCACTGAAACAACCAATGTCCCCAATGCAGCCACACCATCACATCCTGCCCTCCTCTCTCCACCATCCACTCTCCCCACCCCACACTAACACCAATGTAAACCACTCAAACCTCAAAGAAGATCACTACCCTTCTGCAGAACTGATGGTAAATGGCACTAGCCAGAATAAAGCAATGGCAGTGTATGTAGACTGGACCGACCTGGGGAACTAGCAAAGACAGCATCAGCCAGCATGAAGCAACAACAGTGTGCACTGACTGATCTGACAGTAAATGGCCACACCTCAAGGAACCAGCAAAGACAGCACCAGCTAGCATGGAGCAATGGCAGCATATGTAGTGACTGATCTGACAGTAACTGGCCACCTCAAGGAACCAGCAAAGACAGCACTAGCTAGCATGGAGCAATGGCAGCATATGTAGTGACTGATCCGACAGTAAATGGCCAAACCTCAAGGAACCAGCAAAGACAGCACCAGCTAGCATGGAGCAATGGCAGCATATGTAGTGACTGATCCGACAGTAAATGGCCACATCTCAAGGAACCAGCAAAGACAGCACCAGCTAGCATGGAGCAATGGCAGCATATGTAGTGACTGATCCGACAGTAAATGGCCACACCTCAAGGAACCAGCAAAGATAGCACCAGCTAGCATGGAGCAATGGCAGCATATGTAGTGACTGATCCGACAGTAAAAGGCCACACCTCAAGGAACCAGCAAAAACAGCACCAGTTAGCATGGAGCAATGGCAGCATATGTAGTGACTGATCCGACAGCAAATGGCCACATCTCAAGGAACCAGCAAAGGCAGCACCAGCTAGCATGGAGCAATGGCAGCATATGTAGTGACTGATCTGACAGTAAATGGCCACACCTCAAGGAACCAGCAAAGGCAGCACCAGCCACCATGGCGAAATGACAAGGTGATTTGCCTGTGACAAGGAAGTCGTAGATTCAGAATCAATCAAAAACATACCATTGTGAAATTTAATTTTTTCAGTTCTATGCCACTCTTGTCCTGAAAGTTGCAGCGTATGCTACAGGCTTAGATGGGAACACAAGAGGTCTGAGGTTTTCATCTGTCGACTAGAAGACCTTGGATGAACAACTGGTCTTCCAAGATTCTGCACATGTTGATCTGAGCAAACTCAGACTTGTTTGGAGTGTGCGGCACACTGCTTACCAGCAAAAATGGAAAATGTTATGATTTTATTAACAGGAATCTGTAACATCTGGTTAAAATCCTGTAACCAGGTCAGTTTGTGGTTGAACATTTAGACTGGTACACTGTCTTGTTTCTCAAGCAAACTTGCATAAGTAGACACACCTATAGGTACAATCATTTGATGAAGATAAATGTTTTTTTCTGTTTAATACTGCAGAAAAAAACTTGCATTACTGTTGCAGACAGATAAATGCACACTTACCTGTTCTATTCTACCACAGACACCCCCCTCACCCTACTCCACCATCCTATCACACACACATCCATTCCATCTCTTCTCTCTCTCTCTCTCACACACACACAGATGCACTAACTCACCACCACCCATCTGTCTTATTCTAAAATACACACACATTCATCCATCTAGCATTCACTCACACACGCATACTGCACAACTCATCCACCCACCCGTCCACCTGTCCTCATCTACCGGAAAAACCACACTGATCCACCTTGGATTCTCTCTCTCTCCCTCTGTCACTCTCTCTCTCTCTCATACACACACACACACACCACACACACACCAAATAAAAAGCCTTGCAGACTAGTTCTACCAAAAAACAGTCACTCACCTGAAGAGGTACCTGAGGTGAGCCTTGGTGTCCTCAGTCTGGTCATCACACATGAGGAGGAAGCTGGCTTTCTGGTAGGTGTAAGTGGCTTTGCTCCACCGGCTCTCCTTGCACAGCCTCTCTGCATACTTCATCGCCATCAGCCAGTCCGACTTAAAGCTGCCAGACACACACATTCACTATCCACCAGACATGACCGACACTGCCAGACACACACATTCACTATCCACCAGTCATGACCGACACTGCCAGACACACACATTCACTATCCACCAGACATGACTGACACTGCCAGACGCACACATTCACGTAAATGCAATCATTGATATCAATACCTGCAGACCACAAACTTCACTCCTGCATCTACAGTCCTCTAAAATACACCCCTTTTATATCAACAGTCCTCTAAAATGCACCCCTTTTACATCTACAGACTTCCAAAATTCACCCCTTTTATACCTACAGACCTCCAAATTTCACCCCTTCTGCATCTACTGACCTTAAAAAAATTCACCCCGTTTATACTCCAAACTTCACCCCTTCAAATCTACAGACCTCAAAAATTCATCCCTTCTGAATCTACGGAACTCAAAAAATTCATCCCTTCTGAATCTACAGACCTAAAAAATTCATCCCTTCTGAATCTACAGACCTCAAAAATTCATCCCCACTGAATCTACAGACCTAGAAACTTCACCCTTTAAGGCTCTACAGATCTCTAAACTTCACCCCTTCAGGCTTTACAGATCTCTAAACTTCACCCCTTCAGATCTCTAAACTTCACCCCTTCAGATCTCTAAACTTTACCCCTTCAGATCTCTAAACTTCACCCCTCAGGCTCTACAGATCTCCAAACTTTAACCCTTCAGAATCTAGACCTCCAAATTTCACCCCTGAGAATCTACAGACCTCCAAATTTCACCCCTTCAGAATCTACAGACTTCCAAATTTCACCCCTTCAGAATCTACAGACTTCCAAATTTCACCCCTTCAGAATCTACAGACTTCCAAATTTCACCCCTTCAGAATCTACAGACTTCCAAATTTCACCCCTTCAGAATCTACAGACTTCCAAATTTCACCCCTTCAGAATCTACAGACTTCCAAATTTCACCCCTTCAGAATCTACACACCTCCAAATGTCACCCCTTCAGAATCTACATACCTCCAAATTTCACCCCTTCAGAATCTACACACCTCCAAATTTCACCCCTTCAGAATCTACACACCTCCAAATTTCACCCCTTCAGAATCTATAGACCTCCAAATTTCACCCCTTCAGAATCTACACACCTCCAAATGTCACCCCTTCAGAATCTATAGACCTCCAAATTTCACCCCTTCAGAATCTACACACCTCCAAATTTTACCCCTTCAGAATCTACAGACCTAAAAAATTCACCCCTTCTGCACCAACCGACCTCCCAACTTCACTCGTTCTGTCTACAGACCTAAACATTTGACATCCTTTTATATTTACAGACCTCCAAACTTTACTTCCTCTACCTAAAGAATTCAAAACATCAACTCCTTCATACTTGCAGAACACCAAAAACTCCACCCAGTCTACACCTACAGAACTCTAAAAATTTCACCTTTCTGTATTAACAGATCTGCCAACTCTGTCTCGTCTGTACTGCAGAACTCTAAATTTCACCTTTCTGTATTAACAGATCTGCCAACTCCATCTCGTCTGTACTACAGAACTCTAAATTTTACCTTTCTGTATTAACAGATCTACGAACTCCATCCCTTCCGTACTACAGAACTCCACATTTCAGTTCTAGACATTCAAACCTCCAAACTTTATACCTGGTGTATTTAAAGAACTTCAAACCTCATGCCATCTGTAATTACTGTCCTCCAACTTCTCCCTTTTCCTATCTACAGACTTCCAAAATTGCCCCTTCTGTACCACCAGTCCTCCAGACTTCACCACTTTTGTAACTATGATCCTCCAAAACTTTACCCCTATGTATCCTAAACCTTCAGACTTTATCCCTACCGCTACCTGCAGACCTCCAAACTTCTCACCCTTTGCACCTGCACACCTCCAAACTTCTCACCCTTTGCACCTGCAGACCTCCAAACTTCTCACCCTTTGCACCTGCAGACCTCCAAACTTCTCACCCTTTGCACCTGCAGACCTCCAAACTTCTCACCCTTTGCACCTGCAGACCTCCAAACTTCTCACCCTTTGCACCTGCAGACCTCCAAACTTCTCACCCTTTGCACCTGCATACCTCCAAACTTCTCACCCTTTGCACCTGCATACCTCCAAACTTCTCACCCTTTGCACCTGCAGACCTCCGAACTTCTCACCCTTTGCACCTGCAGATCTCCAAACTTTTCACCCTCTGTATCTACAGTCCTCCAAACTTCTCACCCTCTGTATCTACAGTCCTCCAAACTTCACCCCTTCTATACCAAACTTTATACGAACAAACCTGCAAACCTCACTGTTTTTACACCTACAGACTTCCAAACTTTTATTCCTACACACCTCTAAACTTCACAACTGGCACATCCAGACCTCCAACATGCACCCTGTCTACATACAAAACCCCACAAACAATCTGGTAAAATTCAAAACAAAAACTACTATTGCGCTGAATGAAAGAGACACACAAATTTTGTTTGTCTCTTTCGTCTTGCGGAACAGTAATTTTTCTGTTAGGTTTGTTTCAATAATCTGGAAAAAAGGTTGGTAAAAGCCTGCCACCCAGTTATTCTAGAGTTATCTTGTGTGCAGAACAGCACCCTGATGGACAGACAGACAAACGTGCAATGCTCTCAACCCTGATGGACAGACAGACAAACGTGCAATGCTCTCAAGTCGTTGGCTGCACAGAGGCCATGAATCCTCTCTTTGTCTTCCTTTCTTCCCCAGGTAGAACAATGAATTTCACGGTTGGCAAGAATTTTGCAGTTGTCACCACTTTCAGTCCTGCCATGAAGGGAGCCACGTTCCATCACAGGGGATGGCGTCTGGACAGGACACCAGAGGGCATGTTCTGGGGGTGTTTTGCTCTTGCTCCTCGTCATTCACCCACCAACACACAATGGCCAGCGCTACTGTGAAGGATGGAGGGGATTTAGGGTGTGTCAAAACTTTTCACTTCTCATAATCGCGTGTGTATGCCAACAGATCTCAGTCTTATCTGGAGGACATACCTTTAGGATGGGTTCTCCACAGATGTCAACTTTAAAGAAAAACAATTCCTCTGACCTATACCGCAGAAGAGGAAGAGGGGGCGGAGGGGGAAGGTGTAGGATGGAGGGGAAGGGGGACTGAGGGAGTCTGAGAAGAACTGAACCCCCAACCTTTGACTTAACGTCAGTTGGCAGGTCTGTATCCTCACATGAAGTGCTGGTCAAAGGGGCATCATGACAGATGCTCTCTTCAGTCAGACAGAACACCACTAGCGTCCCTACTGGATCTCCATTACTGCATTTCATATACAACAATCAACTAAACCAAACTTTCTGACCCCTTTGGGGCATTGGGGTTAAACAATTACAACCTTTCCCTTTCAATATCAGACTCAAATCTGAAATGTCAATCATACATTCTCAGCTGGAGATATAAGAAGGAACAGAACATACTACTATTAACTGTAATGTTTATTAAGTGAAAAGATATACCCTCTTCCTCATGCTCTAAACAGGATAATTAGACTTTGGTTTCTAGTTTCAAACAGTCCTTTAAAATAAATGTAATCTTGTTTTATATTGTGGACATTACATGATAAAATGAAACTCATCTCCAATCACACCCATCTCAAAATCACGACAAATGCATAATGCTCTTGGAGTGCTATGATGTCTTCAAACATCA
>CM031606.1:17493734-17546234 GCA_018398815.1 Conus ventricosus
ACACTCCTCTTCTTCCTACCCAGCATGAAATAAATGTTACTCTGTGCCTTGTTTCGCCAGTTCATTTGTACTTTGGCTTGTTCTTCGTATCACGGTATCAGCGCAGTTTGTTTCAGCCGCATTTTTAGAATTAACTGCTACTGCACATCTCTCTTTACCTTGTTGCTTTTTTGGTGGATGGACAGACAAAACACTGATCATGTATCTGAGGTTTTATTACCGCTTGATAAACATTACACTCACACAGACAACATGGAAAACATGTTTCCCAACTATGTTTTCTGTGTGTTATAAACAGTTGAAAAGCAGACGTTAAACAGAGGTACTCAATGCTAAAAATGAACACTTATCTCCTCAAAGTCAGTGCAGAATAAAATCCTCATAAACCCTCATCTCTTCTTGCTGCTGAGCATCTTTTGTTTTATCATGGCATGTAAATGGTGTAATTCTGATATCATTTCATCCATTACTACTACTACTTAATTGTTCAGTACTTAATTGTTCAGCATTATATTCCACTACTTAATTGTTCAGCATTATATTCCACCACTTAATTGTTCAGCATCATTTCATCCATTGTTACATTTATGTTTTTACTTTTATTTCTTCTTGTTCATGGGAGAGAGCTACTGTTTTATCATGGCATGTAAATGGTGTAACTCTGATATTTCATCCACTGTTACATTTATGTTTTTACATTTCTTTCTTCTTGTTCATGGGAGAGAGCTACTGTTTTATCATGGCATGTAAATGGTGTAATTCTGATATCATTTCATCCATTGTTACAATCATGTTTTTACTTTTATTTCTTCTTGTTCATGGAAGAGAGCTACTGTTTCATCTAACTAGTTTTTTTTCTTTGTTACTTTTTCACTTTGTAATAACCAATTTTTCTTCTTAAATTTCAATTAAAAAACAACACCACCACCATCACCCCCTGAAAAAAAAAAACCTGTTAGCCCATCATAATTGTAAAACTTTCAGAGGCAAATCCTCCAACTTTGCAATGCTGAGTGAAGGCCAGAGTTTAACAACCAAACTAAAACCTGACAAAAAAGAAAATCCAGTTTTCACATCATCTATAAATATATTTCAAATAACTTTCAGCAGATCCAATTCTTTTTTCTTGGGGGGAGGGGGGTGGGGGTGGTGAGTGGAAGGGGTGGGTGGGTAGAGTGGCTTATTAAGTCTTTTCTTACACACACACAAAAAAGTATACAAAATACACCCAAAATGTACTGAAGCCACAGGCCAGCTCTTCTCAGCAGAGAATCACGACTCAAGTTTCCTGTGTCGCCTTAATGATCTGCAAACTAACTGGGGATTCCACAACCAGTTTGCATGCATCCACTCTGCTTCGTCAGTGCCTGGAAGAACAACAGAATAAAAAAAAAAAGTTCCTATGCTCACCAAGCTGTCCTGAACCTTTGGAAGATTTAACTGGCCGATGAGCAATACAACGGGAGGTGGTCAGAATTCAAACAATAACCTGTCGCACCACACTACCAAGCCTCAGCTCCCGAAGCACCACAGGACTAGCTGGAGCAGCAGAAGGAGGACCTTCTCCTGGCAGACTGAAGAAGTCCTGCACAGGCAGAGCAAAGGGCAGAACAGCCTGCAACAGCTCTGACTTACTGCCCATGACAGCCAACAGGATGTCGTGGAGATTCCCCACTGACCCAGCCTCGGTCACATTATCTCCATGACCTGGAGTCAAGGGAGAACAGTGATGATGATGAGAATCATGCGCCCTGTTATACAGTCTTGATAACGATTATTTTGACTTTGCATCACAATCACGATCACAAAGCTTGCAAGACTATTATCAATGTGTACGCTTGTTTTGTGGAAACACTGAGCTGAGTTCCATCCAGTTCGGCATACAGTTGTCTTTTCAACCCTCTGAACCCACCAAACACAACAAAAAGAAAAAAAAGGGTATGCTGACCTTAGGAAATTTGTCCAGACACTGTGTAAGCACTTGGGAGGCCAGATCAAGATCTCCATCACCCAGACCTGCATCACAATCACCATCATAATGTCCATAAGGACTCTGACAAAGATGTTCTCACATTCTCAACAACAAAGGCGTGAATGGTAACCACAAGGTAATACAGCATACCAATGACGGCGGTAACAGTATGTCTTTCCCACAACCACAAGGTAATACAGCATACCAATAGCGGTGATAACATTATGTCTTTCCCACAACCACAAGGTAATACAGCATAACAATGACGGTGATAACAGTGTCTTTCACACAACCACAAGGTAATACAGCATACCAATGACGGTGATATGTCTTTCACACAACCACAAGGTAATACAGCATACCAATGACGGTGATAACAGTGTCTTTCACACAACCACAAGGTAATACAGCATACCAATGACGTGATAACAGTGTCTTTCACACAACCACAAGGTAATACAGCATACCAATGACGGTGATAACAGTGTCTTTCACACAACCACAAGGTAATACAGCATACCAGTGACGGTGATATGTCTTTCCCACAACCACAAGGTAATACAGCATACCAATGACGGTGATATGTCTTTCACACAACCACAAGGTAATACAGCATACCAATGACGGTGATATGTCTTTCACACAACCACAAGGTAATACAGCATACCAATGACGGTGATATGTCTTTCACACAACCACAAGGTAATACAGCATACCAATGACGGTGATATGTCTTTCACACAACCACAAGGTAATACAGCATACCAATGACGGTGATAACAGTGTGTCTTTCCCACAACCACAAGGTAATAAAGCATACCAATGACGGTGATAACAGTGTGTCTTTCCCACAACCACAAGGTAATACAGCATACCAATGACAGTGATAACAGTGTGTCTTTCCCACAACCACAAGGTTGCCAACATACCAATGACGGTGATAACAGTGTGTCTTTCACACAACCACAAGGTAACTAATACAGCATACCAATGACGGTGATAACAGTGTGTCTTTCACACAACCACAAGGTAATACAGCATACCAATGACGGTGATAACAGTATGACTTTCACACAACCACAAGGTAATACAGCATACCAATGACGGTGATATGTCTTTCACACAACCACAAGGTAATACAGCATACCAATGACGGTGATATGTCTTTCACACAACCACAAGGTAATACAGCATACCAATGACGGTGATAACAGTGCGTCTTTCCCACAACCACAAGGTAATACAGCATACCAATGACGGTGATAACAGTATGTCTTTCACACAATCACAAGGTAATACAGCAAACATGACAAAATATTATGATAACATGATAAGAACATGTTGCTTACAACCACTATCAAAATAAAATCCACTGATGATGGTGATGATGTTTTCTAAACACTGTAAACAAAATATAGTATGGTGTTTCTAACATGTTCCTTAAAAGTACAACATAAAACATATGCCAAGTGATTACTATAATGACTGAAGAATTGTTAGCCAGCACTTGTTTTCTCCCACTAATTAATTGTTCAGCATTATAATGTTTGGTCAATCATGGGAGGTAGCATCTCTTAGGAGATCCAAGTAAAGGTTGTTCTGTACAATTCTTAGCCACTCACAATGCTTGGGTAATTGAACAGCAGAGCTGACCACTCGGACTATTCCATATCTTTTGATCTCCCTTGCATCCTTGATTGGATCCTCAAGCATAGGCTCAAAGATTGTCCCCTACATTTTACACTGTTTGCATAATGCTTTTAGTTTTTCAGCAACTTTTTTCCTCTCCACACTTTTGTTTTGTTCCATTTACTACCCTTCGCTGGCTGCTTTGGGGGTGCTGTTGGATTCTTTTTTGAACCCTTGGCAGTGAAAACACCACAGAATTATGGACTGTGGTGTGTCTCTATTTGACACCAAGAGCACAGACACAATCAGCCATGTCTCCCTGATGAGTCCGATCCAGCGGACGAAAGGCCTAGGAGCAGGCAATACAAATAAATCTGCCTTCGAGGGGGGAGTACGATGGTTCTCTCAGGCAGCTAGTGAAGGGTTTCTCATATTTATAATATATTCTCCCCATTTTCTTCATCTTCGATTTTTAAAAAAAAAATTCAAATCTTTGCCAAGTCATTACTATAATGACTGAAGAATTGTTAGCCAGCACTTGTTTTCTCCACTACTTAATTGTTCAGCATTATATATATATATATATATATATATATATATATATATGGAGATATATATAGATATGATAAAAAAATATATTCATGAAGATAATAACAACTACCACAAAAATGCAGAGATATATATATAGATATATAAAAAAATATATTCATGAAGATAATAACAACTACCCACAAAAATGCAATGTATTAAGGAGATAAAAAGCATGTTCTTTATACACACCCCCTACCCCTACCCTCAAATGTTGAATAATAAATCTGGTGAAACAGCACCACAAATATGCCTGTGTGCGTGTACAAGGGAGTTGCGTGCATTCAGTCAGTTCAGCTAAAAATAAGGCTGACAATACATGGTTTCAGTCAGTGCATATCTGCACACATCATGGATCTGAAGTGAAGGCAGACGGAACGACATGGGCTCACCTGCAGATGTCAACCCACAACCCAGTCCACTAGAGCCACAGCCTCTATGTTGCTCAAGGAGTTATGAGGTACAAGTCAAAAGCATTTGAGTGGATGCTAATGTGAGTGTTCATATTGAAGATGGACTGTCCAACATAGCAACCCATAAGTTTAAAACACAGCTTTATTAACAAACAAAAAAATTTCCTTTACAAAAGTTACTGTATTTCAATGGAGAAAAAAAATATAATCCCGGGGCAGAAGACTTAACTTCAACGTTCTTTTTTTTTTCATTTTTAGAGAAGGTTGAGTGGGATGGGTAAAAAGGATTTTGATTAATAAATGAGTAAATGCATTATACTGAAAAAAAAAAAAACCATATTTCTTTCACAGCTTTCATTTTGAAATGTAATGTATGATTACTGAATTTGTTTCATTTCAAAATGAAATGAATTATCCCCGGCTGTTACGGCTAAGTATGTGTTTTATACATGGCTATTAAGCTGCTGTAACTACTGAAAACAACATATTCCTTTCGCGGCTTTCATTTTGAAATGCAATGTATGATTACTGAATTCGTTTCATTTCAAAACGAAATAAATTATCCCCGGCTGTTACAGCTAGGTATGTGTTTTATACGTGGCTATTAAGCTGCTGTAACATTCATGCGCCTGACTTTTATGTCCTTTCTCCCTGAAATGGGATTTACTGTTTAACATCATCTTTGATATTTGGCATTTGTATGAGGAAGAAAAACAGATATGATGGTGGATGTGGGTGGAGGGTAAGGTGGTAGATGGGGAGGACGAGTCGATGGTTAATGGAGGTGGGGAGAAGTGTGCATCTGTGCACGCAATTCCAGCTATGTGATACACATATATACATGTGAATAAAAAAAAAGAGAGAGTGAGACAGAGAGAGAGAGAGACAGAGAGAGAGACAGAGAGAGACAGAGAGAGAGAGAGAGAGAATTATTGGGGGGGGGGGGGGGGGGTCGAAAATCTAATTTCATGTGGGGTTTTTTTGCCGAACTGACTGCTAGGGTGATATCAAGACTGTTCTATGTTAAAATCTACTCCACACATCTATGTTAGAAAAAAAAAAGTGACCCCTCCCCCCTCCTCCTGACCAGTTCATTCCAAACATGCTAAGAAATGGCTTAAAACTGGGTCTATTTCCCACAAAATCTTAGGTCAAATGAAACATAGTAATCTCTTTTAGAATCTCAAAAATTACATGTGGCGGAACATCTGTGAACAAATTGTTCATGGAGTTCGCTGTGCAGGACTTATGTCTCCTCATGCAGATCTCAATGCTTTATTCCTCAGAGCAAGTTGCCATGTGAGCGGCTCACCACATGGTGTGTACCATGGAGCCTCCTCACCTTTTAAAAGATAGGAGAGTGTGTGTAAAAGGCGCAGTTCATGTGTAATGAGCACAACATTGTTTCTCACCATCACCAGTGGCTGAAACTCTTTAAGGCTTGGATGGATCTGAAAACTTTTCCTATCCCTCTGTGTGTTCCATTCCTCTAGCCAGAGGTCTTTGACGAACTTCTGAGTGTCAGAAAACAGGTGATGATAATATTGAAGGCTTTAGCGCTTTTTCCCTCCTGAGCTCAAAACACTTCACGTCGATATGAAAAATGATATCTAACAACTGATAGACGCAAACAATTATCAGTAAAAGAATGAACACACACACACACACACACACACACACACACACACACACAGAGTAAACATATACAGAAGAGATGTAGATGTAGAATGGGGTATAGGGGGGTTAGGTGGAACAACATGGAGTGAAGGGAGGGTGTGTGTGTGTGTGTGTGTGTGTGTGTGTGTGTGTGTGTGTGTGTGTGTGTGTGTGTGTGTGTGGAGAGAGAGTGGTTCAGCACTGTCTAAAAAGATGGGTCTTTAGAGGTTTGAATGAAGCCATTGAAGGAGAATGCCACCTGGTAAGTCAGAGAGTATTCCACACAGTTAGATCCTGGTAGAAGAGACAACGCTGACCACAGCTGTTTTGTTCTGACCGAAGAAATATGGTGAATGGGGCTCATTTTCCTGAGTTCTGAATACACAAAACTGTTGACATTTGACTCATGAGGCTGGAAAGAAGGTCTTTGTTCAAAGATGACACCAAAGCTGTGCACATGTGGAGTAAACGGAATGTCAGCACCATCAGACGGTGTGTACAAGTGACAGATGTTTTTTCTCACTCAGGAGGGACAGTTAAACAAAAGACACTGACACAGTGTTGTTGATCTTGAATGTAGTCAAACAAACACAGGGAGGAATAGTTACAAATACAGGTAACCTCCACTTGATCAGCGTGAAAGGAAGTCGAAAATGAGGCAGGCGATAGCAAATAAAGGTAACTCTTGCTGTACAAGTGACCATCAGATTTCAAACAGGTGTACAGTTCAGAAAAGTTCACAAGTTCAGGGTGGCCGAGGTTACAGCCAGCAGTAGCCTCCAGAGCAGAAAGTCATCTAGAGAGGATCAGAAAATCCACATGTTTGGACTGATAGATTATCTTAAGCGGTAGGACCAAGGCTATGAGTTCATCGGTGTATATGGAGCATTCAGAGGCAATGCACTTTGGAGATTCTTGGGCAGGAGCAGCTGAGCAATGACTAAAACAGACAGGGGCTGACAAAGGGAACGACAAGTCACAGACACAGAGAAAGCAAGGGACTTACCCAGCACGTAGGTGACAACAGTGTGGTAGCTCAGCAGCACGATGCAGCACAGAGGCCCTCGCAGACTGCTCATCATCTCACTGCCTTTCATCAGCTCTCTCAGTCCCAGCCTCTGCCAAACACATCTATCCACTACTGTCAGGGCTTCTGCATTCCCTTCAGTCAACACGTCAAGAACTTTTCAAGGCCCCCATCTCCTTTTCCAAGGAATGGAAGTGACAACTAAGGTATCAGAATGCTGACTTCTGTGTCTGGGGGTGGCAGGTTCAAATCCTGAAGCCACCCCATGGGTGAAGCTGAATCAGTCCTGCAAACCCCCAGGTCAGCATATTTTACGTGTAACCATACACTTGTCTTCTGTCGCTAGTGTCTTTTCAAGTACTGATGGCAACATTCCTAGTTTACGCACTGTCCAATTCAATCTATTCGGTCAGTACCACACAGTTAACACAGACGCTGAAGCCAACTGTACCACCTTGGAACGACTGGCATGGGAATGAGCCACAGACAAACAGACGATGGGATACACAGAAAATCATATGATAGACACTGATGATGGGACATCCACAATGGCTCAAAGAGATAATGGAACAAACAGTAAGACTTAAACAGATATGGGGCCACGACACAATGAGACAAAAAGACGCACGCACATATATACACACAACTACAATACTCAAGGTATTTGCACACAAAACACACCCCACACACACACACACACACACACAGAAGACAAGACATTTGGCATGATTTACCTTGCATCCAGAGAAGCCCACAAACTCTAACAGCTTCATAATCTTGCTGGGCAACGGGAAAAATTCATCTGAAACACACACACACATACACATACAACCAACAAGAAATCAATGAACCAATTAATCAGTCAACTGGAAGACACACACACATGCACACAGTTACACATGAACACAAGGTTCACACACAGACACACATACATATACCCACTTTAACAGCAAACACATACAAATATCACACACACACACACACACACACACACAACACACATGAACACAGACATATAAATCACTCACTCAGCCATACAGAAAACAGCCATATAGCTCTCAGCCAATTTTGCGCAGCAAACAATGCCTGTATGTAGGCAAGTGTAAGAGTGTGCATGTGCATGTATGTGTGTGTGGCAGAGAGCACGCATACGGTGCGCATCCACATTATGTGTGTGTGTGTGTGTGTGTGTGTGTGGTGTGTGTGTGTGTGTGTGTGTGTGTGTGTGTGTGGCAAGGTCAACCTTGGTGTGCCTGCACGTGTGCATATTTGGGTGCGCATGTGCGTGCATGTGCATGTCTATGTGTGCGTGCATGCGCGTGTGTGTGCATATGCTTGTGTGTATATGCATGTGTGTGCATATGCATGTACAAAAGTTCACTATGCATATCATAAGCGTAATATTCAAAGCAATCACGTGCACCTGGCTAAGCATGCATGAGTAAACCTCTATGTGCATGTCTGTGTGCATCTCCTCACAACGAGTCTGACAGATCATATTCTTTTCCTTCGTCTTTGTTCTTTACCCACAATTCCAAAGCTCATCACAGTGGAAATTCTGGAGTCTGTGACCATTTTCAATCCCGTCAAGGCAGCTTCAGTCAGAATCAGGTGTCTACACATGACACCAGAGCATGCATTCACACACAGAACTTACGATGAAAGTGTCACCTGCAGAACATGCAGGATGCTGACCAGGAACTGAAAGAAAACCTGACTGTACCAAGCAAGAATTGAACCCCGTTCCCTTACAGCAAGAGACCAATGGTCCGTAAAGCAGACCTCTTCTGATAAATAAATCAACCATTTCCTGCAAAAGACACAAGACCTCATTAATACCAAAACTTACAAGGTTGAAGGCTCCAATGCCCATTTTCACGCCGCTGTCAAAATGGACTTTGAACGCATCGTTTTCCCAGTTTCGTTTCTGAAGCATTCTGTTGCATTCCCTGAAATCAATCGGCATTCAAATGTCATCTTTTCTGACAGGCACATGAAATGTGATCTCAACAAAATAACAAGGCACATGAAATCTGATCTCACAGAACAGTCTCTCTGCCAGTTAAAGCACCCAGGAAGTCTTAAATATATGTCAACAAGCACTGATAGTTCAATAATGGCTGCTAGTAATGCTCCAGAGATAATGACTGAAATCCTGTTTTATGTATCCTGAAAGTGACAAAGACGCACTCAAAACTCGGCACCTAAAGGTCCAAGGACACTACTGACGTAACTTTCTACACTATGGTCAGCTATAGCATACTTTAGGCACAGAACTCTCTGGTACAGTATAAAAACAATTGTAAGTAACAGAAGGTCTTGTACGAAACTAAGCAGTATAGCTTTATGCTACATTCATCCTGAAATGCAACTGTACCTTTAGCTGTCTGTGAATGCCTTTTTCTGAGTACAATGTGTGCAAGTGCAGATTCACCCACCCACCCACTTGACAAGTGATCATTCCCTCAACTTCGGCATATGCTGAGATTTGCAACACATAGAAAAAATCAGCACAGATGTCCACTGTGTATACACATTTACCTGGATATTTACTGAGTATACACATTTACCAATTCCGTTACTACAGTTTGAGAGTGTCTATGATTATAATACCATGCTTTAAACATTTCTGATACATGAAAAAACTTGCCCCCTTTCTGTAAATTGTAAAAAAAAATGCCCTTTTTAAAAAATAAATGTGAACAATCATTCACTAATGAAGTGAGTGCTTTGAAACTTTGCCACTTTGTTGGTCCTTTCTCCAGATTACCACAACAAAATTTCTTTAAAAAAACATGTTAATACGTTCTCCATCTCAAATCCATCAAATCATCACATTCGAAGGAAGTAAATCATACAGACATGTTTCAATATCACATTGTTCAAATAAGGCTCCAAGGTCGCAGACGACATCAAACAAAAGAAAAGAGAATATACGGTACAAAGTATCAATATATAAAGTACATAATATAATCATTAACCCCCAACTAGTTTAATATATGGTGTCACCACCAAAAATTTAATGCTTTAAGACTAACATCCATTTTTTAGAATTTTTTTTTTTTAACCTGCACAAACTGCCAGTACAAAGAGTATAATGAAAGGAAGCAATCGGGCAGTATAGAGCGAGTTAAAAACCCCAAACCCATACACGCACACACACATGCAACGCATGAACACACACACACTTTAAGACTTTTGTCCAAGGCTTTCAGTACAAACTGCAGGTTCTTTCACCTCATCTCTTGGCTTTGCTTTTGTTACTGACAGCGGTCGCAAACACCCAGTCAAGCCGTTATGTTGACTGACACGAGAGGACTTGCCTATCCTTTGCTCAGAGTGTTGTACATGCAGGGGCACAAAATGACCTCTTTTGTCTCTGATTTATTCATTTTAACCATAGATCTAATTATGACACTTCACTGGGAGGCGTCTGGGTGGTAAGGTGGGTTGGGTGGGGTGGGGTTGTCTCATCGTCTGTACCTTTCAGGTAGCATCAGCCCCACATCACTCCCACCCCTATCCACGACTGCCATAACAGATCACCACTGCTCAAAATAAACTTCATGCTAAAGCACAACTGCAGTCGTGTTTTCTATTCCCTTCTGTACACTGTATGAAATGTCCTGGGTGACCTGGGTATGTCCTGGGTGACCTGGGTATGTCCTGGGTGACCTGGGTATGTCCCATGGTCGCGTGATCTGAATCGAGTTCACTCAGTCAGCTACAGCATCGCTGAGGAAGACGCCGGATGGCTATCGAAAGCTACGAGCGAGTAGTGTATTTTCTTCTGTTGGAGTCTTGGTCTAATTCTAGGTAGCAATATATATATATATATATTTATATATATATATATGTCATGTGACTATTTGGCAAAAACTGTCCAAGAACTCAGCATAGAAAACAAACAGTTTTCTGCTAGTCTAAACATGTTTTTAAACAAATCCTTTCGTTCTTTAATACAATGATAAAATTATGCACGAATTCACCATGCAGCCAACCTTGATCTTAAGATACAAACCAATGATTTCCTGAGTACATCTTTAAAGTTCCTCTAAGTGCAGGACATGAAAGGCCATAAAAACTGGAAAACATCTTTTTTCACAGGAAGATGAACAACTCGGAGCAAGCCTCTGCATGGAAAGGACTTCTGATACTCATGTGGATCTATCAGCATGGGAAAGGACTTCTGATACTCATGTGGATCTATCAGCAGTGCACTCACTTTCTTCCTCAGCACCACCAAGTCCTTTTTCGTTCCTTGTTCACCTTCTCTCATCAACTCATCTCTGAAATTCACCACTGACACGATTTAGCGCATCCTAATTCCACCATCAAGGTAGCTGCATTCTGTCTTTCAAGGTGGTACCCATGTGTATTTCCTGTTTCATTTAATTTGCTATGGTACCTGTCTGTATTTCCTGTTTTATTATTCTTCTGTTGAACATGACACCAGCCTGTACTTCCATGACAGATGGACTGGAGTTTAAGGTGTGTGCAAGGCTTTCAGGTTCTGAGAGTTTTCTTTAATACATGCCCTGTGGCACAGGACCTTGGACTTGTTCCTTTTAGGTCAATCAATCAGGATAAGGTTGATAAGCACAGTGGACGTCCTCCTCGCTCAGAGATGACATGAAAGAATGGCACCTTTCGTTTCCTTCCAAGCCATCATGGGCTTCACCTTTCGTTTCCTTCCAAGCCATCATGGCTTCACCTTTCGTTTCCTTCCAAGCCATTACGGGCTTCACCTTTCGTTTCCTTCCAAGCCATCATGGGCTTTACCTTTCGTTTCCTTCCAAGCCATCATGGGCTTCACCTTTCGTTTCCTTCAAAGCCATCATGGGCTTTACCTTTCGTTTCCTTCCAAGCCATCATGGGCTTCACCTTTCGTTTCCTTCCAAGCCATCATGGGCTTCACCTTTCGTTTCCTTCCAAGCCATCATGGGCTTTACCTTTCGTTTCCTTCCAAGCCATCATGGCTTCACCTTTCATTTCCTTCCAAGCCATCATGGGCTTCACTTTTGTTTCCTTCCAAGCCATTATGGGCTTCACCTTTTTTTCCTTCCAAGCCATCATGGGCTTCATCTTTTGTTTCCTTCCAAGCCATTATGGCTTCACCTTTCGTTTCCTTCCAAGCCATCATGGGCTTCACCTTTCGATTCCTTCCAAGCCATCATGGGCTTTACCTTTCGTTTCCTTCCAAGCCATCATGGGCTTCACCTTTCGTTTCCTTCCAAGCCATCATGGGCTTCACCTTTCGTTTCCTTCCAAGCCATCATGGGCTTCACCTTTCGTTTCCTTCCAAGCCATCATGGGCTTCACCTTTCGATTCCTTCCAAGCCATTACGGGCTTCATCTTTCGTTTCCTTCCAAGCCATCATGGGCTTCACCTTTCGATTCCTTCCAAGCCATCATGGGCTTCACCTTTCGATTCCTTCCAAGCCATCATGGCTTTACCTTTCGTTTCCTTCCAAGCCATCATGGGCTTCACCTTTCGATTCCTTCCAAGCCATCATGGCTTTACCTTTCGTTTCCTTCCAAGCCATCAAGGGCTTCACCTTTCGATTCCTTCCAAGCCATCATGGCTTTACCTTTCGTTTCCTTCCAAGCCATCATGGGCTTCACCTTTCGATTCCTTCCAAGCCATTATGGGCTTCACCTTTCGATTCCTTCCAAGCCATCATGGCTTCACCTTTCGATTCCTTCCAAGCCATTATGGGCTTCATCTTTGTTTCCTTCCAAGCCATCATGGGCTTTACCTTTCGATTCCTTCCAAGCCATCATGGGCTTCAGCTTTCGTTTCCTTCCAAGCCATCATGGGCTTCACCTTTCGTTTCCTTCCAAGCCATTATGGGCTTCATCCTTCGTTTCCTTCCAAGCCATTATGGGCTTTACCTTTCGATTCCTTTCAAGCCATTATGGCTTCATCTTTGTTTCCTTCCAAGCCATCATGGGCTTTACCTTTCGATTCCTTTATGGCTTCAGCTTTCGTTTCCTTCCAAGCCATTATGGGCTTTACCTTTCGATTCCTTCCAAGCCATTATGGGCTTTACCTTCGTTTCCTTCAAAGCCATCATGGGCTTTACTTATGGTTTCCTTCCAAGGCATCATGCTTTACCTTTCGTTTCCTTCCAAGCCATTATGGGCTTCATCTTTCGTTTCCTTCCAAGCCATCATGGGCTTCATCTTTCGTTTTCTTCAAAGCCATTATGGGCTTTATCTTTCGTTTCCTTCCAAGCCATCATGGGCTTTAACTTTCATTTCCTTCCAAGCCATTATGGGCTTCACCTTTCGATTCCTTCCAAGCCATCATGGGCTTTACCTTTCATTTCCTTCCAAGCCATTATGGGCTTCACCTTTCGTTTCCTTCCAAGCCATTATGGGCTTCACCTTTCGTTTCCTTCCAAGCCATTATGGGCTTTACCTTTCGTTTCCTTCCAAGCCATCATGGGCTTCACCTTCGATTCCTTCCAAGCCATCATGGTCTTCACCTTTCGTTTCCTTCCAAGCCATCATGGGCTTCACTTTTCGTTTCCGTACACAGACCTGCCTGCCCAAAAATTCTCTATGGTGTACTTTCTGGCAAAAACAGGTGTATTTTTTTGGGGGAAAAAAGTGTATTTCATATTCATTTTGAAGCAGTTTAAATAAATATTGAAATATATTTCATCAGTTTAGTCTTATTTTGCATTTTCATAGATTAATACAGTTGAGCTGTGCTGACTAAAAATGTTGCTGAGCACAAACAGTAGAACAGATATGCATGCACAGTCCATATAAACAATATTCAGTGGTAAGAGTCCACGGCTCAGAATTCAAGCAATGTCTGATGAAGCGTACAAAACGAAACTTTGCTAGAATTTTTGCTTGGTGTATTTTTCATTTGAGAGATGCATTGTCGTATTCTGTGTAAAAAAAAGTGTACAAAATACGCCAGAAGTGTACGGATAGGCAGGTCTGCTTTCATGTCATAATGGGCTTTATCTTAACCTTTCCTGCCCAGCCATCATGGGCTGCACCTTTCGTTCCCTTTCAACCCATCGTGGGTGCAACTTTTATTTCCTTCCAGGTGATTTTTTTTTTTCTTTCATTGTCGCTGGCTGTAGCATCTTCCACGGCACTACTCAAGTGGCGCTCAGTCTGGCTCTCCCCATATCTACAGTCGGGTTTGTCCTGTCAGCCTCCCAACGCCTGAAGTTATCCTGCCCATACATCAGACAGAGGCGCTTGTGGCATGTCTTCACAGACACCATTTGACAATGTGGTAGAATATGCTGTCTGAACTTACTTGTAAATTTTGTAACATTCACGGATTTTGAGCCCTCCTTTCACGAAGCTGATGAGATTCTCGTCCTGTATGAAGGTCAGCAAAGCTCGTATCAACTGAGATTCTGCGTAGATTAACTCTGCATGTACCTCCTCTGGACAGAAATCACAAAACACCCACATTAAAAAACATTGATATTCATTCTGGAAATACAAATACACATAGAAACTGATCAACCGAAACCAATTGTCACTTTAATCCCAGACTGTACTGAAAGTAAAACACGCACACACATATCCACACAAAAATCAAAACGTTTTACTCACACTACACTAACATACACAAACACACACACAGCCTTATGAAACACACACTCAGAGTATCCTTACGCAACACATACATCCACACATAAACACAGACCGACAAACCCAAACCAATCATTCTTAATCTTAGATTGAATTCACACACACACACACACACACACACACACACACACACACACACACACACACACACAACACATACATCCACATACCAACAAACCCAAACCAATCATTGTTAATCTTAGATTGAATTCACACACACACACACACACACACACACACACACACACTCCATACACACTCACATACTCCATATACACACACACACATGCACACTCCATACATACACACACACACCAACACACCATACACACACTCCATACACACACTCACACACACACACACACACACACACACACACACACACACACACACACACACACACACACACACACTCCAGCCAGAGTAATGGAACAGAAGAGGAGCCATAAATGTTCAATCAGCACTTTTAGGTCTCCAAACCCAATGGAATCAAGCGCAAACTATTCTGTGCAACGTAGGCAGTTATCCATGGGGAGGTAAAAAGAAAAAAAGATGTATGTCCCACCAACGCCTCTCCTTCCCCTCCCCCACCCCTTCCCAACTGTCATCAGTCTTCGCAACCACTCATGCATGCTCCCACATCACAAATAAGTCTATGAAGCAATCAGACCAACAACAATAAAAGAAAAGAAAGAAAAACAAGAGAGAGAGAAAAAAAAGAAATTTTAAAAAAGAAGAAGAAAAATTGAGTAAAAAAAAAAGCACAGCAGCAGAGGGCATGCAGCCCTACATGCCATAACTGCTCACTATAGCACAGTGGGGAAAACACACACACATGCGTGCACTCATGCACGCACACACACACACACACACACACACACACACACACACACACACACAAACACACACACCAGCCTGCAAAAGTACTGGAACAGAAGAGAAGCCATAAACGTTTATTCAGCACTTTCAGGCCTGGGGCCTCTCTGAAGCAGATGGAATCCATCTGGCTTCTGTGCAGTGTAGGAGGATACCCATGGGGAGGCAAAGAGCAGGAAGATGTGCAAGACCCAGCAACAACTCCTCCTCACCCCCCCCCCCCCCCCCAAACTTCTGCCCACCCTCCATCCCAATCCCAGTCATCACCACCACTCATGCCCCTTTCCCCACACAAATAATTCCATGAAGCAATCAGGCAAAACAAATTAAGAAAAAAAGAGAGAGAAAGAGAGAAAAAAAACACACACACACATCAGTAAGGGGAACCAAGCCGTATGTGTCATAAAAGCTCACTTTTGCACCGCTAGGAAATGAAAAAAAACAACAATTACTACCACTTAACAACAGCCCTCTGAAGCATACTTTTTTGCCTGCATATTTCAACACACTGGAATGCACACATACACACACAGCCAACTTCATTCATAAAACACACACCTCTGCCTCTCTCTTCTTTTTCTTTCTGTTCTGTATCCCTCTCTCTCACACACGTACATGCACTTGTGCACACACCACACACACACACACACACACACACACACACACACACACAGCACAATACAACCTTTATTACAGTGGTAAAGGCGACAGGGGGGGGGGGGGGGGGGGGGGGGGAAAGGTCATCTTCGTCACCTCTGACATTTCTGACACCGATTTCTTTGTCCGCCCCTTGATAAATGTTCCTCAACATATCTCTTCCACCTCTGCCTGTCACCAGACCTGCACCCCACCAGCACTTCATGTGATGCAGACAACCCTGCCAATTAAAGAGCCTCTGAATACAGACACCCCCCCCCCCCCCCCCCCCCCCTCCTCCCCCTAACTCCCTTCCTAAGGCTCATTTTGCTTCAGCACTTTTTGTCTACAGCTAGATTTATCTACCTGTATGGATGGTCTTCCCTTTAAACTCTTCTTTTTCTTCTGGGAATTTTACCTTTGTCAACACCCAGATTTGCCTCCTACGTAAAGAGTTCTTCTACTGAAGAAGAAAAAAAAAAGACTTGTTTTTCTGAATGTTCCTGTCTTCATCTACTTCTAGATTTACATTTCAAGACTCCCTTCAACAATCTTGTCATTGTCTGTACTGAATTTTACTCCCAGTAAAGACTGCCTCCCTTCGAAAGATCTGTTTGTGCATATGTAGGTTTGGCTCTGGCTTTGTCCATATCGTGGGTGACCCCTCAAAAAAGACTTCTTACCATTTAAGATTCATTTTCTTTTCTGCAACATAATTTCTCTCTTAAATATTAGATTTCTTTCTTTCTTTCTGCGTACACAGGCTGATACTCCTGCAGACACTGCCTGTATAGAGACAGGCAGTGGAGTTTTGTGTGTATGACCATTTTTAATCCCACCATTAAGGCAGCCATAGTCCATCTTCGGGGAAGGTGCACGCTATGTGTAACGTGTCATCCATACCGACGGCCAAACTGGCCTTCTCTTCCGAAAGTTGGTGATGGGAATTTACGTGTGTGCAAGATGTTGTGCGTGCGTTCACACACGGAACCTCGGTTTATAGTCTCATTCGAAGGAACAGCATTAACCATACACTTGAACACAAATAACATTGCTAACGTTATGCTGACATTATATAGAAAACAGTAGCAGTGAGGGAAAAGGAACATGACTCTCACTCTGTCACTCATCCAGTAAAAAGGGATGAAAAGTTATGGACAACAGATGCTTTGAATCAGAATCAGAGACAAACAAAATATTCCAACAACCAGGCTTGTTTGTTTTGAAGCTTTCTAGTTTGTGCAAACAGGAAATCTGGCTTGTTTCTAATCTTTTTTTTCCACAAAGATCTTGTTCTGAGAACAAGATTTGCTATTGTTTTCAAAATCAAGCAATAATACATGGTTAATCGGTATGATTATTTTTCAACCATGCTGACAACCATACAGTCACGTATTGTCATAAAGCCCCTTCAGTTTCCAAAAACATCAGGGTGTCCATTTTCATCAACATCTAAATGATTGTGCACACTCTAAAACTGAAAAACAACTGATGAACAACTGTGTCTTCTTGCATTCTGCAGCTTTTCGTTTGTTAGACACATCAAACTTATACATACACCAACACACATACATGCACACATACCACACCCATCAATTGTCAGAAAAAAAGAGTTCATGCACCACTTGATATTGAATAGATGTTAAACCTTCAAAGCAACTCACCTTCAGTGAAATCGTCATAGTTGACCCCTGTGGCCATCTTGGACAAAGAACCAATCAGCGACGTGCGTTTCCTCAGCTTGTTGCTGACCACGATGGACTGCTTCATGGCAACGATGGCTCGCTCAATGTCTGCCTGTGGTAAACAGCAATGATCTGCAGGTGCCATTAAAATGGATAAAGAAGACCAAACGCATGTGGTAAACAGCAACGATCTGCAGGTTACATTACATTAGATGAAGAAGGTTGTGGTTAGACCAAAAGCCTGTGGTAATGAAGCAGATGGTTTTCCCATCTTAAAGTTCTTCAGTCATGAACTCCCTCCTCCCCACCTCCTTCCATTCCTCCCCCTCTCTCTTGAAGACCGTCTCTTCCTTCATTTTCATTCTCCATTTCTATGCTGCTACAGAGCTAGGAAAAAAAACAATCTATTTTTGTAATTTTGTATTGTGTACACACACCTTCAAAAACCACAGTAGTTATTTTACATAACAAAAAATAATAAGTAATGAAGCGAAGGAAGCAGCAGTGACAAACCACAAAGAAGACCACTACTGATAACAAACAAAGACACACCACAAAGAAGACCACTACTGATAACAAAACAAAGACACACCACAAAGAAGACCACTACTGATAACAAAACAAAGACACACCACAAAGAAGACCACTACTGATAACAAAACAAAGACACACCACAAAGAACACAACTACTGATAACAAAACAAAGACACACCACAAAGAAGACCACTACTGATAACAAAACAAAGACACACCACAAAGAAGACCACTACTGATAACAAAACAAAGACACACCACAAAGAAGACCACTACTGATAACAAAACAAAGAGAAACCACAAAGACCACTACTGATAACAAAACAAAGACACACCACAAAGAAGACCACTACTGATAACAAAACAAAGACACACCACAAAGAAGACCACTACTGATAACAAAACAAAGACACACCACAAAGACCACTACTGATAACAAAACAAAGACACCACAAAGAAGACCACTACTGATAACAAAACAAAGACACACCACAAAGACTACTACTGAAAACAAAACAAAGACAAACCACAAAGAAGACCACTACTGATAACAAAACAAAGACACACCACAAAGACCACTACTGAAAACAAAACAAAGACAAACCACAAAGAAGACCACTACTGATAACAAAACAAAGACACACCACAAAGAAGACCACTACTGATAACAAAACAAAGACACACCACAAAGAAGACCACTACTGATAACAAAACAAAGACACACCACAAAGACCACTACTGATAACAAAACAAAGACACCACAAAGAAGACCACTACTGATAACAAAACAAAGACACACCACAAAGACTACTACTGAAAACAAAACAAAGACAAACCACAAAGAAGACCACTACTGATAACAAAACAAAGACACACCACAAAGACCACTACTGAAAACAAAACAAAGACAAACCACAAAGAAGACCACTACTGATAACAAAACAAAGACACACCACAAAGAAGACCACTACTGATAACAAAACAAAGACACACCACAAAGAAGACCACTACTGATAACAAAACAAAGACACACCACAAAGAAGACCACTACTGATAACAAAACAAAGACACACCACAAAGAAGACCACTACTGAAAACAAAACAAAGACAAACCACAAAGAAGACCACTACTGATAACAAAACAAAGACAAACCACAAAGAAGACTACTACTGATAACAAAACAAAGACAAACCACAAAGAAGACCACTACTGAAAACAAAACAAAGACAAACCAAAAAGAAGACTACTACTGATAACAAAACAAAGACAAACAACAAAGAAGACCACTACTGATAACAAAACAAAGACAACAGCCCCCACACTCAAAACCACACAAAATACAGCATGGAGCTAGACCTGGGGAAAAGAAAAAACTCCAAGCAAAGCAAAATACGTTCAGCAGATAAAAACAGTCATACAATATGCCATCCAACCGACAAGGCCAACACAAAATGGGGCCATATATATACTGATCATATGGGGGGGGGGGGGGGGGGGGGGGGGGGGGGGGGGGGGGGGGGGACATGCACGCTGACCACACTATAATGCATGCCAGCAACAAATACCACAACAATGGGATATGTAAGTAAAAGTCTCCCAATTTACTTTAAAAAGATCAGCGTGACACGAATCACCAAGGCTGACTGTTTTCAGAAAGACAAAGAGAGAGAGGAGAGAGGAAGGAAGGGAGGAAGGGGGAGTAGCACGGTCAGACACTGCAACAATGTGCTTGAACTTGGGAGTCGATGACAGTTACATCTAGACACACAGACACCTGACGCAGGTGAAGATCTGGGAAATGTGATTGATGTCAGATGAGCTTATTCTCCATCCCAAAGAATCAGTGTGGATCCTAAAATACATCATGGGTTATATCGCGACATTTATTGCTAAAGGAAAACAGAAACTCACGATCCTTCCACCAAAATCATTGCAGCTATCTAACATGTCAAAAGGTCTTCACAGACGTGATACCATGCAAGCCTGTGTTCATATAGTTATCTATCATTTGTTGCCATTGGCAAGCACTGAACTACCAGAACCCCTAAGATAGATAGATAGATAGATAGATAGACAGATAGACAGACAGACAGACAGATAAATACATAGATAGATAGAAATAGAGACAAACTGATAGGAAGATAAACACGATAGCTTGATACATGAATGGACCACACATTGAAATTTACATGAAAGTCACAGCAAATAAACAAAACAAGTGCAAATAATAATCTTAATAAGTCTTCTTGAGCCTTTTTTTCTCCTGAGAGCTTAAAAAAGCGCATTGCACAAATGAAGGTTACAAATACCACGAAAATTACAGAGAAAGAATATTGCTCAATGAAAACTGGAGCTCCACCACTCCATCCTATGAACAATGAAAGACTGTTACTGCTCATAGGATACAATGTGTGCTAGTATGAAGACATGAAGACTCCCCTCCCTTTCGAAGACTCCCCTCCCTTTCGAACACAGATGCATGTCTACACACACACACATGCAGACACACATGAGAGGCATTTACACTGTCGATGCAAGAGGGCTGGGAAATTACATGCTGACAGAAAGCAGAGAACTGAGAGGGGGAGTTGGAGAAAAGATCTGTTTGTCATTTTTGCTGGTCTTGCTGGTGCAAGCCTCTTAGGTTTGAAACATCTTGCTTCTCTTTGGTCATTTGTCTGTGACGTCCATCTCATAGTCTGGTACTCACAGTTATTCCTTAACCCTTTTACAATCTTTCTTGCCACTGCCCACCAACCAGAGGTCTCTGGTGTGTATTTACACCTGCCAGTCATCTGCTTGTCACTCAGGCCCGTTGGTCATTGTCCATCATGCACTTGCACTTGAAGCTCCCCCCTTAGATCAAGCTAAACCAATGAAAGAATAGTGCTGTACAGGAGGAAGGAGGGGACTGGGGGGAGGGAGGGAGGTGCTCCATTCCTTTGAGCAGGCAGTGGGAGTGACCGTAGAGCTGAGGTGGAGGAGTGGCTGATGGGAGAGAGAGACAGAGAGGGAAGCAGGCAGTGGGAGTGACCGTAGGCTGAGGTGGAGGAGTGGCTGATGGGAGAGAGAGACAGAGAGGGAAGCAGGCAGTGGGAGTGACCGTAGAGCTGAGGTGGAGGAGTGGCTGATGGGAGAGAGAGACAGAGAGGGAAGCAGGCAGTGGGAGTGACCGTAGAGCTGAGGTGGAGGAGTGGCTGATGGGAGAGAGAGACAGAGAGGGAAGCAGGCAGTGGGAGTGACCGTAGAGCTGAGGTGGAGGAGTTGCTGATGGGAGAGAGAGACAGAGAGGGAAGCAGGAGAAAGAAGGGTCAGGGTTGACTGACCATGTCAAAGGTCATGACGGCCTGGATGTAGAGGATGGTCCCATAGCCCAGACTGTGGTACATGCTCCTGTCCGCACTGCAAACACCACCCCAAAACTCAAATCATCATCATCATCATGAGAAAAACCGAAATACTCATAATGTTTGTTATACTACAGCAGGAGGAAGTCTGGCATGGACAAGGTGAAGGACCAGATGTGGATATAACACCTCTGAATTGTTATGCATGACTGAGGATAGACTTTATGGCTTAGGGCCATGGGGACGCTGAATGAAACATCATTCAAAAAAAAAAAGTGAAAGCATGTATGTGTGTGTGTGCGTGTGTGTGTGTGTGTGTGTGTGTGTGTGTGTGTGTGTGTGCGTGTGTGTGTAAGTGTGTGTGTGTGTAAGTGTGTGTGTGTGTGTGTGTGTGTGAATCTGTCAACCTTGTCATCAGTTATGCAGACTCTATTCTCCAACACTTACAAGGGCTGCATGCGGTCACGTGCCTCCTCAAAGTGATTGGTGAAGAACAGTCTGAGGGCCAGTGACGATTCCTGGATGCACGTGGGAAGGTCGAGGTCATTTTGAGTGCTAAGGGGGGAAAACAAAAAAGAATGCAAAGTTACATGGCAGTGCATCTTTTTTTCCCTATGTACATAGATATTGTTGACACTCACAAAAGCCTGCTTCTGTGTCATGTACCCAGGGGCAAACTGATTCACAGTCAATGCAACACACACACACACACACACACACACACACACAACACACACACACCCCCCCCCAAAGTATACATGCACGCACAATACATTCACAAAGACAGTAAACAGGAATCCACACGACAGGAGTCACTCTCTTACATTTCCTTCAACTTACTGTTTCTCTCTCTCTCCTAATTGCCTGTCCCTCAGTTTTAAAAGGTGTTGTCTTGGGCCTGTATGCACGTCAAACCCGATTAGCTTATTCGCGTTTAGGGCTTAAACGCGGTTAGCTATTCGGAGCTTAAACGCGGATAGCCCCTCTCCGGTTTTGGTATGCACGACGCCCTATTCACGATTGAATAGCTCTCCGCGTTTAGAGGCAGGAAACGGCGCTCTATTTATAGATTCTTGGCAAAACCGGGGTGCAGCAGGCACTGCTTTCGGTTTAGTCATACCCTCCTTCGTGGAACTTCCGCTGGTACGTGCTTCGTCGGTTTTCACGCAAGATTCTTGAATCATGCACACTCCTGGCCACTTTGCGACACAATTGATGAATACAAGGTCTGAATTATAAAAAAAAAAAATCACACACACACACACACACACACACACTCACTCACTCACTCACACACACACACACACACACACACACACACACACACACACTACTTTTAAACTGTTCACTCTGGGGCGATCTACATAGAGACAAAGAATTTTTTTTCCAAATCAAAAGTGAAAAAAAGCAAACCATCTAGAGTGATTAAACATCTTGATTTCGGGAATAAATCTTCAGTGCCGGAGAAGACTGGCAGTAAGTATGGGAAGCTACAAATGTGCACTATCATTGAAAACAACAAATAATAATTGCGCTTGGAAATGTGCTGGAAAGTGGGGCGATTCACACACACACACCACACACACACACACACACACACACTCAAAACACACACACACACACACACACACACACACACTACTTTTAAACTGTTCACTCTGGGCGATCTACATAGAGACAAAGAATTTTTTTCCAAATCAAAAGTGAAAAAAAGCCAACCATCTAGAGAGATTAAACATCTTGATTTCGGGAATAAATCTTCAGTGCCGGAGAAGACTGGCAATAAGTATGGGAAGCTACAAATGTGCACTATCATTGAAAACAACAAATAATAATTGCGCTTGGAAATGTGCTGGAAAGTGGGGCGATTCACACACACACACACACACACACACACACACACACACACACACACACACACACACTCACTCACTCACTCACTCACACACACACACACACACACACACACACACACACCTTTCGGAACAGTTCTAGGTCATCGTACAGGTCAAACGGATTCTTTCTGTCACGAAAGATGCGGTTTCGTCGCAATTGCCGTCGCTGTCTCACTTGGAAAAACATCAATGCAGCCATATTTATCCGCGTTTAGGCTCGCTATCGGACCCCGAGGCACCGATAACTTTATCCGCGTTTTGCCGAGTCGGATAGCTTATGCGGTCTGACGTGCATACCAAAATCTGCCGCCTATCCACCGAATAGGCGCTATTCGCGGACAGCCCTCTATCCGGATCGACGTGCATACAGGCCTTGGTCCTGTTGTTGAATACATAGTCATACTTGTATGTGTGGGAAGGAAGGGGATGGTGGGGGACTTTCCTTTTTCTTGCTTATTCTGCTGTTGTGTGTATACACACAGTATGTATGTGCAGTCTCTGTGTCTTTGTGTAATCACTATCCAGACAGCAAGGGTCCTAGGACCCACCTAGGGCCCACCTAGGTTCTGGCTAGATTCAGCTTGTCCAAGCTGAAGCTAGCTAGAACCTAGGTGGACCCTAGTACCCTTGCTGTAAGGTAGCAACCCCTCCCCCCCCCCCTTTCCCTCTCCTATCCCCTTTTCCCCAGTCACTTTCCTAATCCCCCACCTCTTCCTTCCTTCCCCCCCTCCCCATTACCCCCCCCTCCCAGTCCCATCCCAAAAACCCCTCCTTTACCAATCCCTGTCCCCTTCCCTTCTCCCCGTCTCCTTTCCCCAGGTATCCCCCCCCCCCCCCCCAATCCCCATTCCCTCACACCTTCCCCACTCTGTGCCTAACCCTGCTTCGAATCCCTCTAAATCCCTACATAAGCTGGTCCGAAAATCTCAGAGTTTCCCAATTACAATCGTGGCCTACTATTGGTCAGTTGTCAAAAAAACCGCCCCCTCTGTGCTTCCCCGACAGGTCATCACTGCATCCTCAGAGCTGTGTCGGGGACACTGGGCAGGGGACGATTTAGGAAAAGGGAGAAGACTGTTATGTCACAGAGGCTGGTCACCATGAAACGGTCACCGGGTGCCACTGTCACTCAAAAAAAAAAAAATTATATATAAATATAAATATCTCCTCTCTCTCTCTCTCTCTCTCTCTCTGATGCATGTGGAAGGTACAAAATCAAAAGAGTGGACGCCCTTTTTGCTTTCGGTGAGACGACACTCTAAACAGGATAAAAAGACTGCCCAGCCAGCTGATGACACGATCCCATTCCCATTGGGCACCAGGAACAAGCTTTGACTTACACCAGTGAAAGTTTCACCACTGGTTCCAGTTTACCTCTTGACACGAACATTTTCCTACAAACATATTCAGCTGTCTTTGTTTTTGATTTCCTTAGTGTGCAAGTGTCCTATGTGTCATGCACACATGCATATTTTATGTGTGTGTGTGTGTGTGTTGTGTGTGTGTGTGTGGGGGTGTGTGTTGTGTGGGGTGTGTGTAAAGTAAGAAGATATTCCAGACCACAGTTTCATAAGTTTGCTGACCATCAGCCACATTGCACTTGTTTTGGGGGCTGGCACTTCTACCTTGCACTTGAAGCCAGGTATAAGGATTCGGGAGGGAGGGATGTGGAGTGGAAGGGTTGGGGTGGAGAGGAGGTTGTGGGTGGAGCTTGGATGGGATAGTGGAAGTTAGGGGAGCAGTGTTGGGTTGGTGGGTGGGGTGGGGTGCAGGAAGTATAGTAGAAAAGGGGGTTTTGGTTACGGCTTAAATGGATTTGCAACAGAATAAACATGCTGCAAGCAGTGTTAAAGTAATTTTTGAAGATGAGGAAACGTTGGATGCGCTTTTGGTTGATTCTAAAGTTTCATTTTAAAAACATTGTGATAGTAAAAAATGAAAATGAATTACAATGAAATAAGTGAATTGGGAACCAACAGTTTTATTGTTCCCAAAGCAGATTGAGAAAGATGTTTTCTTGTGCTTGATATTGACGTGTGACTAGGAGGAATCCTCCTGCGCTTGCCAATGATGCACGACTCATAAGGAAACAGCCATTGTGACGGCCTGTAGAAAATGTGAACTTGCACCATATGTGCAACCCGGTGAATCATGCAACTGGCATGAAATCTCCTTTTGACTGTTTTTTTTTATCACTCACCCGTAACACCTCATTCCCAATAACATGTGGTGGGACTTACATGACGTCAGAAAAATCATAAAAACTTACAGCAGAGTCCATGAAATTCTTGTGCAGAGATGTCCCCCCTGATATTAATCCTATTGAAGCAGAAAGTTTTAACAGCCTCATCTCTCCCCCCCCCCCCCCCCCCCCCCCCCCCCCCCCCCCCCCCCCCCCCCCCAAAACACACAATACTTATACACACACATATGTATCGACACTTGACAATTTTTATACTTTTAATTTTACTGTCAATACCAAAGAGGTCTTTTGACAAGGGGGGGGGGGTAACAGGGCAATAACATTTGCCTCTTCCCTTCATTGCAAATAGTACCCGTTTATTCCCAGTGATTATCAAATCAAAGGTTAAGAAAAGCACATAAAATCATAACAACTCCCGATGTCCTCGCACACAGGAATAATACAGTAACGTTAGAAAGAAAAAAACATAACAACTCCCGAGTCCTCGACACAGGAATAATACGTAACGGTAGAAAGAAAAAAACATAACAACTCCCGATGTCCTCGCACACAGGAATAATACAGTAACGTTTGAAAGAAAAAAACATAACAACTCCCATGTCCTCGCACACAGGAATAATACAGTAACAGTAGAAAGAAAAAACATAACAACTCCCGATGTCCTCGCACACAGGAATAATACAAATAACGTTAGAAAGAAAAAAACATAACAACTCCCGATGTCCCCGCACACAGGAATAATACAGTAACGGGAGAAAGAAAAAAACATAACAACCCGATGTCCTCGCACACAGGAATAATACAGTAACGTAGAAAGAAAAAAACATAACAACTCCCCATGTCCCCGCACACAGGATACTAATAAACATAACGTTCGAAAGAATAAAGAAAAAAAAAAAAACATAACAACTCCCGATGTCCTCGCACACAGGAATAATACAGTAACGTTAGAAAGAAAAAAACATAACAACTCCGATGTCCTCGCACACAGGAATAATACAGTAACGGTAGAAAGAAAAAATCATAACAACTCCGATGTCCTCGCACACAGGAATAATACAGTAACGTTAGAAAGAAAAATCATAACAACTCCCGATGTCCTCGCCACACAGGAATAATACAGTAACGTTAGAAAGAAAAAAACATAACAACTCCCGATGTCCTCGCACACAGGAATAATACAGTAACGGTAGAAAGAAAGAAACATAACAACTCCGATGTCCTCGCACACAGGAATAATACAGTAACGTTAGAAAGAAAAAAACATAACAACTCCCGATGTCCTCGCACACAGGAATAATACAGTAACGTTAGAAAGAAAAAAACATAACAACTCCCGATGTCCTCGCACACAGGAATAATACAGTAACGGTAGAACGAAAAAAACAAAGAAACAAACAGAAACTGAAAGACCGACTCAACCGTCCGACTCACTCAACCGTCCACTCAATCAAATGATAATGTTGCATCTTACTGATCTCTTCCACACGCGATGATTGGTATTCTTCATTCATATATCTCTTGTAATGCATTATCCTAATTTTTACGATTTTTCATCCTTCTAATTTTCTAAATATATACAGAGAAAGAAAAAAAGAGAGAGTGCGCGTGCAATTACGCACACACACACACACACACATACACACAAAGAGAAAGACAGACAGAGAGAAAGATACAGAGAGACAGTGAGTGTGAGAGGCAGAAACACTTTTTTGTTGTTGTTGACACTTTGAAACTGTGTTGTCATTGCCAAAAGATCTTGTGACAACGGGGAGGGTATGACCACAATCAATGTTAAAGCAAACAAAAAAATGCATGCAGAAAACAGAGTATAAGAACAAAACAATGAAAAAAAACAAATGAACAAGCAAACAAATATAAAGAACACCCTTTTTGATATGAGACAACAATCCCATGCAAACGAAAGAAGAAAAACATTTCCAAATGTTTACAAACAAATCCAGAGCAACACTAAACTGCACATTTAGAGCATGCTCCATTAAATCTGGAAATAGGGGGAAAAAAAGCAATCAATTCAGCACAGCTCAACCATCCAAAAACAGTGGCGTAATTCCATCTTCCAATCTGTTATGCCTCACAGTTTTAGTTCTTTTTGTCTAACACTCCATGTCTCAGAGACAAATTTTGCAGCAGACTGCGTAACATTTACATCTTTTGATGACAGTATAGTAGAAATGTCTTCTCTTTCAGCGATATCTAATTCAAAAAGTGAACACTGCGCTCTGATATCTTCAAAAACTGTACAACAACCAAAAAATGGACTTCACTGTCAACAGGATTTTCGTACTGTGAGAAGCAGAGACAGACAGACAGACAGAAAGAGGGAGATACACAAGGAGAGAGAGTGAGACAGAGAGAAAGAGATACAGAGAGAGAGAGAGAGAGAGAGAGGAGAGAGAGAGAGAGGAGAGTGAGAGAGAGAGAAAGAGATACAGAGAAAGATGGCACACACACACACACACACACACACACACACACACACACACACACACACACACACACCTACAATGACTGACTGACTGAAACCATTTACTGTCAGATTAACATAGTGTTGTACTGACAACACACCTACACACACACACACACACACACGCACGCGCACACACACACGCACACACACGCACGCGCACACACACACGCGCGCGCACACACATACGCACACACACACACACACACACACACACACACACACACACACACACCTACACACACCTACACACGCACCTTCTGCCATCATCACAGTGGGTGTCAGTGCAGTCCTGACTACAGAACAACCTGTTACTGGTATGTTTACTATGAGCAATATGACAGTGGCAACTGTTGCTACACTCAGAATCGCCCTGTTACTGGTATGTTTACTATGAGGAATATGTCAGTGGCAACTGATGCTACACTCAGAATCGCCCTGTTACTGGTATGTTTACTATGAGGAATATGTCAGTGGCAACTGATGCTACACTCAGAATCGCCCTGTTACTGGTATGTTTACTATGAGGAATATGTCAGTGGCAACTGATGCTACACTCAGAATCGCCCTGTTACTGGTATGTTTACTATGAGCAATATGTCAGTGGCAACTGATGCTACACTCAGAATCAGCACGAGTCTTTTGAGGCATATACAAACTGGACTGGTCTGCTCTCTCCACAACCTATAACAGCGCGAATTTCAAATCTGTCATGGGCCAACCTGATATCATTTTCTGAAACTCGGTGTTCTGTGTTTTATATTCATTTAATAATGGGCTAGCTATTAAGATTACAAAATACGTAAATGTACCCATTTCAAAAAGTACAAGCAGTCTGTAAGGATAGCTTATTCTGGTCATGAAATTTTAATGTGGAGCTGCCACTTTCCTAGAAAAATCTGGGAAGAAAATCCTTTTAAAATAGTCATTTATCTGGCTCTTACAGGGTAAAAAAAAAAAAAGGGGGGGGGGGAGGGGGTCAGAACACAGGGCTGAGCCAAATACCTTAACATGTTCAGTCAAATGCTGTACCAACTGAGCTATTCCAGCTAACAGAAAGCACAGTGCTTTTTATCCATAAAAATGCCAATGCTTCAATTCTTGACATTGCTTCAACGCACCACATGATCACATTAAAAATGCGACTAACGTCACTTTTGGGGCACAAAAGCGATTTGCTCCACCCAGTACACTGATGACTCATCATGCCAAATTTGGAGAAGATAAGAAACAATCTGTGAAGTGATATCAGGAGTAACACAGGAAGACTTCACACAGACTGACAGAACACACAATGTATATGCAATATCTTGTGTGTGAGTGTGTGTGTGTGCGTGTGTGTGTGTGTGTGCGCGCACGCCCGTGTGTATGTGTGTGTGTGTGTGCGTGTGTGTGTGCGTGTGTGTGTGTGTATTTGTTAGCATGCATGTATGTGCATGTGAGTACGTGTGTGTGTGTGTGCGTGTGAGAGAGAGAGACAGAGAAAGATAAAGAGACAGACAGAAACAGAGACAAAGAGCAAGAGAGAGAGACAGTGCATATGTGCACATATGAGTGAGTGTAAAACGATCCACCTCATTTTTTTTTTTTTTTTTTTTTTTTTTGCTGTCCCAATCTCTGCGCCACCTCAGAGGCAGTGCACCCATGCTACTCATTCCGACATCCTGTCTACAGCCACAGCCCGGTCGGCCCCACCGCAGCCCGGGCACCGGCAATCCACAGGGAGCAGTCAATGTCAAGTCGTCAAGAGGCAACCCACCAGAGGAGACACTGCACTGCTGCCGAGTCACTTCGGTGGTGTTCAGTGGCGCCTGTTCTGATCTAACATACGCAGGACACCACATACTAAGCCCCCTACTGACGACAATAATTGCTTAGTTGCGGAGCCGGCGTGAGTGAGCTCTCCCTCCGGAGGGTGCCACCACGTCCGTCCAACGACAGCCCCATGGACTCGCCAATACTGGTGACCCCGATGTAACCAAACCAAGGCCATAGATGTGGAGAGGACATCGAAATTGAGGTCACCATGAGAGCAGGGCATGAAGGGCCACAGAATTTAAGACATTTTTTTTATGCTGATCGATGAAAATGAGGATGATTAAGATGATGCTACGGATTTCCATTTCGGTCTGAGACAACTCAATGGCAATCCTCACAGGTTATGCACTCCTATCTCTTCACTTTCAAACTTGAAAGGCCACAGGCTAACTTGCCTCAGAACGAGGCTAACTTGCCTCAGAACAAGACCACAGGCTAACTTGCCTCAGAACAAGGCCACAGGCTAACTCGCCTCAGAACAAGGCCACAGGCTAACTTGCCTCAGAACAAGGCCACAGGCTAACTTGCCTAAGAACAAGGCCACAGGCTAACTTGCCTCAGAACAAGGCCACAGGCTAACTTGCCTCAGAACAAGGCCACAGGCTTACTTGCCTCAGAACAAGGCCACAGGCTAACTTGCCTCAGAACAAGGCCACAGGCTAACTTGCCTCAGAACAAGGCCACAGGCTAACTTGCCTCAGAACAAGACCACAGGCTAACTTGCCTCAGAACAAGGCCACAGGCTAACTTGCCTAAGAACAAGGCCACAGGCTAACTTGCCTCAGAACAAGGCCACAGGCTAACTTACCTCAGAACAAGGCCACAGGCTTACTTGCCTCAGAACAAGGCCACAGGCTGACTTGCCTCAGAACAAGGCCACAGGCTAACTTGCCTCAGAACAAGGCCACAGGCTAACTTGCCTCAGAACAAGGCCACAGGCTGACTTGCCTCAGAACAAGGCCACAGGCTAACTTGCCTCAGAACAAGGCCATGTAGGCTAACTTGCCTCAGAACAAGGCCACAGGCTAACTTGCCTCAGAACAAGGCCACAGGCTAACTTGCCTCAGAACAAGGCCATGTAGGCTAACTTGCCTCAGAACAAGGCCACAGGCTAACTTGCCTCAGAACAAGGCCACAGGCTAACTTGCCTCAGAACAAGGCCACAGGCTAACTTGCCTCAGAACAAGGCCACAGGCTAACTTGCCTCAGAACAAGGCCACAGGCTAACTTGCCTCAGAACAAGGCCACAGGCTTACTTGCCTCAGTACAAGGCCACAGGCTAACTTGCCTCAGAACAAGGCCACAGGCTAACTTGCCTCAGAACAAAGCTATCATGATGCTCAAGGACATCTGGGGTGGCTTATCTTCCTGGCCACAGGTCTCAGCACTTACTTACTTACTTAGGCCCACTGCTCTTGCCAGAGCATAGGCCATCAACAACTGCCCGTCAGCGCTTGCAGCAGCAAAAGTAACTATCGTATTATTTGAATGGATGGATGAAAACAGCTACCTGTGCTGCGTGACAGTCAAAAGCTCCATAGACCGGACTCTGGCGTGGAGATCATCAGGAGAGAATGCGTCGCTGTTTTGGGCTCTTCCTCTCGACAGCTGTAATGACGCACCGAGCCCCCTCACCGATGTGAGGTCTCCTTGCCAGTTTGACTGTATGCCTTTTCTGTCAACCATCAGGACTCGCACCAGCTTGTGTCCTCTCTCTTCAGCCAGATCCAATGACTTGCTTTCTCGACAGTCTCCTGTAGGGCTTTTGTCAAGGCATTCCCTTTCTTTGGACCAAGTCCAGCCACTCTCATCCACTTTCTGACGCTAGTCGCGATGAAACCTTTGCAGCCAACTTCGACTGGGAAATGGGTTGCTTTCCATCCCACCTCCTCGCAATCTTCAACATGAGTCTCATAGCGATTTTCTTTCCGCTCATGTGCCTTGCTGATATTGTCTTTGTGAGGCACAGTGAGTTCCACCAGGTGCACCTCTTTCTCTTCCTCATTCCATATTACCAGGTCTGGCTTCTTCATTGTTGGGATGGGGAAGAATCTCTTGCAGCCCTCTAAATCTGCTGCTACCTCCCACTGACCACCGCTCTGACCTTCTGTGGCTTCACTCGCCTTCTTTCTGTCAGGAACCTTGCCCAGTCCGTGTTTCTGCGGCCTAGGAGCGTATTTTCCCTCTTCCGCGTGCGCCTTCGCCATCTTGGTGAACACTTTGAGCACCTCGTTGTGTCTCCAGGTGTATCTGATCAGAGCCAGGTGGCAGTTTGAGAGGATGTGCTTCATGGTTCCTGCACCTACACTTGTCATCTTCCTGGACCTTCCATCTGACTAGGTTCACTGGCGAAGGCAGAACGTCATAGGTGGACCGGAGAAGAAAGCTGAGTCTCTATGTGTTTCACTTCCAGATCTCACTCCATCCAATCTTTCTTTCAAACAACAAATCACAAAGATACAGTGAAACACACACTGCGCGCACACACACACATTCATGCACATAAACCCATCCTGCATTCATGTTTTCAATGTTTCTAACCGCCGTGGTTCATAGACTGGAAGACCAGTGTGTGCATTAGGGCTGAATTCGAACAACTGAAAGCAGGAAAACACAACAAAAGACAAGAACATGCAGAAAACAACAAACCCTCCCGACTCCAATTCAAGTTTGAGCCTCAACAAACCCCCATACTCCTCCTCTCCTTGGCGCAGCCTTCCCACCCACCCCCTCCCCTCAACACCAATGCAGCCATCCTTCCCCCAACTCCCCAATTACACAACCCAGTCATGACAAGCCTCTCCAGGTCACAGCCTATGCCAGAGAACATGCAACCCGCTGGCAGCAGGATGATGGCTGGGGGGAGGGGAGGGGGGGGGTGGATTCTCTTTGGACACAAAAACCCACCTCTTTGTGTCCCCATCCTCGATCAATAGGCAGACCTGCTAACTGGCAGTCATCACTGGACAGATCATGTGTGAAGAAGACAAATCTCTCTCTATGGATCCCTCTCTCCCTACTTCTCCCTTTCTCTCTCTCCTTCTCTGTCCCAGTCTCTTTCTCTCCCTTTTCTCTCTCTCTCTCTCCCTCCCCACTCCACCTCCTCCTCTATCTGTGTTTCTTTCTCTTCCTCTACCTCATCCCCCATCCTCCTCTTCTCTGTATATTTCTCTCTCTTTCTTCCCCTCCCCCTTAGATGTCTCTATGTCTCTCTCTCTCTCTCTCTCTCTCTCTCTTTCTCACTTCCTTTTCTCTCCCTCTCTCTCTCTTTGTCGCTTCCTCCCTCTCTTTCTCGCTGCTTCATCTCTCTCCCCTCTTACTCCCCCTCTTTCTCCCTCCACCCCTCTCTTCTTGTCTCTCTCTCTCTCTCTCTCACTCCCCATCCTCTCTTTCTGCCTCCCTCCCCTCCCCTCCCCCCTCCCCCCCCCCCCCCCCCCCCCCCTCCCCCCCTCCCCTCCTACCCCCCCCCACCCCCCCCCCCCCCCCCCCCCCCCCCCCCCCACCCACCCCCCCAGGGGCACCCAGCAGCCCCCAGAACATGCAAACTGCCCTATTCAGCACACTCCGCCTTGAGCCACTTTTCGCCCTGCACACTGCAACCCTCACTGTGGCCAGGGCAATTTAAATGAACACAGGCAAAAACTAAATTACAAACTGAAATTGAATTTTCCTTATATCTACCTCCATTTTTCATAGAATTTTAAACACATATTAATCACTGTGAAAGTATGTTACAAAATCTTGTGTTCCAACAACATTTTTCTCCTAAAAATTTGACACTTTAATCACAGAATGTAATGTACAAAATTTTCAAAACCACATTTTGTACGAAAGAAGCAAGCATTAAGAATCATAGCATCTGTTTGAATTTTCAAAATACATTCGTTTTTCATCAGAAAGAAGCAAACATTAAGAATCATGGTATATGTTTGAAATTTTCCAAATACATTTTTTCAAAGAAGGAAACAAAGCATTAAGAATCATAGTATCTGTTTCAACAGATACCCTAAAAGCAACCCTATTTCCTATTCTAATCACTAGCTACAAAATACTGTGATGACAGAAGCGACTCATTTTGTGGTTGCGGGGTAAGCCATAAGATTACATGAAACTTATAAACGTCATCATGATAAACACTTAGATGTGAAAGAAAAAAAAAGTAAACAGAACAAACTGGAGGGAAAAAGTACAAAAACCAAGCTGGGAGAGGTAAGAAAAATAAGGTACCTGTTGGAAAAGGTAGTATACACCTGATAAACTACGAGAGAGAAAAGAAAACGTTTGAAAAGGTAGAACAGAAAAAGCAGAAAATCACAGAAAAAGTAAGAAGAAAGGTGAGGAAAAAATCATGGGAAAAACAGAAAAAGGCAAGAGAACGTCAGAAAATGTAGGAAAGGTAGGAAACACTGTGAACAAAAAAAGGGAAGGTTGCAAAGTACACACAAATGAACAAACAAACAAACAAACAAACAAAAGGAAAAGACAGCAAATAAAGTAGGGAAAGAATATCAAAAAGCAACAAAATTAAGAAACAGCTGGTTAAAAAAAAAAAAAAGGTAGGAAAAGCCATAATGGCTTTACCCAACTCATGAGTGTGTGCAGCACGCAAGGTGGGGATGGAAAAACGATGGGGGAGGGGGGGGGGGAGGAAAATGGGGAGGCAGAGCAGGAAGAATCCCCCCAAAGTATGGGCATGGGCGTGTGTTGCGTGTTGTGTGTGTGTGTGTGTGTGTGTGTGTGTGTGTGTGTGTGTGTGTGTGTGTGTGTGTGTGTGTGTGTGTGTGTGGATCTCTGTGTGTGTGTGCGTTAGTGCGTGCATGCGCACGCACGAGACTGTGTGTGTGTGTGTGTGTGTGTGTGTGTGTGTGTGTGTGTGTGTGTGTGTGTGTGTGTGCGTGCGTGTGTGTATGTGTGTGTGCGTACATGTGTGTGCATGCAAGAATGACTGTATGCGTGTGTGTGAGAACCCGAATGGCTGTATGTGTGTGTGCCTGCGTGTGTGTATTATTTCAATATTGCTCTTTCTCTCTCTTCCTCTCTCTCCCTTTCTCTCTCCCACACTCTGTGTGCGTGCGTGTGTGCATATACGTATGTGTGCTTGCACATGCATGATTTTAGTATGATCGGCTGATCTTCCATGCTTATACAATGGTATTACCCGCACACTGCTCGTTCCCACCCCTATAAAGCCACACCTCCGTTTGTCCTGTCACAGCCTCAGCATAAGAAACCCATCAACAAGAATAAGGATGTCACGGGGCAACCCACTGGAGGAGACCCTGCACTGAAGCACTATTATGTGGTGATGTTCAGTGATGCCTGTTCAGACCCAAGAGGTGCTGGGCATCACCTGCCACGTCTGCTGCTGATGACATCAATCGCTTAACTGTACAGCCAGCATGCTTTGTTTTCTGTTGAGCCATTCTTAAGTAGTATACATCATCATTTCTGTATTATTATCATAGTGTACTGTTCATTGCATTTTTCATGTCTAAATCAACTTTGCTATTAATGTGCTCAGTGTTCACATATGAACACATATATTTGCATTCATGCATGCATGTATGCGCGCACACACACACACTAAATCAACTTTGCTATTAATGTGCTCTGTTCACATATGAACACATATATTTGCATTCATGCACAAACACACACACACACACACACACACACACACACACACACACACACACACACACACGTGCGCGAATGCACACACACACCACACACACACACACACACACACACACACACACATCTGAGAATTTTATGTACATCTGCATTATTTTGTAAACTACAGCAGAGATCTTGCGCAAAGTTCAACCACCATCACTGATCAAGTCTGGTATTTCAACCGACTGTCCTTCGACAGCAGTGTAACACCCACACAGTATCAGATGTGGATAAAGACATCCTATGTAACACCCACACAGTATCAGATGTGGATAAAGACATCCTATGTCATATTAATCATTACACACACACACACACACACACACACACACACACACACACACACACGCACACACACGCACACACACACACACACATACACACACACACAGTACATGCATACACCATCAAGAGTATTGCTTCTTCTCAGAACTTATCAAAATATCAAACAACCACTTTCAATATAATATCATGCAGCTCACACAAAGAAAAGTCTCATTTCAAATCCAAGATTTCATATTAATCTGCTCTGTACAGCGTGTGTGTGTGTGCATGTGTGTGTATGCATATGTGTGCGAATGTGTGTGTGTGTGAGAGAGAGAGAGAGAGTGCGTGAGTGAGTGTGAGTGAGTGAGTGAGTGAAGACATGTGCATGTGCATAGATGGGTACGTGTGAGTGAGTGAGAGAGAGAGTGTGTGAGTGTGGGAGAGACAGAGAGAGAGAGAGTGAGAAACAGACAGACAGACAGGCAGAGACAGAGACAGAGAGACAGTGAGAGAGCCGCTAGTAACCAGATGAAAGTGTTCCCTGACATTCTAAACATCTGGGTGTGGCAGGGCAATCCTTTGGCACCGCATCACCCACATGAATAACACCAATGTTGATCGAAATCCCACATGTCTCCGTTACCGTAATTTGAGAAGCCACAGAGGGCTTGCTAGGCCTGCTGGATAACAGCATCCCTCTCTGTATCCTAAGGTCCTGGCTTCAACTGCCACTTGAGACACCCACATCAGAGAAGATTTTCTTCTTTTTTGTTGAGAGTTTACAACTGTGTGAACTTCAGCCCCTTTCAGCTTCCTGCTCCCCTCCCTCGCCCACCCCCTCCCTGCCCCACTCCCCTCCCTGCCCCACTCCCCTCCCTCGCCCCACTCCCCTCCCTGCCCCACCCCCCTCCCTGCCCCACTCCCCTCCCTCGCCCCACTCCCCTCCCTGCCCCACTCCCCTCCCTGCCCCACTCCCCTCCCTGCCCCCACCCCCCTCCCTGCCCCACCCCCCTCCCTGCCCCACTCCCCTCCCTCGCCCCACTCCCCTCCCTCGCCCCACTCCCCTCCCTCGCCCCACTCCCCTCCCTCGCCCCACTCCCCTCCCTCGCCCACTCCCCGCCCTCCCCCACTCCCCGCCCTTCCCCACTCCCTGACCTGCCCCACTCCCCTCCCTGCCAGTAAGGGCTCAAAAAAAAAGATCCTGTTTGTGAAAGTATGCATTGAACAGTCACACTCAATCACACACGCATGCACGCACATTAAATGTGCAATCATCTTTCAAAGAGTCGTCACCATAGAGTTGTAATTCAGGGTTCACCCTCACCCTCACATACAGCCCCCCCCCACCCCCCCCACCCCCCCCCCCCCCCCCCCCCCCCCCCCCCACCACACACACACACCTTAAATCTGAAACCATCATTCAAAGAAGAGTCCCACAGAGTTGTAATTCAAGGTCCACCCTCACCCTCACACACACACACACACACACACACACATTATCCATACTGGTGTCATATTTGATCACCATCCCCAAAGACGGAATGTAGCTACTTTCCTGGCAAGATGAGAAAGGGTCACACACACAAATATCTCACCGATAGTAAATCTGAGAGTTCTAGCTAAGGACCAAAGAAGAAGAAGCTGAAGGGCCTTGAACCATTCATTGTATTCAGAGCTGGGTCAGGTCATGTTGCTAACAGCCCAACCAACCATGAATGGCTGCCAGGTAGTTGTGCATGGTATTAATTACTATATATGCATATATCTCTATCTAGTATCTATCTGTGTATATATTTAAATATATATGCATACATACATATGCATGAAATAAAATCTCTCTCCTTTTTCTTCTATTTCTTTTCCATTCGAAAAATGGTAAAATTTTCTGTGGAGGTAGACTGAAGTGTGTGTGTGTGTGTGTGTGTGTGTGTGTGTGTGTGTGTGTGTGTGTGTGTGTGTGTGTGTGTGTTTGTTCATTCGTTCGTTCTCTCTCTCTCTCTCCACACACACACACACACACACACACACACACATATATATATATATATATGTGTGTGTGTGTGTATGCCAAAAATACACAAGACTCTGCAGAATCCTCCAGGTCGCCCAATCGTGTCGGGAGTAAATGGCCCAACTGAAAATCTCTCAAAACTGGTTGACTTCTGGCTTCAGGATATCGTAACCACCCTCCCAAGTCACGTCAAAGACACAACTCATATGTTAAAAATGCTATGTAACTGGAATACGGCTCATGGGCCTTTCAACAGTGGCACCTTGCTCGTTACCATTGATGTTGGCCTCTATACGAACATCCCACATGGAGACATGGAAACCGCCATCAGGTACTTTTTACAGTCCCATCTGCAGACAAAGACACCCCCAATTGAGAGAGTCCTTGAAGTGGTGAGACACATTTTACAAAACAACGTGTTCCACTTTGAGGACATCATCTATAAACAAGAATTCGGGACAGCAATGGGAACCCCTATGGCCCCCACCGTGGCAAACATCTTCATGGGATGGTTAGAGGACAGCCTGCTTACTCAGAGCCCGTCATCGTCGACAGCTGCTTCTGGAAACGGTTCACAGATGACATTTTTCTACTGTGGACCAAAACTCAGGAGAAACTTGATCAGTTCATTGAATTCATCAACACTTTCCATCCCACTGTCAAGTTCACCTATCAGTCATCACCTGTCTCCATCCCCTTCCTGGACATCAACATCATCCTCAAGGAAGGCTTCCTCCATACAGATCTTTTCTCAAAACCAACAGACGCCCATGCATACCTACATGCTTCCTCTTGTCATCCCAAGGTATGCAAAAACAACATACCATTCAGCCAGATGCTACGCGCTCGCAGGTTATGCTCGACGGATGAAGCCTTCACCCTTCGCTGCCAAGAGATCGCCAAGCACTTTCGACGTAGAGGGTACAGTACCTACACCATCCAGAAAGCCATGGAAAGAGTCAGCAGCATCCCACGTAATGAGACCCTCGAATACAGACCCCAAGCTCCCAAGAAGAGGGTCCCGTTCATTATCACTCACAACCCTGCCAACCCTCCTCTACGTCTGTGGCTGCAACAACAGCAACCAGCCTTACATGAAAGCAACAGGATGAAACATGCCATGCCAGAGCTCCCCATAGCAGGAGAAAGAAATTCAAATAGTCTACGAAACATCCTGATGCCTTCCATGCTTCCTCCACAAGAACCCTCCACTGACAACCCTGGAAGCCACAGATGTACCAGAAAACGCTGTGTCATCTGTAAGGAGCATGTAGTAGAGACACGTCAGTTCACCAGTGATGTTAGTGGCGAGACATTCACCATTCGCCATGAGATGTCCTGCAGCACAAGAAACATCGTGTACCTGCTCTACTGCACCAAATGCAAGGGAGCTCAATATGTAGGAGAAACACGCAACTCGCTCAAACAACGCTTTTACTTGCATAGGTCACACATCCAGAACAATACAGGCACCCATGTCACACATCATTTCAACATGTACAACCACTCACTTCAAGATATGCGTTATATGCCAATTGAAAAACAGTACATAGACAGTGACATTCATAGAGACCTCAGGGAATAATTCTGGATTCGTAAACTACAAACAAAGCACCCACAAGGCCTGAACACACATGACTAACTATTAGTTACACACACTGAGTTCCCTTGCATTTAATAGTGACTCAGTTGTTCCCTCTGGTACAACTAACAAAGTGAAAACCTGAGAGGGAGAGAGAGAGAGAGAGAGAGGAGAGAGAGAGAGAGGAGAGAGAGAGAGAGAGAGAGAGAAGAGGAGAGAGACAGAGAGAGAGAGAGAAAGAGAGTGGAAAAAAAAAGGGGGGGGGGGGAGGGAGGGAGCTGTTAGAATATTGGTGGGGGTGTGGAGTCACTAAATAATAACAACAGGACGGTGTGTTAGACTTTGCATCACTTGGTGATGACATTACTGTCATGACGCAAGTTTTCTTTTAGCATCGACCTGATGATGTCACTCCACTTTTGACGTGACTACACAGTCTGTCGTCCTTGAAAAAGAGCAGCCGCTCGAAATATCCGATTATATTTGTTTACATTCCTTGTTTGCCTTTTTACTTCAATTGTGTGTGTGTGTCTCTCTCTCTCTCTCTCTCTCTCTCTCTCTCTCTCTCTCTATATATATATATATATATATATATATATATATATATACATATGAGCGACACATGCACACATGAAATGAAATATCTCATTCTTTACATACATCTCTCTGCTCGCTCTCTCTATCTCTCTGTATATATAAAATAGAGAGAGAGAGAGAGGGACAGAGAGAGAGACAGAGAGAGGAGAGAGAGAATGTATGTACGCAAAGAATGAGAGATATTTAATTTCATGTGTGTGTGTGTGTGTGTGTGTGTGTGTGTGTGTGTGTGTGTTTCTCTCTCATATATATACATACAGACAAATAGACAGATAGATAGATTGATGGACAGATGGACAGATGGAGACAAACAGACAGAATAGATTGATAGACAGATAGATATAGTGAACAAATGGGAAAGAAGGAAAAAAACTGATAGTGATTTGAACATTTGACGTTTTGACACATGACACAGCGGGGAATAGGACAAACAACAGAACTGCATGCTGCATGTTGCCATGACAAACAACAGAACCTGCATGCTGCATGTTGCCATGACAAACAACAGAACCTGCATGCTGCATGTTGCCATGACAAACAACAGAACCTGCATGCTGCATGTTGCCATGACAAACAACAGAACCTGCATGCTGCATGTTGCCATGACAAACAACAGAACCTGCATGCTGCATGTTGCCATGACAAACAACAGAATCTGCACGCTGTCATGACAAACAACAGAACCTGAATGCTGCATGTTGCCATGACAAACAACAGAACCTGCATGCTGCATGTTGCCATGACAAACAACAGAACCTGCATGCTGCATGTTACCATGACAAACAACAGAACCTGCATGCGGCATGTTGCCATGACAAACAACAGAACCTGCATGCTGCATATTGCCATGACAAACAACAGAACCTGCATGTTGCCATGACAAACAACAGAACCTGCATGTTGCCATGACAAACAACAGAGCCTGCATGCTGCATGTTACCATGACAAACAACAGAACCTGCATGCTGCATGTTACCATGACAAACAACAGAACCTGCATGCTGCATGCTGTCATGACAAACAACAGAACCTGCATGCTGCATGTTACCATGACAAACAACAGAACCTGCATGCTGCATGTTGCCATGACAAACAAAGGAACCTGCATGTTGCCATGACAAACAACAGAACCTGCATGCTGCATGTTACCATGACAAACAACAGAACCTGCATGCTGCATGTTACCATGACAAACAACAGAACCTGCATGCTGCATGCGTCATGACAAACAACAGAACCTGCATGCTGCATGTTGTCATGACAAACAACAGAACCTGCATGTTGTCATGACAAACAACAGAACCTGCATGCTGCATGTTGCCATGACAAACAACAGAACCTGCATGCTGCATGTTGCCATGACAAACAACAGAACCTGCATGCTGCATGTTACCATGACAAACAGAACCTGCATGCTGCATGTTGCCATGACAAACAACAGAACCTGCATGCTGTCATGACAAACAACAGAACCCGCATGCTGCATGTTGTCATGACAAACAACAGAACCTGCATGCTGCATGCTGTCATGACAAACAACAGAACCTGCATGCTGCATGTTACCATGACAAACAGAACCTGCATGCTGCATGCTGTCATGACAAACAACAGAACCTGCATGCTGTCATGACAAACAACAGAACCCGCATGCTGCATGTTGTCATGACAAACAACAGAACCTGCATGCTGCATGCTGTCATGACAAACAACAGAACCTGCATGCTGTCATGACAAACAACAGAACCTGCATGTTGTCATGACAAACAACAGAACCTGCATGTTGCCATGCCAAACAACAGAACCTGCATGCTGCATGTTGCCATGACAAACAACAGAATCTGCATGCTGCATGTTGTCATGACAAACAACAGAACCTGCATGTTGTCATGACAAACAACAGAACCTGCATGCTGCATGTTGCCATGACAAACAACAGAATCTGCATGCTGAATGTTGTCATGACAAACAACAGAACCTGCATGTTGTCATGACAAACAACAGAACCTGCATGCTGTCATGACAAACAACAGAACCTGCATACTGCATGTTGCCATGACAAACAACAGAAACTGCATGTTGTCTTGACAAACAACAGAACCTCCATGCTGCATGTTGTCATGACAAACAACAGAACCTGCATGCTGCATGTTGTCACGACAAACAACAGAACCTGCATGTTGCCATGACAAACAACAGTACCTGCATGCTGCATGTTGTCTTGACAAACAACATAACCTCCAGGCTGCATGTTGTCACAACAAACAACAGAACCTGCATGCTGCATGTTGTCATGACAAACAACAGAACCCGCATGCTGCATGTTGTCATGATAAACAACAAAACCTGCATGCTGCATGTTACCATGACAAACAACAGAACCTGCATGCTGCATGCTGTCATGACAAACAACAGAACCTGCATGCTGCATGTTGTCACGACAAACAACAGAACCTGCATGTTGTCATGACAAACAACAGAACCTGCATGCTGCATGTTGTCATGACAAACAACAGAACCTGCATGGTGCATGTTGCCATGACAAACAACAGAACCTGCATGTTGTCATGACAAACAACAGAACCTGCATGCTGCATGTTGTCATGACAAACAACAGAACCTGCATGCTGCATGTTGTCATGACAAACAACAGAACCTGCGTGCTGCATGTTGTCATGACAAACAACACAACCTGCAGGCTGCATGTTGTCATGACAAACAACAGAACCTGCATGCTGCATGTTGTCACGACAAACAACAGAACCTGCATGCTGCATGTTGTCATGACAAACAACAGAACCTGCAGGCTGCATGTTGTCATGACAAACAGAACCTGCATGTTGTCATGACAAACAACAGGACCTGCATGCTGTCATGACAAACAACAGAACCTGCATGTTGTCATGACAAACAACAGAACATGCATGTTGTCATGACAAACAACAGAACCTGCATGTTGTCATGACAAACAACAGAACCTGCATGCTGTCATGACAAACAACAGAACCTGCATGCTGTCATGACAAACAACAGAACCTGCATGCTGTCATGACAAACAACAGAACCTGCATGCTGCATGTTGCCATGACAAACAACAGAACCTGCATGCTGCATGTTGTCATGACAAACAACAGAACCTGCATGCTGGATGTTGTCATGACACATTTCTCTATGTACAATTTGGGCTGCTCTACCCAGATGGACCCCCTACACCCTGCGCACCCATTTCCCTCTTTGGGTATGTTTTGGTAAAGGGTGATTTTTCTGCCAACGTCTCCCAACTTGCTGCCCCAGGTTCTTCTAAGGGTGCCAAGCACATACTTAGCACACTGGGGACCTTGATTTATTGCTCCATCTGAAAGAGGCGATGACTCATGCTTCAGGAGTTTTCATGTATCATATTTTCAAAGGACAGATAAAGCAACCACACTTTTCAATGGATATAGGCTTATTTGTTATTAGCATTCTGTATATGGTTGACCAGCCATTGCAAAAGAGCAATATTGGTCATTAGCTGGAATAAAACGTTTTCCCTCTCCTCCATTAAAAAAAAATGCCCATGGCACCAGAAGGGAAGAATCTGGTACAAGTACCAGAAGTCTGATCCTAGCCAAACGATTGTTCTTTATTAACGAAAAGCCTGATTTGCTTGGCACAGATACATATTCAATGGGAGCACGCCAGCCACTCTGCATTTTGCTTCACCTCTTTCCATTTCAGAAAAAAAGACAGTCCAACCAACTGTCATCAAGTCTTGCAGAAGCAGGCAAAATGCACTGAGGTTGTAATCTCTGAGGGGTCACTTGATGATATTAAGCACAAGTTACACTTGTGCTGCAATTAAAGAGCTCAGTTTTAGAATGACTGAAGTTGAAGGTACAAACAGGCCATGACTTTATGAACGATTTGATTCTGACGTACCCCCAAATGAGAGGAATACATTCCATGCTTTAGGAAACTAATTTCTTAAGCTGTGCAAGACATTTGTGATCTAAACTGCTGATTACAGTGTTTCAATTTGGGTTGGATGTCATTGTCTTTCATTTCAACAGGCATGCAGTCACAGACAAACACACACACACACACACACACACACACACACACACACACACACACACACACACACTTCAATCTATCTCCACAAAAATTTTACCATTTTTCGAATGTAAAAGAAACAGAAGAAGAAAAAGGAAAATCCCATATATAGATTGAATAACCAAGTGCAACCCAAGAAAGAAGAACACCAAATCAAAGTATCGCAGAACAATTCAGAACAAAGAAAGATGAACACCAAATCAAAGTATTGCAAAACAATTTAGAACGCAAAACCCAACCCACATACCCTGCCTGAATCTCAACAAGTCATTGCTTAAGACCAATTCAAACACACACCCCACCCCACCCCAACAAAAAAGGGAAAAAGAAAAAAGCTTTCAGAATAAAACAAAATCAATCATGCAATACTGTAGAAATAAAAACATTACTAAAGGTAACTCAAAGCACAAGCAACAACAACACAAGACTATTAAAAATAATAAAACCCTAAGGGAACAGGAACGTCTAATCCAGTCTTGGCAGACTGCTGAAATCCATAACACAACTTGACATTCATCATAGCTACCTAGCCATGACTGAAAGCAGCGAAAGCCACAGCTTGCCAATGGCCTCTGGACATGGAGTGAATCACAGCAGTAAAAGTCTCACACGATGCATCCTGGGTAACACAAACAAAACAGCTACAGAATGACAGCGTTCTCCAAGATTGTCTTGGTATGTCCAGCCCTGTCACAAAGCCCTCAAGATATTCACCACATCACAAACCAAGTCCCCAATTAATGAGGGAAAAGTACTTTAAACAAAGAAATACATTAATAAAAGCAACAGGCAAGCCATGGAATGTAAACTGCTGCGCCTTTAAAACTTGGAACATCTGCAACCAATTAAGCCAGTTTAAAACATCTATCGAATTTAAACCAGTTTGAAACAAAATTACTATTATTATGAATACTTATATAGCTCCTATCATCGGCTAGAGACCAAGCTCTAAGCGCTTCACAATCCACACTCATTTACACAATGGGCTGCCTACCTGGGTAGTGCCGACTGAAAAGCTGCCAGCTGGCACTTCATTCAGTCGTTTCCCGTGTCATCCAGTCAATATCATTCACTCAATTTCCTTACTTCCTTCATTCTTTCCATTTCTCACAAAGAGTGCATGCTATGTGTAACGTGTCATCCATGCCAATGGCCAAACTGGCCTTCTCTTCCGAAAGTTGGTGATGGGATTTTACGTGTGTGCTTGATGTCATGCGTGCGTTCACACACGGAATGTTGGTTTATAGTCTCATTCGAAGGACTTCAGCAGTTCAACTGAAAATCCATGAGCATGCAAGTAACACGATGATGAAGGCTATGGAGTTTCATTCTGGTCTGAGAGAGCTGACAGGGCTTACCCTGTACTTACTTTCATAACGTACCTCACCATGGCTAGGAGATACAGACACCCACAGTGTTGGTAGGAAATTTGACTAACATTCTCAGATATGCATCTATCAAGTGTATGAAACTCGACTGTGTGGTCCTGTCTTTAAGACAGACCCATAGCAAATTAAACTCTGGGTAGAAGCTATCATGGGCAAAAAAAAAAAAAATCCCACAAATATAGATGTGTCTGACGGGAATTGAACTCATGACCTCCCAGCCAGTAATCCCTGATGCTAACCACTGCACCACACTGACTGGTAAAACTGGGGTCTTCGTATCTCTCTGCCATTGTTAATATCAGTACACTATGTATGCGTCTTCAGACTGCTGCTCAGATTTAATGTCATGAGACCAAACCACACGCCCCTGTCTCTCTCTGTAAAAGTTGACAATGGTATTCCATTGCATATATCTTTCAGATCTTTGTTTAGATTGTATGCAAAGAAACTCCCTGCCTCTCTCTCTGTGACAAGACTGATTCTAGGATTCCAGTGTGTGTACCTTTGAGTCAGTTGCTCACATCTGATGGCATGAAGCTGCAGGTCTGTGTCTCTGGCACTGTTGATACTGTTATCCCACCCTGCCTTGTGCTCTTAGAACAGAATGGATCTTCACAGATACATCATCTTCATTTTTGCCCACACTGTCATGAAAAGGTTGATGTTTTGTGGCCCCCTAAGGGTAGACAAAATAATATGGTAAAACTTGCACATGGCCTTTTAAGGGGAGACAATATGAGACAGTAACACTAACACATGGCTTTTTAAGGGGAGACAATACGAGAGATAATGTTGCTTATAGCCCAGCCGACCAATACGAGACAGTAAAACTAACACATGGCCTTTCAAGAAGAGACAATATGAGACAGTAAAACTAACACATGGCCCTCTAAGGGGAGACAATATGAGATGGTAAAACTTGCACATGTCATGGCCTTTTAAGGGGAGACAACATGAGACAGTAAAACTAACACATGGCCCTCTAAGGGGAGACAATATGAGATGGTAAAACTAACACATGACCCTCTAAGGGTAGACAAGATGAGATGGTAAAACTAACACATGGCCCTCTAAGGGGAGACAAGATGAGATGGTAAAACTTGCACATGGCCTTTTAAGGGGAGACAATATGACACAGTAAAACTAACACATGGCCCTCTAAGGGTAGACAGCCCTGATGTGGCCCTTTGCGGTCGGCTGGGCTATAAGCAACATTATCTTATCTTATCCTCTAAGGGTAGACAATATGAGATGGTAAAACTAACAGATGGCCCTCTCAGGGTAGACAATATGAGATGGTAAAACTAACACATGGCCCTCTCAGGGTAGACAATATGAGATGGTAAAACTAACAGATGGCCCTCTCAGGGTAGACAATATGAGATGGTAAAACTAACAGATGGCCCTCTCAGGGTTGACAATATGAGATGGTAAAACTAACAGATGGCCCTCTCAGGGTTGACAATATGAGATGGTAAAACTAACAGATGGCCCTCTCAGGGTTGACAATATGAGTCAGTAAAACCAACAGATGTGACTCCAGGCAGAAGGATGCTGCATCAGGTGATGCACTTCTGATTTATGAGCAGCAGCACCATCTGGCAGTGCTGTAAAGCCATGACTCCGTCTATGTGTCTGTCTGTGTGTGTGTGTGTGTGCATGCGCACGTAGAGCATGTGTGTGTGTGTGTGTGTGTGTGTGTGTGTGTGTGTGTGTGTGTGTGTGTGAGTGTGTGTGTGCGTGTGTGTGGTGTGTGAGTGTGTGTGTGTGTGTGTATTGTGTGTGTGTGTGTGTGTGTGTGTGTGTGTGTGTGTGTGTGTGTGTGTGTGTGTGTGTTGCGTGCGTGCGTGCGTGCGTGCGTGCGTGCGTGCGTGCGCGTGCGTGCGTATGTGTATGTGGCAGTGCTGTAGTCATAACTCTGTGTGTGTGTGTGTGTGTGTGTGTGTGTGTGTGTGTGTGTGTGTGTGTGTGTGTGTGTGTTGTGTGTGTGTGCACGCGCAGTGTGTGTGTGTGTGTATGCGTGTGCACGCATGTGTGTCCTATGGAAGTCACGATGCATGCTCACACCTTCGACAGTCAACTTTGGTTTATCATTCTTGTCATCATTATTCATTCTTTCACAACTGACATAATCAATTATTTCTTTTGGCAATGGACAAAACTTTTTATTTTGCTAACTGCAAATGCCAAAGCGTATTGTTACATATTGACAAAAAGGAAATAACATAAACCTTTCACTCAGTATGCCTTAAAATACGTTTAAGCTAACTCAAAGTGTTGTTGGGATGTGGTCTTTTCCCTTCCTTCTCTGGGCAGCGTCAGAAACACCAGCAGATGCAGCAGTGCAAGCCTCAGCAAACCAACTGATCATGTCATCCCAGGACTACAGACATCTATACCTATCTATCTACATCCATCTGTCTATCTATCCATTTCAAGAGACAGAGACAAAATCACAGAGAGAGAGAGGTGTGTGTGTGTGTGGTTTGTTTGTTTGTTTGTTTTTTTTAAAACTGTTTTACCATCCCACCCAGGATGTTTTGTTTTCATCTGCATCTGTTGGTTGGTTTGTCTGTCCATCAGCACGATAAGGTAGAAACCACTGAACCAGTTTCAACCAAACTTAGTGGCAACATGGAATTATTATGGCCTAGAACAAACCCACATCATTGTGTGTGAGGCCAGTCTGGATCAGTGGGTGGACACTAAGGGATGAAATAGGAGCCTGGCTTTGACCCAAGAGAGCTGTCTGACCTAGGGTGAAGCTCTGTGCTCTCCCAGTGCCCTACTGGTCAGACAGTTTGGTGTTCCTCAGCTGACCATCAGAGAGGTCAGACCCTTTAGGGGCCTTTTAATAACATGCTTGGTCACAGGCTGAGTCTAGCAGGGTCAAATGTCGCCTATATGGCCGCCTTTGATTACCACAGAGCTTAAACATGCAGCCACACTCCCTGTCTTCTGATTACAAAAACTTTTGATGGACACAGGTTGTGCTGAAGGGATTGATGTGACCCTAGTCGCATGTCCATCTGTATGTGTATGAATACTGCTTGCATCTTTGCATTTTGTGGTGTGTGTGTGGTGTGTGTGTGTGTGTGTGTGTGTGTGTGTGTGTGTGTGTGTGTGTGCGCGTGTGCGCTTGTGTGTGTGTGTGTGTGTGTGTGTGTGTGTGTTTGCGTGTGTATGTGTATGCGTGCGTGCATGCGTGTGTGCATGTGTGTATAGGTGTGTGAGTTTGTGCAAGTGCATGTGCTCATGTGAGTGTGTACGTGTCCCTGTCTCTACATGCCAACATCTCTTTGACTCTTTGTCTCTACATGTTCTCTTCTATGAGTCTGGGAGCTGCTGTCTCTATATGTCATCATCTCTATGACTTTTTGTTTCTACATGTCCTATGTCTATGAGTGTCTATGACTTGCTGTCTCTACATGTCATCATCTCTATGACTCTTTGTCTCTACATGTTCTCTTCTATGAGTCTGGGAGCTGCTGTCTCTATATGTCATCATCTCTATGACTTTTTGCCTCTACATGTTCTCTTTCTATGGGTCTAGGAGTTGCTGTCTCTATATGTCATCATCTCTATGACTCTTTGCCTCTACATGTTCTCTTTCTATGGGTCTGGGAGTTGCTGTCTCTATATGTCATCATCTCTATGACTCGTTGCCTCTACATGTTCTCTTTCTATGGGTCTGGGAGCTGCTGTCTCTATATGTCATCATCTCTATGACTCTTTGCCTCTACATGTTCTCTTTCCATGAGTCTGGGAGTTGCTGTCTCTACATGTTACCATCTCTATGGCTCCTTGTACCACATGTCCCCATCACTACAGGTCCCTGCCTTTACCTCAATCCACATGCCTAAGAGTGCCCGTCTCCACCTGTCTGCCTTTTTATACATCCCTATCTACTTGTCCCCATTTCCATCAGTCCCGATCTCTGCATATCACCCCGTCTTTCTGAGTCCCTGTCTCTACATGTCCCCATTTCTATAAGTCCTTGTCTCTACATGTCCCCATTTCTATGAGTCCTTGTCTCTACATGTCCCCATGTCTATGAGTTCTTGTCTCTACATGTCCCCATGTCTATGAGTCCTTGTCTCTACATGTCCCCATTTCTATGAGTCCTTGTCTCTACATGTCCCCATTTCTATGAGTCCTTGTCTCTACATGTCCCCATGTCTATGAGTCCTTGTCTCTACATGTCCCCATTTCTATGAGTCCTTGTCTCTACATGTCCCCATTTCCATGAGTCCTTGTCTCTACATGTCCCCATTTCTATGAGTCCTTGTCTCTACATGTCCCCATTTCCATGAGTCCTCGTCTCTACATGTCCCCATTTCTATGAGTCCTTGTCTCTACATGTCCCCATTTCTATGAGTCCTTGTCTCTACATGTCCCCATTTCCATGAGTCCTCGTCTCTACATGTCCCCATTTCTATGAGTCCTCGTCTCTACATGTCCCCATTTCTATGAGTCCTTGTCTCTACATGTCCCCATTTCTATGAGTCCTTGTCTCTACATGTCCCCATTTCTATGAGTCCTTGTCTCTACATGTCCCCATTTCTACGAGTCCTTGTCTCTACATGTCCCCACTTCTGTGAGTCCTTGTCTCTACATGTCCCCATTTCCATGAGTCCTTGTCTCTACATGTCCCCATTTCTATGAGTCCTTGTCTCTACATGTCCCCATTTCCATGAGTCCTTGTCTCTACATGTCCCCATTTCTATGAGTCCTTGTCTCTACATGTCCCCATCTGTATAACTTCTCGCTGCTAGTGTGTGTGTGTGTGTGTGTGTGTGTGTGTGTGTGTGTGTGTGTGTGTGTGTGTGTGTGTGTGCGCGCGCGCATGCGTGTGTGTATGTGTGGTGGTGGTTGTTATTGTTAGTGTTGTTCTTGTTACTCCTGTTACCAAGTAATCTTCTGAACATGCATTTCCCACAATCAATGTTACATGCATGAGCATGCATACGTGCGCACACACACACATGCAAGTATGCACACACGTGCACACATGCGTATGTGCTCGTGCTTATGCTCACACACATGCACATGTGTGCATGAACACATACATATTTACACACACACATTACTGCAAAGTAATAATCACCCCTGACGTTTAACGAATCATGTTTAATCAATAAGACACTGAGGGAAATCTAGTAGATTCAGAATGAATCATACATATATGTGTATATATATATATATATGTGCATGCATGCTTGCGTGTGTGTGGGTGCACGAGTATGTGCATGCATGCGTGCATGCATGTGTATGCTCTTTTTGCATTTAACATCTTTATTCGCTTTGAACACAATCATGCTTCAGGAAAACCCTGTCTCCCTAACAGAAAGGGGAAAAGCACTGCACTCACTCACTGCTATATTTCACTTATATGGGGCATTTTATGTAAAGGACACTAGTCATCAAGAGAACAGGAAAACAAGAGAGTCAGGAGGGGGGGGGTGGAGAAGGGGAGAGACCGGTTGGAGTGTGCCCTGTGGTAGGCTGGAGGGTGGAGGTTGTGAATTGTTATTGTTAATGTCAACATACACATGAAAAAAAATATATACTGACCCTGAACTTTAACCTCTTTTTAAAAATCTCACTAACTTTTCTTTTCAGGATAGGGAAGGGATCCTAAATTAAAAGGGAAGAACCTGAAAAGAGTTTGAGGCTGAGGCAGTTGTTGTGTGAAGTGTAGAAGAAACATCGAAAAGAGGAAAGGGGAGGGGAGGGGATGGGTTGGGGGGGGGGGGGGGGGGGGGGGGGGGGGGTAATTAAAAGAGAGAAGATACCAACAGAATCAGACATGAGGGGTCCAAAGGGATTATACAATAAGGAGCAAACCACACAACTAGCCCCAAGTTTAGCATCATCTCACACCATCATCCAGACATTTTCTGCAAAACAATTGTAAAAGCCGTTGAATTCCCTTTCCTCTCTCACTGTCTGTCTATCACACACACACACACACACACACACACATACACACACACACACACACACACACGCATGCATGCACGCACACAACCTCTTCCCTTGACCTCAGGGGTACACACAGACTTGCTGGCAGAAGTGCCTTTCTGCTGGCCCCTTATTTGTAGGAGATTGACTGCAGAGCAGTACAGACACCCCAGCCAAAGATCCAACACACTTCACTACCCAGGACTATATAACATAGCTGCTTACTCAATCTTAATCAAAGCCAGTGTGTGTCCAGTCAGACACCTCACGCAAGGTGAAGGTTTACAGAGGATCTGTGACAGAAACTCCTCCCAAAACACCCAACAGTTATTTAAAAGGTCAAGGCCAACCATGACTGGTGTGTGTGTGTGTGTGTGTGTGCATGCGCACACGTAAGATAAGATAAGATAATGTTGCTTATAGCCCAGCCGACCGCAAAGGGCCACATCAGGGCTGAATCACGTGCGTGTATGTGTGTGTCTGTATACTTGCATAACAGGCAAAATGGATTCATCAACAATTA
>CM031606.1:17556234-17561234 GCA_018398815.1 Conus ventricosus
GATGATTGGACAAGGAAGGGAGAGTACTCATGTTCTGTATGCTGTCGAGGTTTAGGACGGATATTGTGGGGAAAGGTGGTAATGATGAATGATGTGATGTTTTTGACTCAGGCGAGAACTCTCTCTCTCTCTCTCTCCTCTCCCTCTCTCTCTCTCTCTCTCTCTAATATGAGGATCGCTTCCTCTATGTCTGTGTGTGTGCAGTTTTTTTTTTTTTCTTCTTCTCTTCTTCGTACTCAATTTCTTTATTCTTGTTTCAATCGGTTTTTTTTTGTTTTTTGTTTTTTAAATTTGATTTCGTCTATGCGTCAATGATAATGGACTCATCCACATTTTTATGTATTTTTGAAGATACGTATGTTTGTTAAAAGTTTTGTCAGCTCTAGTCGTTACCCATGCATAGTTAGTCCCTTATACAAGAGGGGCAAGGGCCGGATGAAAAAAAAAGCATGCTTATCTGTTACCATTGGAAATAGGCTAATGAATATGAAGTGTTTTCCCTACACTCAAGAGAAGTTCGTTTATATACCTAGCACTTCTGCACTCGCACACACGCACTCTACCTTACCTGGTCAGTCCAGACTCTGGCTTGGGGGCTTCGTCAGGATTCTTCCCAAGCCCTTCACTGGCATGAACTGTCAAGCAAGGTCTGTCACACACAGTCTGCGACGCACTCTGTCCAAGCCTTCAAGCCGAGCTTGCAGCTTTCCTCAAGGGTCAAGCACTGGTACAGTCTTTCTGTCAGTGTCCACCTCCGGCCCAGCAGTTGTCTGTCAAACCGTCCTAGCCGTTGTGTCCGTCTACGCTGTACTGTCGCAGTGCTAGGGCAAAACTGTCTCCTGGTAACTGGAGGCCCCAGCACTGTCTGTCACTAGTGTACTGTAGTACGACGTAGCTCCCTAGCTAACATAAAGTTAGCTAGTCCGCTCTCCTCAAGACCGAGTGTCGAGCTCCCTAGCTAACTAAAGTTAGCTATCCGCTCTCTCCCAAGGCCTTGCGTCGCTAACCTAACAACAATTAGTAGACCGCACTCTTCAAGCCCCGTGTCGTACTGCCGAAGTTCGTCGGCTTGTTTACCTAAGTGTCAGTGAACACTTCTCACGCGAGTGCACTTCCGCTGAGCTCGCCAACGTGCGCAGAAACCGTGCATCACTACACTCCCCCCGACTTTAATGATGAAAGCTTTTGTCCAGGGGTTGCCGTGAGGAAGGGAGCTCTTCACCTCGCTTGAGCCCATGTCGTAGTGTCAATTTGCAGGTCCTCCGAGAGTGCTTCCTGTTTACAGCCGGAGTGCGAAAAGCACTGTGTGCCAACAGGCCCATGAAACTGATCCATTGCCAGTCTGCGGCCTCGTCCAGTAAGCTATTTCAGCCACTTCGGAGGTCAGCAATGCCTAAGGTCTCACTGCTTGGGCAGGCTCCCAGGCCTCCAGCGCTAGATAGTGTTCTCCATAGTTATTTCCCTGTGGTCTATCTGCACCACCAGAAGCAGCATGACCCTCTAATGAAACCAGACGGCTGCCGCCTCACCGGGCACATCTGGAAGCTAACCCTGAACCAGCCCCCCCGATATACCGGCAAAAAGTGGCCATCGCTTCCCTCTGCCCATCCCGATGCGTACGTCACCCAGGCGGACAGAAGACACTGCATTCAGGGGAACCGGAGCAATCACTTCCAGCTACCCAGTGACACGACAAACCAATCCATGGCCTGCCACAATGCCCTGCACACCCCTCAGCATACCATCACAGTCTCTCTCTCAGGCACCCTAACAGCAAGCAAAGGCTCAGGGATTCCATGTCCACTGGTGCTGGTACTTTCCTCCGCCAGCACTCTGCCTCTCTGGCTCATACTAGCCGTCAACACCAACAGTGCCTTCCAGTGAATGAGAGCCGGCACAGACTTCAGATTAAATTTTCTGGAACTGGCTCTCCCACATGCTGGCTAAAAGCCTTCATGGCCTCCTTCTGGCAGTTGTGAAGACTGTATTGCCCAAGCTGGTGCAGTGCCGCTGTTGATGAAGTCTACCACCTTTCCCAGTTTCCACATGGCCCCAATAGCCATGCCATTGCCTGTCTAAGTGCCTGTGTCCGACCCTGCAAAACAACCTTTGATGAAGATGGCAACCTTCATCGAATATGCCGGCAGATGGTGATGAAGGCATGAGCTTTCGGATACCTGTTAGCCTCTCCACATCCAGATTCAAACACTTCTTGCCCCTCCTTTGAGTTTCCTGGCATGTGGAACCGGTCTCCTTTGCCTCCTGATCTGTGGCGATGTACAGACATGAGCTTGGAGAAGTTCTGGCATCCTGGATCTCAGCAGTAGGGTTTGAGTCCGTAGACTGCCCAATACCCCCACTGTCCTGAGTAACCTTGGCTGACACGTTTCCAGGTGGTCCTCCTGAGCAACTTGATTTGCCACTGTACTTGACCTTACTCTGGCATCCTGACCTGTTCTCCCTCATGGTCACTTTCACACCTTAGAACCGGCCCTGACCCTAGCAATTCGAATAACCTCAGACGATGCTCCTTCGAATTCTTGCATGGAGTGCTTACTGTCAGAGGCTGGTTCGGTCCTTTCAGCGTGAAGCACTAGCATATGTGGTGGTGTATGGCCACAGCTCCCACTGCCTTGGACTGTACCGAAGGCTGCACCTTGGAAACCCTGCCATGGAGATGGTCCTTACTGCATCGCCAGAGTGTGAAGGAACTGAACCTTGACTGGAGAGCTGGGTCCCTTTCCTTCCTTCCATCCCCTTTGCCAGACTGGTTTCTGCAGCCACTTCTGGTACCGCCTGCAATCTTTTTTCCGGTGCCCAACCTGTTTGCAGTAAAAGCACTTGATGTTGAATCCGATTGTCAGGAGCTTGTTTTCCACTTCTCTGGCTAATAAGCTGCAGATGAGTGTCATTTATCCACTATCATCTTAAAGCTGTCCAGATTCTGCTTGGAAAAACCAGAACTGACCTGTGGCTCCTCCTGAACTTTCCTTGTGCCTCATCATGACCAGGGAACTGCTGGTACCACTTGACCATATGGACGGCTTCTTCCATGGTTCTGGTCTTTCCAGATAGCATATTTACCTGCCTCCCTGCCTGACTGCCAGTGCAAAATTTGCTGATCGCCTCGCCCGTAAATAACTTCTGGCAGGTCTCTGAAGGCTGAAACAGCAAGCACGGTGACCCGTCTGCCCAGTCCTCATAGACTCCCCTGGGTTCTGGCTGGCTTGCTGGAACTTGAGTTTGGCTGTTTCAGTCAGCTCTCTAGCCCCGAAGCGTGCTTCCAACTTCCTCATCATCTGGCGATATGAACACTGACTGCCCAATGGTGTGGCTATGTGAAGAAGTCTAGGCTTTTCCTCCAGACACCATCCCAGGTAATCCCGACTCTCCATTTCTGACCAGTTGAGGGCTGTTCTATAGCTGTCGAACCTGTACTGAATGACAGCCAGTTTGTGTTCCCGTCAAACTGTAGATTTGGGGCAATTTCCGGGTTCCCTCTTGGTCCAGAATGGGGATGCCTAACAGACTGTTTTCCCTGCTGCTGTCTGAGGGGTCAGAATACAATTCCGACTCACTCTCAGTGCAGTCCGTGTGGTCATGCCAGTAAAAACCTGTTTCTGTGTGACCTACTTTGGTGCCTGCTCCAAGTTACTCTCGAGGGCAGGGGACAGCTCGACGGGGCCCGTGTTCGTCCACATGCCTCCTGCCACTAATACAGGCGCCCCTCCCCATCTCTATGCTCTTGGTCATGATCTCCAGCAAAATCTTGACGCCTGTGGTCAGTCGGTGCTGGCGACCTAGACCTACTTGAGTATGGGTAAAGTGCCTGGAATCTTTAGTCTAAAGTCCCCACCATGTGTCTGTGCTGTCGTCCCTGTGATCTTATTCAGATTCGACTGCCTCAGACTCTGGTTGTGTTCCCACGCCAGAGACTCTGACCCCAAATCTGTGCAATGCTGTCTGCTAGAGCCGACCTTGGACGAAGACAGAGACCTCCATGACCGCTCGTGTCCTCGATCCGAGTAACCAAGTCTAAAAGACTCGCTCCTTCCTGGTGATTTTCCTCACCATTCTGGAGGGATGGGTTCCAATTTTCAGCAGACCCAGGAGAGCCCACTTCCAACTCAACCAGTTGTCCACAAAGTTTGGTGGAACTGGTGGCAGCTCGGCGAGCAGGAACTGGCATCACTGGTTCAGCAACAGACTTGTGCTTTTGCTTACCCCTGAGTGAAGACAGACCAGAAACATCCATGACTGCTGCTCATCCCATGTGGGTCCGCCTTTCTTTCCTCCCCCCAATGCGGCGGCCATTTTGGGGCTCTATTAAATCTTCCATGGCCCCCTGCTGCATTCCGAAATCAATCAGTTCAAGCAGGTCGTCACTGGGTTTGCCACAAGGAATGGACGTCATCATGGATAACCTCAATTCCCCTTCCTTTCCCTGAACACACAAGCTGCACTGCTCAATCCAGAGGCTGTGTTACATTCAGCCCTGAGTCTACTGAATAAATCTTTCCCCCTTTTACTAATGGAGCAACTGAAAGTACTAGTGTGGAGTACAATTAGTACCTGTCTGTGTACAACACAACCAACACCCAACGCTATTAACAACTGTTTGTTGTTAACTTACAGCTAGGTTGTACCAATTGAAAGCGCTAAGCATATCCCACTTCTGACACCAATGAAGTGTTTTCCCTACACTCAAGAGAAGTTCGTTTATATACCTAGCACTTCTGCACTCGCACACACGCACTCTACCTACCTGGTCAGTCCAGACTCTGGCTTGGGGCTTCGTCAGATTCTTTCCAAGCCCTTCACTGGCATGAACTGTCAAGCAAGGTCTGTCACACACAGTCTGCAACGCACTCTGTTCCAAGCCTTCAAGCCGAGCTATTCAGCTTTCCTCAGAGGTCAAGCAGCTGGTACAGTCTTCTGTCAGTGTCCACCTCCGGCCCAGCAGTGGTGCTGTCAGAACCGTCCTAGCCGTTGTGTCCGTC
>CM031606.1:17566234-17568734 GCA_018398815.1 Conus ventricosus
TTTTATAATACCTTGGGATTAAGTTTTATGGTTAATGCAATTAAAATACTTTTGGGGCAAATCAATATTTGGGCCATTCTTCATTTCTTTTCTTGTAACCCAGGTTTATAGATCCAAAGCCATCGATCATTTAAAATAAATATAACGTTTTTACGAAATCCCCGTGGATTCGGGAAGGAAGGGAACAAAAAAACGGGGTTTTGGGAATAAAAAGAAACAACGGGCGGGACAGACAGACAACAGACAGCAATAAAGATAGATAGAAAGAAAAAAGAAAAAAGAAAAATAATAGATAATAGATAGAAGAAAAAAGGACAAAACAAGTTCGTGTCTGACTTTCAGCTATTTCCTTCCTCAGAAAAAAAACGGTTATTGTGTCTGAACAAAAAAGTCTTTACGCCACCCCCCCCAGATCCGAAGGGAAATGCACGGACATCCCCCTCGGCTTACAAAGCACCAGTGAGTTGCCTTTCCTCAAAAAAAAAAAAAAACGGTATTGTCGCGAACAAAAACTCATGACACCACCTCCCACAGTCGGGAAAGGGAAAACACGGACTTTTTGGGCACAGACTTTCATCATTGACAAACACATTTTCCTTCGTCGGTCTCTCTCCGTCTGTCTGTCCGCTGCCCTCTCCCTCTGTCTGCTGCCCCCCTCCACCCCCCTCCCCGTCTCTTCTCTCTCCTCCTCCTTCTTTAAAAAAAAATACATCCACGCGCACCCGCACTGGGATACACACAAAAAACCCCACAAACGTAGCCGCATTACTGCTAAAAAGGGGCACACAGCGCGCGCCACACCACGCCCAAAGCACGCACACACACACACAACACACACACACAACCCCCACACACACCCAAAAACACCACAACACACCACAACAACCCCACACACAACACCGCACACACACACCTGACACGCAACACGTGTGGTGTGTGTCCCTTTGGGGTGTGTGTGTGTGTGTGTGGTTTTTTGTGTTTTGTGGTGGCCCTGGAAACACCACCAGGGGACTTGGGCAACAACCCGTCATGACACTAATTACAGCACCAGACCAAAAACCAAAAATCAAAAACTTTGCCATGAAATTTCCCCAAATACTTTTAAATCTCTTCAAAGGGTGGGGTGATCCCGCGTACGAACCTCACGGGTCAAGGGAAACAAGACACTCATACTAGAAATTTCCGTACTGGATCCTTTTTATCCGCAACGACTACAAAAGGCATCATTTATAAATTTTTTTGCAAACGTTTTTGTGACTGACAATTGACAGCTAACCTTCCCCAAGATGGGGTATGGCTGCCTTTAATGCGGGATAAAAAAAAAACGGTCATACACGCAAAACTCCACTCCCTTTGTTGGGTAGATGGATTAATACTTGCCTGTCCATATAGGGTGTGTCCGCAGGAGTATCAGCCTGCGTACGCAGAAGAAGAAGAAGAAGACGGCTACACCATCCTATACAAACCTCCCTATCCTTTCTACTCCCCCCCCCCCCCCCTCCCCTCTTTCTTTCTTTTTCCCTTTGTCTCACAAACGGCAATAAAGCTTGCTCTGCTGACATCCCTCCTCTTCCTTCCCTCTCAACCCCCCCCCCCCCCCCCCCCGCCCCTCCCCCTCGTCTGCCACCCTCCAACCCTCCACGCCGTCAGCCTGCCCAAAGAGAAAAGTGGAACAGTCACCGGCAGCCAGAGAGAGATCATCGATCTTCTCCAGCATCAGATAAGTTCTGATATACAAAGTGGACTCCAACTAAACTCATCTAGAACTTCCCATCTCTTAATGATGACAGAAAGAGTGGGAACAAAAGTCCGCCAGAACTGAATTAGTGAAACTGATTTGAATATTCAACCCCTGTATAAACAAGTAAAGTTGATGTGTTGATGTACACTTAACTTGTGGCAGTTCTTTGTTGTTCATTCAGTATTGAATGTTTGAACTTACCTTTAATTCTGTCTCTCGGAGCTACAAGCACTTTGAAGTGTACAAGCCAAAGGAGAATTAATTCTGAGCCACTCGAGTAGTTTTAACAGTCCCGAGAAAAATACAAATTTCTTTCGATGACTAGTGCCGGAAAGTTGCTCCTTCCATAACTGGTAAGAGAGAGGGTGGAAGTGAAATTTTAACATAACTCTATTTGTGAAACTGTTCCTTCCCATAGAAGACACACCGACCCCACCTCCAACTCTCCCCAGTTTCCATACGACTTTCTCAAGTAGGCTACCTTAAAAAAATTTTAACACCAAATTCCTAAAATCAGTGGGGGCAAGAGGGAAATATCAATACCGTGCGAGAAGCAGAGAGACACTGTGAAGAATTTCTACCGCATAAATTGAGAGTAAACGGTGAAAAAAAAAAAAAGGAAAAGGGAGGGAAGAGGTCAAAAGGAATGGGGTATAATAGATTATCCCACGTAAAAGTTACACTACGTAGAGTAACGTCCACTTGAGCCAGGCCTGTACAGCGGTTACCATTAAGCGACATCCCACTATACTGACATTT
>CM031606.1:17573734-17617433 GCA_018398815.1 Conus ventricosus
GCTCAAATCGCTGCTGTCCTTTTAGCCTCTACAGTCAAAATTTCACACTGCTGGAGTCACCAATTCACACAGTCTGCCCCTCTGCAAATTGCAATAGCCATATAGCCTAGGCCTACCCCCAGGCGATTACGGTTGCCTCAGATTCCCATCTCTCTCTCTCTCTCTCTCTCTCTCACACACACACACACACACACACACACACACACACACACACACACACACACACACACACACACACACGTATTAGCAATCACGCACGCACGCGCGCATACAGGCACAGAGACACACATACGTGTATCTTCTGCTAAGGCTTAGCTGAACGAAGAGCTGCTGGGTTGCCACTCTGCAGAATTACACAGGACACCTCTGTTAGTTGTGTGCCACGGGAATGAAGAAATGCTGTCTGTGTGTCTGTCCATGGTCAAAATGTGTTCCACTCGCTCCAGACAAAACTTCTGGGCTGATCTTTCTGAAAATTTGTAGGTATGTTCATTATGGGTCACGGATGATGCCCGATGTTTTATTTTACCAGAATAGCCTTTACTAACGGCTATAAATGATAATGAAAAAAAAAATCAAGTCCATTAAGGGAATAACCACCATACTGTCGAGTTTTTTTTTCTTCTACTGACTGGAAATTGTCTCCCCTCTTTGTCACTGTACTGGGAGCACGTTTAAATGCTTTGCATCTTGTTTTCTCTTGTCTTCTCCCCCATCACCCTTCCTCACCAGTTCCCTGAAGAACTGTTCCAGCGAGGACATTGGATCTTGTTCCATGGTTGTACCAAGGTAACTGATGTCAGCAGATCACGTCAGCGTTCCGATGTGCTGTTTGATGGTCTAATGCTGTTGTTCTCGTTGGCGATACGATCAGTCTGTCTCATCTTGAGTGTCTTGCGCAAACATCTCATCTCATAGATCAGTCTGTCTGTCTGACATTTTTTTAGTATCATCTTTAGTGTCTTGCGTCAGCATCTCATTTCCACGACTCGGGTTCTTCTTTCCCGATCCTCTCTCTCTCTCTCTCTCTCTCTCTCTCTCTCTGGGTATTGGTGTGTGTGTGTGTGTGTGTTGGAGGGTGGGGAGTGGGGGTTATTGGTGTGTGTGTGTGTGTGTGTGTGTGTGTGTGTGTGTGTGTGTGTGTGGTGTGTGTGTGTGTGTGTGTGTGCGTGCGAAAAATAAAGGGGAACAGAGAAAAACCGCCATGGGGGTAACACTCCAATGGAGGAGGGAGGGATAAGGGGGCGGGAGGAGCGGTCAGGAGGATCCCACGGGACAAGGAAATGTGAGAGGGTCAATAACAAACGCCCAGTGGGTATTGGGACAGCGCCTTGGTACCTCTGGTCAACCCATTAAAACTCATATTACCTGACACAAATTAAAAACAAACAAACAAGTATAGACACGTTGAGAAAGAGCAATGTTCCACGTTGGCAGCTGACCTGGACAGAGAGAGAGAGAGAGAGAGAGAGAGAGAGAGAGAGAGAGAGAGAGAGAGATTGCCGGCATTACTTACTATAGCTGAAGCTGAAATCGCTAACATGATAAATAAAAAGATGATCAACTAAAGGTTGCTTTTACAACCGAAGAGCACATGCTGACTGTTGAGAATACAGAGATCCGTTCAGCCTTCCTTGCCGATCCAACAAGGCCACAAAGTGTGTTCTAAATATAGTTCTTAACGCTATCAAGAACGGTTGTAGTCTGCTGTTTTATTCATTACGCCGACATAACAGGTTTTACATGAAGCAAAACTTGCGTCAGTTTATCGTTTTGCGTGTCTGAAGCCGCATTCATGTTGTTATCGCAGTTTACAACGTTTACCGCATAACTAGGCACAATCGAACATAATCGAAAACAGTAAAACGGCGTGTTTGTATGGAATGCTTGTAAAATGGAATGGGTCTGACTGATTGCTGAGTTGTCCAAACAGTCAGTTGTTCGCCATTTATGATGTTTTTGTTTAAGTCGCCTGCAACTGACATTGTCATCTATTTGAATGAACCAATACTCTCTTTCTGTCTGTAATATTGCTTATAGCCCAACTGACCGCAAAGGGCCACATCAGGGCTGTCACTGCGTTGAAGTTAACTCAGAAGTCATTACAATAATCCCCCCCCCCCCCCCAAAAAAAAAAAAAAAAAAAAAAAAAAAAAAAAAAGAAAAAAAAAAAGAAAAAGAAAAACAAACAAAAAAAACTCATTCACACAATTCTTTGAAACACACCTTCCAAAGTTAAAAATCTTTCCTCTGTAAAATCTTAGATCAGATAAAAAATGTTAATCTCCCTCAGAAATTCAAAGATCACCTCAGGTGGGACATCTTTGAACAAGGTTTTTGTAGAGTCTGCTGTAAAGTGTTCATGTCCCACATCATTCAAGTCCCAACACTCTAAAAGGACATGATTCACTGTGAGTGGTACATGATATGGAATGCACAACGGAGCTTCTTCACCTTTTAAAATATAAGGGTGGGTGTAAAACGAGTGGCCTGTATGCAAACGGCACAAAACTGTTTCTTCTTTACGGCCGCCTCGGGACCATGGTAAAGACTCTTTCACGATTGGACGGATTTTAAATGAATCTTAAATAAATGTTAGCGAACTGCCCAGAGAAACGTGGACAAACGAGTCACAAGACAAAACACGACGCGTTTCGACCTCTTAGGTCTTCTTCAGGCTGGACAGGCTGGACAGGCTCGTTCTCATTCAACGCCGTCCTTGCGCTGAACTCTGAAGCGATCAAAGCTAAGTGAATTTTCGTTGTCCTATTTGTTTGTATCTTGTCAGGGCGGTTCACTAACATTTATGTAAGATTTGTTCAGATTTCTGCCTGCAGTCGTCTCACTTTGCAACTGGGTTTTAAATAGTTTGTTATTCTGTGAGTCCCATTCCTCTTGCCAGAACCATTTGACAAAAGCCTGGATTTGGAGGTTCAGATCAGTGTGAGGGATAGACTATCTGCTTAACTCTTTCTTTGTGGCACTCTTGGCAAGCTGATCAACCATTTTATTGAAAGATCTCAGTAAATCAGTTTCAAAACCATAGAAAAGCTCTTGCGCATGAGAGGAGTAGAAAAAGACATTGTTCTCCAAGTTAAACTCAAAACATTTCTGAAATTTGATCAGCATTGGAACGTGTGGAAGCCAGGAAGGAGAGAAAGGAAATTCTTAAGAATGAATCTGTAATCAACGCCTAGACCAGGGTGGATGAGAGAAAGGAAATCGTTTAGAAAATAGTCGACATCTGTGTGCTGAGTCTCTGTCGAAAGCATTTCCTGTCTCCTCTCTTTTCTGATTCGTACACGGTCGAATGCTGACATATCAAAAAGCCAATTCAAAGAGTGATGATAAGTAAGCTTATTTTCACATAATCAGCACACACACAAGTCTATAAATGGCCATGAAGTGCAAGCTAAAGAAAAAAAGAAAGAAAAAGAAACAAAAGTGGTGTTCCTAATCAGATTCATGAAGGAACTTCAACTTGCATGTACGAATCTAATATAATTGTCAGTGGCGTCGGAGCCATGCGAGGGAGCGAGGGGGAGGGACGCTAGAGGACACCCCACTCCCTGGGAATGTTGGGGAGGGGGAGGGCAGACTAACTTCTCTCCCTCCTTTTTCCAGATCTACGATATGCGAGCTTCACTATCCCCCTTGCTTTTTAAATTTTTTTTTGGAAAATAAGACCCCCCCCCCCCTCTCTCTCTCTCTGGAGAAAGGGGAAGAAGAGGAACGTGGAGAGAGTGCTGGATGCCTGAAAAGGAGGAAAGGTGACCGGGGCCAAAGAGGGAGGGGGAGGGGGGGGGCAGACAGTTCACCCCAACGTTTAGTACAAGGGGAGGGATGGGGGTGGGGGATCCTCTTCCAGAATTCGGCCAATACTTCGAAAACGCCTCGAAAGATTTTTCTCTTTGCAAGCTGGATGTGTCTCTGTGTGTCAGTGAGTGTGCGTGTGAGCGCGTGCGTGCGTGTGTGGGTGTTGCACGGTGCGCGCGCGTTTGTGTTCCAAAAGGGATTTAGCGGTCCCGCAAATGGCAAAACTGATTTCAGTTAGTGAGGAAAGGTGTGTGTGTTTCCTAACACTCAGGATTCTCCGCTCCCTCCCCCTTCCCCCTTCCCCCCGCTCCGACCCCCCCCCCCCCCACCCACCCCCACCCCATCCGCCCTGTGATATTTTTATTCTCATTATACATTTCCGTCGGTGGGGCTAAGAGGAAGGGGGGGGGGGGGTGAGGGTGAGGAGGAGAGCAGGCGCTATGAGCTAGAACCCACGAAATGGGCGGAGACAGTAGCATAATTGTTGTTTACACTGAAAGCCATGACGTCATGCTTTTCTGGGCACAGGATAACACGACCCCATATCAAACCAGGCTCAGGACAGCTTGTCGCGGTCAAATTTGTTGCTCAGTCAAATCGGTTGCTGGCATACCAGTTTAGGCAAAAAATGACGTCATTTGATGCCACAACACACATCCGCGTACTCAGAAATGTGTGAGCACGACTTGGCCTAACGGCCTTCGTTCATTCGTCCTTCGTCCTCTCTCGGGCTTCGCCCTACTCTAATCTAAAGACCATCGATCATCAAATGACGTCATTTTTTGCCTAAACTGGTATGCCAGCAACCGATTTGACTGAGCAACAAATTTGACCGCGACACAGCTCTTCGGGATGGGGGAAACTGAAATTGGTATACCAGTTTAAGACTGATACCTTCAGTTCACTCGAGTGAACTTGATCTAGTTTCAATTTGGACTTCAGCAATGGCGTCTGCTACAGACAATATGCTTCAGAATTTGTGCACATTTTTGAGTGCTACAGTTATTGTGTCTTGTTTAGTTTTGAAAGTTCCGCAGATTTCCGCAGTTGTGAAACAAAGAAGTAGCAAAGGGCTCAGTTTGAATAGTGTTCTGTTGGGAGCTTTGGTCGTAAGTGTGGACGTACTTACAGTAGTTTTGTCGTGTAGGCCTATTGAAGTTAATTTATTGAAAGTGAGAAAGAGATTGGCATAATTTGTCCGAGGCTTGCAGCCTGGATATGGATCTGGGCGGTAGAAGTCAGTAGCTGCCCATCGGCGGAGCGGAGAGGCATTGACTGGGAGCGGTAGTTGTGGCCCCCCCCCCCCCCCCCCCCCCATCTCTCTTGCACCTCCCACTGTGCATCCCGCTTGCACGTTCCACCTTCCAACAGACCGTTGACAAATCGACAGTATCGACAGACATTTATAGATTAGTCGAAATGTTTGGAATTTACTCAAAGTTGAACATAGAACTGAAAAGCCAGGCCTATGAATGTCATCCTTCCTGATTCTCTCTCTCTCTCTCTCTCTCTCTCTCCTCTCTCAGAATTTAAAGACAGGAAAAACTGACACTCTAAAATGCAAAGTACAGAAAGATATGATTGGTTCTGTAACTTTTAAAGTATTTGAAACAGAAAAATACATTTTAACAATAATGAACAGATCTAGTTGCAAAGCGAGACGACTGCAGGCGGAAATCTAAACAAATCTTAAATAAATGTTAGCGAACCGCCCAGAGAACATGGACAAACGAGTCACAAGACAAAACACAACGCGTTTCGACCCCATAGGTCTTCCTCAGGTGAGACATAAACAAATAAAACAACGAAAATTCACTTAGCTTTGATCGCTTCAGTGAATTTTCGTTGTTTTATTCGTTTATGTCTCACCTGAGGAAGACCTAAGAGGTCGAAACGCGTTGTGTTTTGTCTTGTGACTCGTTTGTCCACGTTCTCTGGGCGGTTCGCTAACATTTATTTAAGATTTGTTTAATAATGAACAGGTGGCACATTATTTGTGGTTTCTTTAGGGATGAGGTGCACTTTTTATTTCATTGTAAAGAAAACAATATTCATAATTTTTTAAAAGAATTTTGTAAAACATGAGGACGCAGTTAGAGTGCTAAAATTGAACTCCGACAATAACTTTGTGAATAACTTTTTCCATCGATGTTATGCCACAGTATGGCCCTATCGATTATACATCAAGATCAAGTGAAATCTCTTGCAAGGTATACTGCACAGGCGTTAAACATTCGAAATAAGAAGAATAACTCAAATCAAGGTGATTAAAAGGTATTATGAATTTTAAAGGAGACCAGTAAGACATTTTAGTTTATATTGTTGATGCATTGCCAGTTTTTGAAAGTGCATTATTCTGGATGGTAGGTATTCAAACTTATGGTGCTTGGGGTAGTAGCATCGTTTTAATTCATGTTTTCATTGTGGATTTACTGTTTACGTTGTTTACTTTTTGCTTTGCACCCCCAATGTCATCAAGGCTTTATAGCTAATGACATTAAAAGTGTTAAATATTCAGTGTTCTGTCGCCCCCCCCCCCCCCCCTCTCTCTCTCTCTTTTGATCCTGCATGAGAACATTCTGTCTTCAATGAAGAAGGTCCCATCATTTTATAACAGAAGGGCCAGTAGACAGATGGCAGGTGGTTTGCCTGTGGAGTGACAGTCATGAGTTCAAACAACTCATGGGCTTGGATATTTTTGTGCTTGAAAAAACAAACAAACCCCAAAAAACGGTAAATGGGTATACCTGATTTCTGTTCAGGGAAGAGTGAAGGTAGCAGAAGGAGAGGGATGGGGTTCGCCTTCCATCGTGCGGAGCCCCATTCATTAAGAACCAGTAAGGACTTTAATCCTTTAACCATTTTGTAGGTTTGCAGAATGCTGTCAGAATGTCAAAGAATGACATGCTCAGAAAGAACTATAACATGTATAAAAGAGGACAGGTACTGTCAAATCATTGCTATGCTCTGTTGTATGTTCATGAATGTGTGTGCATGCTATGCAAACACACCTATTGACACAGCATGCGTGCAAGTGTATGTAGCTGATCAAATCAAAATGTGAAATTGGAATTTCTACTTAATACAGATTTGCTTACAGTTGCACTGTTCTGCCGTATGTATGAGTTTGCTTAACGTTGCACTGTTCTGGTGTATGTATGAGTTTGCTTAATGTTGCACGGTTCTGCCATTGGTGTGTGTTCACTTCTATGTGCTTGAAATAAGCTGACTGGCTTTGTGTGCTGATCCATTTCAGATCTGCGGCACAGTGCTGACGTATCACTGTACCATGGGTTACAACCTGTCCTCTGGCTGACCGATGTTGTGTGCTGACTGGTTTCAGATACAGCATAATACTGACACACCACTGTGCTGACTGGTTTCAGATACAGCACAGTGCTGACACACCACTGTGCTGACTGGTTTCAGATACAGCACACAGCTGACACACCACTGTGGTGACTGGTTTCAGATACAGCACAATGCTGACACACCACTGTGGTGACTGGTTTCAGATAAGCACAATGCTGACACACCACTGCTGACTGGTTTCAGATACAGCACAATGCTGACACACCACTGTGCTGACTGGTTTCAGATACAGCACACAGCTGACACACCATTGTGGTGACTGGTTTCAGATACAGCACACAGCTGACACACCATTGTGGTGACTGGTTTCAGATGCAGCACAATGCTGACACACCATTTGCTGACTGGTTTCAGATACAGCACAATGCTGACATACCACTGTGCCATGAGCTACCCCCTGTCCACCTATCTGGAGTATTCTTTCCTTGTCCCACAAGGTACAGTTCTTCCACTATCAACAGTTTATGGGCATGGACCATGTAGTGGTGGGAATGGGGAGATTTTAGGGGGTCTGTATCCCACTGCTCCTCCAGCTTCGTTACCAACAACAGCAACAGGAAAAGAAATCGGAAAGCATCTTTAAGAACGTGTTCAAGGACAGAGAAGTCAACAGCAAACACTACCCACCCCACTCCAACCACATGTTACCAGCCCTCACTGCTAGACAACCTCTTGTTGACTGTACGCAAATGGTTACATGAGTAAAACTTCTCATAACACCCTCATACCGTCACAGCACACAGCTGAAACCCCCCCCCCCCCCCCCCCAAAAAAAAAAAAAAAAAACAAAAAAAGTGAACACTTTCTCCAGAACAAAATCACCTGCTCCTGATTTAAATATTTGAGTTTCCAATTGTGTGCTAATTCAAGGGAAAGAGGACAAATACAGCACCTGTGTGTATATACAAGAACACATTTACACAAGCTTGCAAGACATGTGTATTACTCATGTACAGACACATGAATGCAGGTGTTTGCATAAACACGCAGAGGTGGAAAACAAGAGTAAAATATTTATACACATGTGTCAAGTGATATTTGGATATATATAAAAACATTTATCTGTATCTGTCTGTCTGTCAATTTAAGTGTCTGTAATATATCGCGCGCGCGTGTGTGTGTGTGTGTGTGGTGTGTGTGTGTGTGTGTGAAAGTTGCACAGGAAAAGAAACCAGGATGGGTTTACCAGTTCTTGTAACTGTTTTGCTGTCGGACAACATTATAATTGGGTCCATACCAATTTCAGGCAGCACAAGGGAAACAACTGAGTTAATGTGCTAAGTTTTGCCTCCCTTTTCAAATTTTCCTGTGGCCACACACCACAGTTAGGATGTTGCATTAAATCACTGCATAATCCATTTAAGTATTTTGAGGCCTGCCATAAGTTTTAGCCAGTATTTAACATAAACTGATAATTGATTAAAAGAACAACTCCCCACCATTTATTTCCCTTGTTTGGGGGATTTCCACTGGTGACATCTCATACAATCTTCAAATGCATGACCTTCCCCTTAGTTGACGTTACATTTCAGGCCTTTCACTCACCCTTGACCCTATCTTTACACCAGCTAGTTCCTCCCAATTATTCCCATGCCTTTCATTTTAATCTGTGTGCTTGGAACCACATGGCTTGTACCTTGATGGCCATATGAAAGAAAACGAGAATCAATTTTCAGACAATAAAAATTCTCAAAACAGTCTAATTGGCCTTGACACTTTAATTTATTATGCGCAGCCTGTCAAGTCACACTGTTGTTATGTCCCAGCTGACCTGGAAGGCCACATCAGAGTTGCAAGCAAGTTGAAAATAGAGTTGTGTACAAGTTAAAATGCCAGGGCTAAAAATCAAAGCTATGTCAAATGCCGAGACTAAGATGAAGTATATTGTCCGGAAGATCAATCAAAGGAATGCAGAAATCACATCGGGTGGAACATCCTAGAACAAGATCTTTAAATATTCTGTCATATACTAGCCTTGGTAATACACAGTCCAACACGCAACAAAAAGATGTTCAAGACTGAGTAGGTTGTCACATGGCAGGCACTGTGGAGTCCCCTCACTCCCTTAATGACGGGAATTGATTAGGTAAGTGTGACTAGTGTGTAGTCTGTACAACACTGATTCTGGAGACACATGGAAAGAATTCCTTTACGTCTGGACAGATTTGGAAAAAAGTTAAAACTGTCAGTTTGTGAGTTCCATTTCTTTCTTTCTTTCTGCGTACGCAGGCTGATAACTCCTGCGGACACTCCCTGTATAGCCAGGCAGTGGAGTTTTGTGTGTATGGCCCTTTTTTATCCCGCCATTAAGGCAGCCATACTCCATCTTCGGGGAAGGTGCATGCTATGTGTCACGAGTCATCCATACCAACGGCCAAACTGGCCTTCTCTTCCGAAAGTTGGTGATGGGATTTTACGTGTGTGCAAGATTTTGTGCGTGCGTTCACACACGGAACCTCGGTTTATAGTCTCATTCGAAGGACTGTGTGGGGAATGGAGTCGGAACCAATGTTAACTCCGAGGGAAAAATCCCCCTATTCCGAAATTCGAACCCGCAACCCCAGGATCACGAGTCCGTCGCTCTACCAACTGACCTATTCCGGCCCCCAGTTCCATTTCTCTTGCCAGAGGTTTTCAGTGCATGTTTGGGTTTAGGTTCGAGGTCTGTAAAGGGAACGGACATCTTTTGACAGACTGTTGCTTGTGGCGTGATTCTTGTGAGCCTCTGTGTGTGAGACTCCTTTGTTCAGTTTGAAAGTTAAAAAAAAAAAAACTTTTCATGACATGACTTTTACCTGACGGATTTAGGTGGGGTTAAAGTGATGATGATGATGATGGCTAGTTCTTCGCTTGCGAAGATTAGTGGGAAGTTCCCGCCAGGGATGGGTGGCACGCTCTTTGATGGGGTTAAAGTATTAAGTGTACATTACATGTATTCTGGGATAATGTGAGTGTTTTACATGTACTTTTAGGTATTCAATATGAAGTCAAGTAATTAAAGGAGGTGAAAAGGAATAGAGGGAGGAAGGTGAACATGAAACTAACAGAAATAAGGAACTGAATTATTTAGCTGGGCTGTGGCCTTATCTGAAGGGGTGTCATTGAATTGCAGTTTTCATCAGTCTTAAGAGAATCTCATGACAGAAATACAAAATGAGCTATAACCAAAGAGATGCAAGGCAACAGTACAATAAGTAGCTCATATACAACTAGGTATCAAATCAGAATCTATGAAATGTTTATTATTAAAAGTTTTAGCAGCTAGTGTACATCAGCACTTCTGTTGATCAGAATTCATCTTTTGAGTGTCAGATACAAATACAGGTAAAAATCTTTTAAAATCTTTTCTTGTTTTGTCTTGTTTTTTGACAACTGCTTGCCATAGTACATTCAAATAATGCATTGTAAAAGAGACAGGGAGAGAGAGAGAGAGAGAGAGAGAGAGAGAGAGAGAGAGAGAGAGAGAGAGAGAGAGAGAGAGAGAGAGAATTGATTGTTAAAGTTAATTGCACACTGTTGCAGATCTGGTTCTACTGGTACTTATTCTTCATTCCAGGGGAAGCCTGACTCCAAAAACTGTACCATTGTTTGCTCTGTATCCTTTATCAGTGGGAAAAACAGCATGTGGTTAATTTAATTGATCGCAGTTGTTCTTGGAAGTAAAGGTGTGTGTGTGTGTGTGTGTGTGTGTGTGTGTGTGTGTGGTGTGTGTGTGCATGCGTGCGTGCTGCGTGCGTGCGTGTGTGTGATCTGAACATTCATTTCCCACAAACAATAAAAGGCACATGCCGTCATTGATCACACACACACACACACACGCACACGCACACAAACACACGTGCACACACACGTGCGCATGCATGCACACACACACACACACACACACACACACACACGCATGCACGCACGCACGCGCACATGCATTCGCTCCTACACACACATATATACACATGTGCACATCCACACTCGCACACATGCACACTTAACACACACACACACACATGAATGCACATGTGCATACACACACGCACTTGCATACACGCCCACATACAAAGACACATACACATACACATATGTACACTGCATATGCAGATATGTGTGTATGCTCACACAAACCCACAAATCACACACACACATGCACAAGCACTTTTGCACATGCACACATATGTGCACGCACACATGCAGGCACACACAGACATACACATATGCACGCACACACACATACGTACACACACACATGCATGCACACTTACATAATCGCACACATATGCATGCACTCTACACACACACACATTCATGTATGCGCTTACACGCATATCGTGCACACACACACACACACACACACACACACACACACACACACACACACACACACACACACACAGATGTGCTAGCACACACACATGTGCCCGTGCCCACACATCCATACACACACATGTACATTCACTGCACACACATACAATGATAAGAAAGGCACAACCAATGTTAGGTAGGCACTCAAGGTCTGATCCGCGTGTTGGGTTAATGCTTAGGTCAGACATCTCCTAAATTGTAGCCACAAGACCCTCTTCTTAAATTCTCACATCTTAGCAATTAATTCATTTATCCATCAGCTTAAAATCATGCGCAGTGTGGTCTCAGAACTTAGTGGATGTGGTGTAGTGTATATGGACTAGTCCGCATGCAGTGACGCCTCCTTGATGAAACTGAAACTATGTGTGCGTGTATGTGTGTGATATTGGATTTAGCCTTGTTTAAACAAAAGTCATGTTATGCTAGATGATGTCTCTATGTGGGCCATCTTCAAGTGCACTTAGTGATCATACATGAAATGTGTCTGTACGGATGTTGGCCGCAAGTAGGACATATTGTAATCAGTCATGTTTTGAATGTATGTGTATTTCAGTCTAAAGCAAAGCACATGGTGACCTGACATAATGACTTTGCATTGATTGTGTCTGTCAGCCTCAAACAAGACACACAGTGACTTTGCATTGATTGTGTCTGTCAGCCTCAAACAAGACACACAGTGACTTTGCATTGTGTCTGTCAGCCTCAAACAAGACACACAGTGACTTTGCATTGATTGTGTCTGTCAGCCTCAAACAAGACACACCAGTGACTTTGCATTGATTGTGTCTGTCAGCCTCAAACAAGACACACAGTGACTTTGCATTGATTGTGTCTGTCAGCCTCAAACAAGACACACAGTGACTTTGCATTGATTGTGTCTGTCAGCCTCAAACAAGACACACAGTGACTTTGCATTGATTGTGTCTGTCAGCCTCAAACAAGACACACAGTGACTTTGCATTGATTGTGTCTGTCAGCCTCAAACAAGACACACAGTGACTTTGCATTGATTGTGTCTGTCAGCCTCAAACAAGACACACAGTGACTTTGCATTGATTGTGTCTGTCAGCCTCAAACAAGACACACAGTGACTTTGCATTGATTGTGTCTGTCAGCCTCAAACAAGACACACAGTGACTTTGCATTGATTGTGTCTGTCAGCCTCAAACAAGACACACAGTGACTTTGCATTGATTGTGTCTGTCAGCCTCAAACAAGACACACAGTGACTTTGCATTGATTGTGTCTGTCAGCCTCAAACAAGACACACAGTGACTTTGCATTGTGTCTATCAGCCTTAAACAAGACACACAGTAACTTTGCATTGATTGTGTCTGTCACGAGTTTGTCGCGAGGCCTACGACGTTCGACCCACCCAGGGTGGCGGAATTACTTATTTGTTTATTGTCGTTGCTGTTGTCGTGTACCGTCCCTTAGTGTGGCTTGTGGTGCGGTTGCACCTTGGTGTGGTTCGGCTCAACTTCGGTTTGCTTTCTCTCTCTCTCTCTCTAATTCCACCGCCCGTGTTATTCATCCTGCAAGTTCACGGGTGGCCGGTACCTTTCTCTCGAACTTTCTGTCTATCGGCCTCTTGCCTGTCTTTTTACCTGTCGCACGTGCTTCGTTTTTTTTTAGTTTGAAGTATACTCACTCTGTGACGCAGCATGGCATGTTGGCTGCCATTGCTGAGGGAGGTTAGCTCTTCACTCGAGCGGAAGATGTCTCTGGGAGCGCCTGCTCCAGTCCTGGTTCTTTACCTTATCGTCGAGAGTACAGTCAGTACTTTCAATTCCTGCAGTCGGCCTGTAGGAGAGGACATCATTTCTTCTGTCTCCGCATCTTCGCCTCTGTCCTCTCGACTGGACAGAGGGTAGAGAGAGTCCTTGACCCGCCTCTTCGGGTCACCCACGGTAGCTGGTAAGCATCAGTTTCGTGGTCTGTTTGTTTTGGTTTGTTGTTGTTAGCCGGCTTAGTCTTCGCTTTTGCGCAATTTTCTTTTGTTTTCGAAATTGTAAGAGAAATATTGTGTGAGACCTTTCTCTGTTAATTCCATCTTTAACCTGGCCATTCTAAATTATTTCCAAAATTCTTTCTCCTGTTTATGTGTCTGGTGATGCGGTAGTCGGTGGGAAGGGAGAGAACCTGGTGATTCAGGGTTGGAACTTGCTTGGTCTCGCTCGTCCGCCCCTGTCACATTCGCCGGACTTTTATCCTTCGGCCACCGTCTGTTTGTGTGTGCAAGGAGAACGAGTTTTATGTTCACGAGCGTGCGTACGCATGATTTGTCGTTCGGAATGCGTGGTTGGAGATTTGTGTTATTTTGAAATGTGTTTATAAAATGTGACAATTATGCCATTGAATTACTATTTGCAAATGTGGTGGCAGTTATTAAGCGATGGTCGCTGTGTTGATTTATTTCCTAAGGAAGGAAAACGTAAGCGTGAGTAGAGAAGGGTGAAGATAATTCATATTTGTTTTTATAACCTGTTAATTTAATGCAGTCTTTTACCTGCACGTGAGAAGACTTGATTCAATGAGTTTACTGTGTGCGTTGAATACACTTCCCCTCGCCCATCATGCGAGTGGCTAAGACTTGACAGCAATGGTCAGACGGTACTGACGGCAGGGTTCCAGTACCCTTCTTCCTTCCTCCTTCCTTCTTCTTTCCCTCCTCTTCGACTCTCCTCCCAGCTACGTCCTCCCCCCCCCCTCCCGGGGGCTTCACCTGGAGCACGATCTGGATGGTGCCACGTACTGGTCGAGGCCACGTTCTGGCTGAGACCACGGACGGGATGGTGCCACACGCTGATCGAGGCCACGCCTTGGTCGGGACCGAGGGCTGGTAGAGACGCCCACCGTCTTGACTGGCCGGCCTGGACCCCCGTCCAGGACCTCCAGTAACAGCTACGTCCCCCCCCCCCCCCCCGGGACACGCTCTTCACTGCCCGCTTGGAAGTCGAGGGTGTCGGCTTTGAGCGACTCCCTGCGAGAACCAACCCGGCTCGGAGCACCTAGTGCGACAGGGTGCTCCCAGCAGACTCGACAGGGGCAGGGGTGTGCACGCACTCCATGGTGTTAAGAAGGGTCAATGCTGGAAATATTTCCTTATAATTGTGTATTTGTCATAAAGTGCTGGAATGCTGTAAGTGTGATCATTGCGTCGTTATGGCGAAATACTTATTTATAATCGTGCATGTTGTGGGTGCGGGAGTGCTTGATCGTGATTGTGCATGTTGTGTGCGTTGGAGTGCTTGATCGTGATTGTGCATGTTGTGTGCGTTGGAGTGCTTTATTGTGATCGTGCATGGTGCGTGTGTTGGAATGTTTATTTTGCTGGTGTGAATAAATGGGGTGTTGTATTGTAATCTTTATTGTGTGGTCTCTTGCGGAGCGTGTGAGGTCAGTCACTCCCTTCACTCCCACCTAGACCGATCCTGTCAGGGCAGACCTCCAGGGGTCGGTCGTGACAGTGTCTATCAGCCTTAAACAAGACACACAATGACTTTGCATTGATTGTGTCTGTCAGCCTTAAACAAGACACACAATGACTTTGCATGATTGGTCTGTCAGCCTTAAACAAGACACACAATGACTTTGCATTGATTGTGTCTGTCAGCCTTAAACAAGACACACAATGACTTTGCATTGATTGTGACTGTCAGCCTTAAACAAGACACACAATGACTTTGCATTGATTGTGACTGTCAGCCTTAAAACAAGACACACAATGACTTTGCATTGATTGTGTCTGTCAGCCTTAAACAAGACACACAATGACTTTGCATTGATTGTGTCTGTCAGCCTTAAACAAGACACACAATGACTTTGCATTGATTGTGTCTGTCAGCCTTAGACAATGACTTTGCATTGATTGTGTCTGTCAGCCTTAGACAAGACACACAATGACTTTGCATTGATTGTGTCTGTCAGCATTAAACAAGACACACAATGACTTTGCATTGATTGTGTCTGTCAGCCTTAAACAAGACACACAATGACTTTGCATTGATTGTGTCTGTCAGCCTTAAACAAGACACACAATGACTTTGCATTGATTGTGTCTGTCAGCCTTAGACAATGGCTTTGCATTGATTGTGTCTGTCAGCCTTAAACAATGGCTTTGCATTGATTGTGTCTGTCAGCCTTATACAAGACACTCAATGGCTTTGCAATTGATTGAGTCTGTTGGCCTTATGCAGGGCACATCATAATCTTGCATGGATTTTGTCTGTGTTCATGTCTGCCCAAGGCAAGAAACATTACGATCTCATGTGGATTTAGTCCGTGTGAAGGTCAGCTGTAAGCAGCATACATTATGATTTGGCATGGATTTTGTCTGTGTGTTTATCTTGCGTCCATGTGTTTGTCAGCTTTAAGGAGGATACATGGTGATCTTACATGGATCATGTTGTCTGCTTTAAGCAGGACACATTATGATCTGAAATAAGATGTGTGCATGTCAGCCCTGAAAAGAACACGTTGTGACCGTACATGATTGTGTTTCTATGTAGGCTATGCCCTCATAAGGATGCATAACGTGTTCCACAGTGCTGACCTGTCCTTGACCTGCCATTTGCTAGCTATGCCATGGCGTGTTATTCACTGGCTTTTCGACTGGTTCCTGATGCTGTGCTGACCGCATGCATTGTAAGCATTCATTGGATCTGTCCTTGGTAGTGGGGTACCCCAGCTGACAGTGGGCAGTGGGAGGGGGAGAGTCACACACCGTTCAGGTCCTCACAGACACAGGCTGGGCCATTGAATGTTTCTCATGGAGTGTGAGGATGGCAGTATGGCTGTTAAGTTTTCCATCACCTGGCCGCATTCTGTCTTCAGCGGGGTCAATTTTCTTTTCAGGAGATGACATAGACCTGAAGGTCTTGCTGATGTCAGACGTTGATAAGGCTTTAGGTCCAACAACGATGGTGCCTGTTGTGTGCATTGCTCATGACTCTGCCCTGTTTATTTCTTGTGCTAATTCTTATACACTGCGACTGACCCACACTTTTGCCTTAATTTTCTTTTGCCATGGCCCCCCCCCCTCCCCCCCTCGCCCTCTTCCGCATCGTTTCTCCCCTTCCATTTTTTCTACCCCCAATCACCCTTTCTCCCCAGTCCATCTCCATATTCATGTGCATAGAGAGATGGTGAGAGATTCAGCTGTTTTTTCTAAAGGATGTATGGTAAATAGACATGACAATGAGGAAACAAAATATGTGCAGCTGCCTGGGGCGCTTGCATGTACTTAATCCAGACTGCTAGTAAGATCTTGACTGGAGATTTACAATTGTGACTTTTGGGAGTTTATGGACTTATCATTACCTTTGTTACCCTTTGCTGGATATGTGTGTGTGTGTGTGTGTGTGGGCATGGGTGCATGCGTGCATGCGGTGTGTTTACTACTCTGATTGATCAATCAGAAAGGATATAAGATGACTGTATTCGGATTGTGGTTATTGCTACACATGATCAATGATTCCTTTTTGTATCTTTTTGTATCTCTGAGAAATTTATGCACACAATTTCTCTCCCTCACTCTTTCATTCCTTTTCTCTCCTGCGCACACAGATGCACGCACACAGTTTGCCAGCCTGACTGTCCACTCAATACAAAGTGAATGAAGCAGATGTGACTGTAATTATAGCTGCTTGTTTCTGTGAAATCAGATTTCCAGTATGTACTTTCACGTTTACTTTCTTAGATCTTAAAATGATAAAACTTCAGAGAGTGGTTTCCACTATGTCACAATGCATGGCAATTATTTCCCAGGATCTTGTCAGATTCCAGTTCTCAGAAAGAAAGTTTGGCTCGTTACCAAGATTCTAGACCATTGTTGAGGAGCAGAGTGATAATTTCCACATGGTTGTAATTTCCACATGGTTGTGACGGTTGGTGAGCAGAGTTATAATTCCCACATGGTTGTAATTCCCACATGGTTGTGATGGCTGGTGAGCAGAGTGATAATTCCCACATGGTTGTAATTCCCACATGGTTGTGACGGTTGGTGAGCAGAGTGATAATTCCCACATGGTTGTAATTCTCACATGGTTGTGACGGTTGGTGAGCAGAGTGATAATTCCCACATGGTTGTAATTCCCACATGGTTGTGATGGCTGGTGAGCAGAGTGCAGTGACGCCGGTGTCCATGACCAGCAAGCTTCTGCAGATAGTGGCCATGGTGCGTTCCCAAGACGCCGGTATGGTCAGCGCCACCACCTGGTCCATGGCCACCTACAGCACCCTGGGTAGGTTACCTCTGTTGGCCTCGGCAGTGTGCATTTTGATCCTCCGCTCTGGCATGGATTGGAAGTCACTGTGCTTAATTCTGTTTTGAAGCAACAAAAATATAAGAATGTGATGTTGATGATCAAAAATGGATTGTGAGGTTAATGATCAGAGTAGGAATTTTTGCCCCATATTGATCCCACAGCCTTCATGGTTGACTAAGAAAGATGCAAATTGCACACTGTGTAGTGGGAAGTACCTTTTATGCCTTTGCCAGACCACTACTGTATTACCAGGAAATGCTGTCGCCAGGTAGTGACTTGGTCTGGGGCAGAAGTAGTCGGTCATTGATTTTATGGTTAAGGGTAACAGAACTTGCTCACTCTAAAATGACGGAGTCTGAAAATAGTCTACATTAACTGTGCCTGACCTACCAAAGATTTGATGCTTATGATTTCTTTTGCTTATTCATTGGAAATCTCATATCTACAATATTACCATGTCTTAAAAGCTATGTTTTAAATTGGGTTTCTTCTCTTGTGCACTTGAAAAGCACAACAACAAAAAACTACTACAAAAGCAATTATTCACCTACCACCAACAAAACAACGCAACATGCAAAACACTTTAAGGACATGGATACACTGGCAATATCCACTTTGACCCCTTTGTGATCCTGTGCTTGAAATATGGAAAAGTAACTTTCTTAAACTGGCATGTACCTTTGGGTATATTAGAGTTGCCATTGCCATATTTGAAGCAGAAGAGTATTTGGGAGTTTGGGTGTCTTGGAGTGGATAAATGTGGATAAAGCTAGCTTCAGATAGTTGCTTTTCTGTGCTCGAGCAGAAGAATACAGGAGGATAAATGTAGCAATTGATAGCTTGAGAACATTGCTTTTACATACTTCAGGCAGAAGAGTGTGCAGGGATAATGAGGATAGTGCATAGCCATCTTAAGAAAAAGTTCTTTACCATACTTCTGGAGAAGAAGCTACTCAGGATAATGTGATATATGCTTTTCCATACTCTGACAGAAGACATACACAGGATAAAGTAGCATGATGATTGGCATTGTTTTCATACTTCATGCAGAAGATACTCAGGATAAATGTGGATATTTGCTTTCCATACTTCTGCAGAAGATACAGAAAGTGGATAATGCTTTTCCATACTTCATGCAGAAGACTACTCAGGATAAATGTGGATATATGCTTTTCCATTCTTCATGCAGAAGACTACTCAGGATAAATGTGGACATTTGCTTTTCCATACTTCATGCAGAAGGCTACTCAGGATAAATGTGGATATTTGCTTTTCCATCTTCATGCAGAAGACTACCGGATAAATGGGGATATATTGCTTTTCCATACTTCAAGCAGAAGATATTGTGAAACCCATTCAGAAAGATATGAATAGTGACATGCTTCCTCTTCATGCAGGGTCACATCACGGTTTAATTGAATCGCCCATCTTCACTTGAGCTCTTCATAAATCGAGGGCACCTAAGTTTTTCCAGACTTCGTGCCACGAATCACCGACTGCTGATGGGAATCCAGCCATTGGTCAGCCACTGTTTCCTTGCTTCACCCAGCTGCCCTGCGCCCTTTCCCTGCCTCCTCGATGCGGTCCCACCTTCAACTTTCCTCCCCCCCCCCCGTACCCACCCCCCTTCTCCCCCCCCCCCCCCCCCCCCCCCCCCCCCCCCCCCCCCTCCTCACCCCCCCCCCCCTTTTTTTTTTTCCCTGACATCTCGGGATTATTTCCTGTCTGCTACCCGTGACTGCAGGGTTGTAAATGGTCCCTCTACAACGGTTTTTGAAGCTCTTCCAGAAAATTCTAATATATAATCTGAAACCCTGTGGATCAAATTTGCTGTGTGTCAATCTGTCGAATTGACAGATTATGAAGCTTCGATTTTTTCTTTTTCTAGTTTAGTTTTTCTTATGGGTAATTCGATGCCAGCTTCATATTTCTTTTTTTCAACTGGATGCTTTAAGTTAGACGTTTTAAAGTATAATCTTTTAGGCAATACTACACATTATGAAGTTGTGTTTTTCTTTTTTTTTTTCGCATAGAAAATTTTAAGTATAATTTTTTTTGTTCAGGAGGGAAGATGTAGGACTGGGGAGCAGTTCCACAGGTTAATCAGTGTGATCTTTTTAGTGTACATACTTTGTAATCTCTTTTGCAACTCCGGACAGTGTGAAGAGTAATCATTTTTATATAGACAGTGGACAAAACACGCTTTTTTCTTTGATGTTTCTTTTGAATGATTTTTATAAAAGTTTAAGAAAGGCAAGAACAAGAAATCTAGTCAGGGGAAGAAAAGGCAGCATGTCTTCTTAAAGACAGTGTAGTGTGATGTATGCAGGGAGACCACTCTGATGAAAAAGCACATTGTATAATCCAGTTGGCTGGGTACACCTGGGTGTGCTTTATCTCCTTCTCAGGCCTGGTCAGTTCTGTCTAATCATGTATGGAGTTAGGTCAATCCCAGTGAGCCTCTGGGTCAGGTCAACGAGACACTACACCTGTTCATACAGTTGAAAAGGGGACCGACAACCAGAGCTGACTGGCAGTGTAAACAAAGGGAGTCTGTGTAATCATCAGAGAGTGGCTCTATGTGCCGGGGTGTTGTGTGATGTGTTGTGTGTGTGTGTGTTGTGGATGTGGGGTGTTGGGGGAAACCAAACATATTTTGTGAGAGAGAGATAAAGGGAAGGAGGGCCATATTTTCGCAGATCATGTCACAACACGCCACACACACACACACACACAACCACTCACTCACACACACACCCATCACTCCAACATATGCTGCAATAGAGGAATTGGATAATGCCACTGTCAGAGTTGTCAGAGGCACGCGATTACCCATCTGGGTGGCGGAATTTCATTTGTTTATTGTCGTTGCTGTGGTCGTTATCCCGTCCCTTAATGTGGCTGTGGTGCGTTTGCACCTTAATGTCGTTCAGCTCAGTTAGGTTTCTTTCTCTCTCTCTCTTCTAATTCCACTGCCGGCAATTCATCCGCAGGTTCAGGGTGGCGGGGGTACCTTTCTCTCGAACTTGCTGTCTATCGGCCTCTCACCTTCTTTTTCACCTGCCGCACGTGCAAGATTCCTCTTGGCTTGAGGTATTCTCACTGTGACGTAGGGTGGCATGTTGGCCGCCATCGCTTAGGAGGTTTTCTCTTCACTCGAGCGGAAGATGTCTCTGGGAGCGCCTGCCCGGTCCTGGTTCTTCACCACTTCGTCGAAGGTAAGGGTCGGTACCTTCATTCCTACAGTCGGCCTGTAGGGGAGGGACATCATCCTTTTCCGCATCTCTCTGCTGGCCTCTCGACGGGAAAAGGGGGCAGAGAGTCGCTTGACCCACCACTTTGGTCACCCCACGGGTAGCTGGTAAGCATCAGTTTCGTGGTTTGTTTTTGTTTTTTTTGTTACCCGGCTAATTCTTCTTTTTTGCGCAATTTTCTTTTTTTTTCAAAATTATAAAAGAAATATTGTTTGAGACCACTTTTCTGGTTAATTAAATCTTTAACCTGGCCATTCAAAAATAATACCCCAAATTCTTTCTCCTTTTTATGCATCGGGATGCGGTAGTCGGTGGGATGGAGAGAACCTGGTAAATTCGGGGTTGGTACTTGCTTGGTCTCGCTCGTCCGCCCCTGTCACATTCGCCGGATTCTTATTCTTGGGCCACCGTCTGTTTGTGGTGCAAGGAGAACGAGTTTTATGTTGCGAGCGCGCGTACGCATGATTAGTCGTTTGGATGCGTGGGGAGATTTGTGTTATTTTAAAATGTTGCTATAAAAATGTGGGGATAATTGTGCCATTGAATTATTATTATTTGCAAATGTGGTGGCAGTTATAAAGCGATGGTTGCTGTATTAGTTCAGTTCCTAAAAAAGGGAAAAATGTTGAACGTGAATGAAGAAGGATGAATATACAATTTTCTATCCATGTGTTTAGCCTGTGAATGTAATCTCTTACCTGCTTCGTGTAAAGGAAACCTTTAGCGAACATTCCCAGTTGGTTTGTTTACTGTGTTATGCTCGGGTCTGTGTTGGGCTGGTGATATTGATGTGTTCGGCAAGCCTCCCCTCGCCCATCATGCGAGTGGCTGTTGGGATTTAACAGCATGTGTCAGCCCGTACTGACTGCGGGTTCCAGTACCCTTCTTTCTTCTTTCCTCCCAGTTCCGTCTCCCTCCTCCCGGGGGCTTCACCCGGAGCTTGCACTGGTTGGGCCGCACATGGTTGGGCCACGCACTGGTTGGGGCCGCACACTGGTTGGGGCCACGCACTGGTTGGGGCCGCGCACTGGTTGGGGCTGCGACTGGTGAAAAAGCACGTGGACTTTGCTGGACGGTCCTGATCCCTGCCGGACCTCCAGTGACGACGCCTCGCCCCACGGGATGGCGCTCTCCACCGTCCTCGCACTTCAAACAGCCCATGTGACTGGTGGGTAGCTCTGTGGTGTGCGATTTGGGCGTATGTTGTGTGTGCAGGGTGTCGGCATCGAAGGACACTCCGTTCAAGAACCGCCCCGGGTTTGGGGCACCTGGTGCGTCAGGGTGCTCCCAGTTGGACTTTGGAGGGGCAGGGGTGTGAGGGAACTACATGAACTCGGAAAGGGATGGGTGCTGGAAATGCCTATTTATGATTAATTGTGTGTATGTCGTGTGTGTTAAAAATGCTTGTTTGTGGTTGTGCATGTGTGTGTGTTGGAATGCTTAACTGTTTGCGTCGTGTGTTGTTGAAATGCTTGATTGTGATTGTGCATGTTGAGTGTTTTGGGAATGCTTATTTGTGACTATGTGTGTGTTGGTGTGAATAAATGGGGTGTTGTATCGTATTTTTCTTGTGTGGTCTTTTGCGGGGCGTGTGAAGTCAGTCATTCCCTTCACTCTCATCTAGCCCGATCCTGTCGGGGCCCGACCTCCGGGGGTCGGTCGTGACATTGTGGGGGGCCCCGCCCGGGGAGTGAAGGGCTCTGACTGTCTCTCTCGTTTCGGGGAGTTACCTGTCCATTTTTGTCTGTTTTGTAACTTTTCCCTCCGGGGTTGCGCCCTTTGCGTGGTCGGAGGCTTGCGCGGTCCAGTGATCCCTTAGGCTTTGCTGGCGGGGGCCATCAATACTTGTGATAGGCTGGTTTTTTTCCAACTGCTTCTAGGCCTGTGAAGTCCAGATGCTGCCTGGCCTAAGCATAACGTGGTAAGGAGTTGATGCCCCTGGTAAGGGCTTCCCATGTCAGATAGGCTAAGGGTGAGGATCCTGACTAAGAGTAACCCCCTTTCTCCCTTTTCTTCTTTTCTGCCTTTCCCTATTTGGCCCTTTTCTATCTTCGTCTCCCCTTAAAGTCTTCTTATCCACACCCTTTTCTCTCTGTGGTCTCCTTAAGATCCGCCGCGTTTGCCGTGCGGTGCGACCTGTGTCGGAGGGAATGAGATCCTGGTGATTGAAGGGCCTGTCCCTTCAACACATCACTTTGGCTCGGACCTCTCCTAGACAGGAAGTACTTTTTGGGCCCCGGGTGTACTAACGGCTCCCCTTCTTGGGGGTGGGTCAGACAGGCAGTTTCCCCTGCTGGCCATGTGAACCCCTGCAGTGCTCAGCTCTCTGTTCCCGGGAGTGAGCATGACGGGGGGGATAGGGGTAGTAGTGTTCTGTTTGTCGTATGTCTCTCCCGAACCTGGAAGGGTCAAGACAGTGATTCTTGCCCGGGCCCCTTAGTTGGACTCCAAGTGGGGGGGTAAGGGGGGGATGAATTAAAATAAAACTCAATATGGCTCTTTCAAAATCAATCCCCCAAAAAAAAAGAGGAAGGCAGCACCCCCTATTTCAGGATTTCGATTCTGATAGTGATTCAGATACTGAAGTGCGACAGAGGACGGTTTCTGGGCTTCCTGGCTAGTAATGGAAGGGACGAGCAGGAAAGACCCCTTTCACTCTGACCCTTTTGCCATACAAAAGGGCTTTCAAGGTTTGGCAGGTGACCCTCGTCCATCAAGGGGTTGCGGAATGGCTCGTTCCTTATTGAGTGTAAATCACAGAAACAGTCTGAACAGCTGCTAAAGGGCAACAAAATTAGTGGACAGGGAGATCGGGGTAACCCCCACAAACAATTAAATTCATAAAAAGGCGGATTCCTGCAGGGATTTATCTGGTGCCCTCGGAGGCAGAAATTAAATCGAGCTGGCGTCCCAGGGTGTGAGGGAGGTGCGCAGGGTGACAGTAAAGAAGGGTGCAAAAAGTGGCCACCAACACCCTCTTTCTGACATTCTGCAACCCTGTGCTGCCTCCGGTCATCAAAGTCGGCTATCTGAATGTCCGGTTCAGTATATGTTCCGTCCCGTTGAGGCTTCGGGTGCCAGAAGTTTGGCCATGTCAGGGACCGCTGTTCTGGCAGGGGTGTGTGGTATTTGCTGCAAGGCAACCCATGATGGGCCGTGTCAAGATCCGGCACATTGTGCAAAACTGGGGTGGCGACCATCCCTCCTCTTCCCGAAATTGTCCTTTTTGGATTCAAGAATCTGCTATACAACGAGTCAAAACGGAAAAGAAGATCTCATTTTTTTGAAGCCCGCAAACAAGGGGTTTTGGGCAGTCAGACCCGACAGCTTCTTCCTATGCTTCGGCCGTAAAGAAAGTGTCCACTCGATCAGTCTGCTGCCAGACGATGACTTTACGTTTTCAAAGACATTGCAAGTAAGATCTGTCAATTCTGGTGGTAGCAAGTCCACCACCTTCCAACCCAAACTGACTGCCCCTGGTGAGGGAGAAAATCCGCCACCCCTCAGACTGCCCCGCATCTACAAAATCTGCTGCTGGGCAGACTAAAAAACCAGCAATTCCGCCTCGAACTCCCCTATCCAGTGCCCGTGCGGGCAAGGGAGTTCCACCCCGTGTGGAGAGAGAGAAAAAACCCCCACCATCTCCCAAATCCAGACCTCCACCATCTCCAAACTCCAGGCCTTTGTCACCTGCGGGCAAGTCTGCCAGCAAGGTCCAAAGACCAACACAGTCCAGTTAAAATAAATAATAAATTCTCTCCATTGGACGCAGACGTTGAGGAGGAGATGACCGATCTCTCCCCCTTTCGCCCTCTGCACCATGGATAATACAATATTCCATTGGAATATCCGTGGTCTAAATTCCAACTTTGAGGAGCGCAGCTTCTGTGTCATTCTATAAAACCTTCCGTCGTGGGGTCTTCAAGAAACCCAATTCAAAGCCAGAAGACCTTTTCTCTTTTCTGGCTTTAATATTCTTTTTAAAACCTGCACAACCATCCACGTTGGGACTGTCGGGGGGTGTTGCCCTTCTCCTTCACAAAACTTTGTTGTATAGTCCTGTCGCTCTGTCTACCTCCCTTCAGGCGTAGCTGCGAGAGTCACTCTCCACAAGACTGTAACAATCTTTCTCTTTATCTACCTCCATCTGTCCCGGTTTGTCGTCAGGACCTTGTCAGTCTGTTAGGGAACTTCCCCGACCTTTTTTGCTGTTGGGTGACTTTAACGGTCACAACCCTCTTTGGGGTAGTACCGGTTCGCACCAGAGGTCTGCTGATTGAGGATGTCCTTTTGGAATTGGATTTGTGGGTTTTCTGAACGACGGATCTGCAACTTACCTCCATTCTTCCACAGGTTCACTTTCGTGTTTAGATTTGTCGGTTTGTGACCCCTCGCTGGGCCTGGACTATGATGGTCTGTCCATGACGATCTGCACGAAGTGACCATTTCCCTGTCCTTCTACAACCGTAATAACTGAACACGTCTCTGTCTCTCAGCATCTAAATTATAAGAAAGCAAACTGGGATCTATTTGCAGCCACTGTTTCTAAGGAGTTCCAGGGCACTGATTTTTTTTCAGAGTCCGGACCCAGCTGAATCACTGACTAACACTATGATCAAATGTGCTAAGGCCTGTATTCCAGTGTCTCCCGATAAACTTCAAATGCCAAAAACACCCTGTTCGATTCAGAATGCCACAAATTTCCAAAGTTAAAAACGGGCTCAGCGTCAGGTATACCCAAAGACCTTCGGGTCCCAACGCTCGAGCCCATCAGAAACTCCCTGCTAAATCAGACACACTTTTAAAATCAGTAAAACGCGGTCCTGGGGAAGCTTCTGCTCCAGGCTGACATCAAAAACTTCCAAAAAAAAGTGTGGAACATCATTAAAAAAATCAAAGGGGAAAAACACCTGTCCCACTGTGAACCATCTCAAGTTTGCTGACTCTTTAATAACAGAGAAAAAAGCAGTTGCTAATTTGCTGGCTTCAACCATAGAAAAGAATTCCTCCTCTTCTAACAAAAACAACCACTTTGTCAAAAAAAAAACCCTTAAAGAAAAATCACCCTGGAACTTTTTGTCCGACAACATGGCAGACTACAATCTACCCTTTTACTTTAATGAACTGAATCTGCCCCTTTCTTTCTTGCAGTGATTCCTCTCCAGGGATAGATGAATCCATTATCAGCTGTTTGAAACATCTTCCGCTAGAAGGTCTGAACATACTGCTACAGGTCTACAACCATGTGTGGGCTACAGGTTTTTTCCACCCTCTTTGGGGAAAAGCTCTCATTATTCCAATTCCCAAACCTGGAAAAATCTTTCTAATCCCTTTAAATTACCGTCCCATAGCTTTGACCGCTGTGTTTGTAAATTGATGGAAAAAATGGTCAATGCAAAGGCTCATGTGGAAACTTGAAACCGATGGCCTTTGGCGAAAGAACAGTGTGGTTTCCGCAAAAATCGGAGTACAGTTTGACCATTTGATTCGTCTGGAATCTGCCCTTCGGAACTCCTTTTTGAACAGACAGCATACAGTGGCAATTTCTTCGACTTGGGAAGGCCTACGATACCACCTGGAATCGGGGGTACTTCATGATCTCCACGATCTGGGTTTTCGAGGTCATCTCCGCTTTTTATTCAAAATTTTTTGGCAGAAAAGACAGTTTCAGGTCCGGGTTGGCACCACTCTCTCTGATGTCCACGAGCAGGAGTGGGTGTTCCCCAGGGGGCATACTGTCTCCTGCCCTCTTTAGTATTAAAATCAACAACATTGTTCAATCAGTTCAGCAGGTTCAGACTGCTCAATTGTTTGTGGGGTGATTTCGCTGTCTACGCAACTGGAAGCCTGTACCCGAGTGTCCAGCGCAGGCCCAGCTTTGCGTAGATAAAATCCATCGGGTGGGCCGGATGAAAACGGTTTTCACCTTTTTCCCAACAAGACCAGGTATTCACTTCCATAATTCCGTCAGTTTTTTCCCCGATCCTGAACTTTAAGAGGGAAATCTCCCATTCCAGCTGTTAAAGAGGCCAAATTTCTGGGAGTCATTTTTGACCAGAAACTCAACTTTCTCAGCCCCATCAAAAACCTCAAAACCTCTTGCCAGAAAGCTCTGAATATTCTGCGGGTCGTAGCGCACCCGACGGGGCGCTGATAAGAAAACTTTGCTGCACCTCTACAGAGCCTTGGTCCGTTCCAAACTGGACTACGGTTTTTGCTGTCTACGGCTCCGCAAGACCCCTTACCTCAAACTCTTGGACCCTATCCACCATCAAGGCTTCGTCTCTGTCTTGGAGCGTTCCGCACCACCCTGTGTACAGCCTGTATGCAGAGGCGGGCGAACCTTCATTGTCCAACCGCAGGCTAAACGTCTTTAAATTATTTTATCCGACTGTTTCAGAACCGCAGAATCCTGCCTATGACTGTGTCTTTGACCCTCCGTTCCAAAGTAAGTTTGAAAACAACCCGAAATGTATTCGCCGTTTGGGCTTCGTATGCAGCCGCACTGCGGAATGCAGGTCTAGACCTGGAGTAGTTTCCGATTTTTCCAAGTTTCCGGATCAACCTCCGTGGACCTTTTCACACCAGAGATTCGTTTTCGATCTTGCAGCTTTTCGCAAAGAGTCTACCAGCTCTCTGGGGTACAAGTTTTTATGCTGAGCTCTGTTCCAAATTCCCATCCTATCAAAAAGTTTTTTACTGACGGTTTTCCCAAATCTGAGGATGGAGTGGCCCTTTCAGCCTACTGCCCTGGGGCTCCTTCTCAGATACTGTTGGAACATATACATTCAGATGCTTCTGTCTATTCTGCTGAACTACTGCTCTGGTACTGCTTTTAAGATAATCTCACATTCTCGAAGAGGGACTTTCTGGTTCTGTCGGATTCGCTGTCAGCTTTGGAGGCCATAGCTGGCCGCAACCTTCAGCATCCAGAACTTTTACTTTTTTTTGAACTTTTAGCAAGTTGAAGGCGGACGGTTACAACATTACTCTTGCTTGGGTTCCTGGTCATGTTGGCATCGGCGGAACGAAATGGTTGATCGTTTAGCCAAGAACGCCACAAGAGAGCAACTGTCCAACACTTATATCCCCTGCTCAGACGTGAAACCCAAAATTAACGATTATGTGAGAGACCTCTGGCAGGAGGATTGGAACACACAGACGAATAACAAACTCTTTCAGATCCGTCCAAACCTTAAGGACTTCCTCCCATCTACGTCGGGGGGACGTAAAGAGGAAACGGTTCTGTGCCGGCTGCACACCGCCATTCGTATTTTACCCATGCTTACCTTTTAAAGAGTGAAGAAGCTCCGTGGTGCATTCCATGTCATGCGCCACTCACAATGAAACATGTTCTTTTAGAGTGTTGGGACTTGCACGATGTGAGACACAAACATTTTACAGCGGAGTCCATGAAGATCCTGTTCAGGATGTCCCGCCTGATGTGATCCTTGAGTTTTTGAGAGAGATTAACATTTTTCATCTGATTTAAGATTTTACGGAAGAAAGATTTTGAACAAAGTTTCTGGTGCGTTTGTAGACGATGTCATTTAACGAGATGTATGAAAGGTTTTTTTTTTTTATTTTTTATTTTTTTATTTTAATATGTATGACTGGTGAGTTGATTTTAACGTGGTGACAGCCCTGATATGGCCCTTTACGGTCGGCTGGGCTATAAGCAACATTATCTTATCTTATCTTGTATACGTTTAGTTAGTTTGTCGTGTTTGGTTGTGGGTGGTTGGCTGGGTGACTCTAGCGTGTAGGGAGTCTTTTGGTGGCCTGAAGGAACATCTGGTGTGGCTGGGGGGTCGAGGTGAGACCAGGGGGAATCGACCGCGTCCCGACCTCCTTCCGCCGGGTGCCTCACGCAGATACGGCCGTAAGACTTTCCTTTCTGTTGCCACTCAGTCTGTCATTCCTGTTTTGTAGTTAACCAGTTTTTTTTACCGGGTGGTTATTGAGTACAGGTGGGTGTATCGGTCGTTAGTGTCACTTTTTCCTCTCTCCGGATTCCGTCTGCCATTGTTTTTTGTCGGTGAGCCCCACCGCACTGTTGCTCGTGCTGTGGAGCGCGGTGTTGCCAGAGTGGGAGCAGCCTGGACATATTTTTTTAATTTTATTTTTGTCGGTGAGCCCCACCGCACTGTTGCTCATGCTGTGGAGCGCGGTGTTGCCAGAGTGGGAGCAGCCGGAACACATCCGCACACACACACACACACACACACACACACACACACACACACACACACACATCCCTAAAATATCTGTTTTTCAAGTGGAATTGTCTTTCCCCTGTATTTGAGAACCGTAGGATATTGTTGTCATGGCAACGTCCGGTGCTGGTGGTGTGGCGACGCGTGCGTCGAAGAAGAAAGGTATTCAAAATGTAGTCCCTACTATTAGTACCAGTACTTCGACTACGGTGACTTCTACTTATTCCAGTGCTGTAGCCGATAGTCCCGCGAGTACTTTCGTTGCTTCTTCGCTGGGGGATCTTTCTGCCGAGACCCCACCTGACGCTTCCGCTCGGATGCGTCAGAGTATGGTTAAACAACTGTGGGCTTCTGTTGGGTCGCAGAGACCGAAACCTTCTCCTCTCCATGCTTCCCCTCGTAAGGAGCATGCCCCGGGGGACTTTCCTCATGGGAAAGTCGAGACCCAAGGGACGGGTCAAACGGGTCATCCTCCCGTGTCGGGAGTGGTGAATCCTGCTCAGGATATCACCTCTGTCCTGATGTTTTTGGAGCAACAGCGACGAGAGGATGCAGCCCTCCGTCGGGAAGAGGAAACTCGGCGTAAGGAAGAGGCTGCCAGGCAGGAATCCTGCGTAGGGAAGAGCTAGATAGGATGGAAGCTCTGCGTTGGGAGGAGGCTGCTCTGCGCAGAGAGGATGCTGCCAGACAGGAAGATCGGCGTAGGGAGGAGGCTGCAGACAGGAAGCCCTCCGTCGGGAAGAGTTAGATCTGCGTAGGGAGGAGATGGAACAACTTCTTTCGCGGGCTCCCGCGTCTGTAAATCAGGGGGTTGATCGACAGGCAAGTGATAGAGTTAGAGGCCCAAAATTAAAGCTTCCAGAGTTCAGACCTAGTGAGGACATTGACATGTTCTTAGAGCATTTTGACAAGGTAGCTAGTTCATACCAATTGTCTGAGGAACAAAAGGCCATGCACCTTTTTTCTGGATTATCTGGTGCTGCAAGGGAGTGTGTGCTCACTCTAAATGAAGGCGCGTCTTATGCAGACATGCAGTTGGCTCTGCGTAAACGTTTCCACCTTACCCCAGAGACGTACAGGAGGAAGTTCAGGTCCATGAAAAAGAATAACGATGAGACCTTCGTGCAGTTTGGAGATAGGCTGCGCAAAACGCTAGGGTACTGGCGTCAGTTGGCTAAGCTGGAGCTGGAGGATCTGATTCTCATCGAACAGCTTACCAACACTGTGTCCCAGAGTTGAGGATCCGTATAGGCGAGACAGCACCACAGGATTTCGCGGCTGCGATTCATACTGCTGAGGTGTTTGCTGAAGCCCGTAGAGCTTATGGGCATCGCTCAGACACGGACAGGAAGACCCCCACAGGATTTAGTGGCAATAAGGCGCCGACGACTGCTAGCGGGTTGAACAAGGCAGGCAGTTCATCGGGGATTTCAGCACCCCGGTTCTGTTTTCTTTGTGGTCGTCCCGGCCACATTAGGAAAGATTGCCCTAAAGCCGCCGGTAGTTATGGGGCTAGTCCTTTCCAGCGTCCTCGTGCCTCGGCTAACGTGGGGTCCATCCCAGCTTCTGGTGGTACAGAGTGCCCGGTGTTTCTTTCTGTTGTTGGATCTTCCTTGGTCGACACCATCAGGGATTCGGGAGCATCAACGCTCTTTGTGGATAAGGATTTGGTTTCCCCTGAGGCTCAGCGAGGCGCCAGTTACGATGTGTGCGGGTTGGAGGCTGGTTTTACCTCCACCCGTCCTTCTGTACTCATTCCTATCTCCACCCCTACTTCTGTGGCGAAGTATGGGCCATCGCGGTGGAGCGACCTCTGTATTCCCTTCTCATAGGGAATACCATCACCTTCGCAGATGGACGCAGTCAGTCTGTGTCTACGGATCTGCCCGTACAGGCGTGTGTGGGAGTTACCACGCGCGCCAAAGCTAAGAAGCAGGAACAGGAATTGCGTCCCGTTCTACAGCCGATCTCTGACGAGGTTTTGGCTAGGGCTGATCCTGCTACCATGGTCCGTCTCCAGGCCAGGGACTTGGATGTCCAACGCCTGCGACAACTGGTGGGTCGTCCCGCTCAGTCGGCCCGACACGCCAAGGTGAGCTTTAAGCTCCACAAGGGGATCCTCTTTAGGGTTTTCACTCAGGCAGATCGTGTGGCCAAGCAGCTAGTAGTCCCCCAAAGCTTGAGAGAATCTGTTCTCCGGCAGGCCCATGATTCACCCATGGCAGGCCACATGGGCTCAAAGCGGACTCTCGAGCGAGTTAGACAGGACTTCTTCTGGCCAGGGATGAATTCTCAGGTTAGGCAGTACTGCCGCAGTTGTGATGTCTGCCAACGTACAACGCCTAAGGGTCGTTTGAAGCGTGTTCCCCTAGGGTCAGTGCCACTGGTTGGGGAGCCATTCAGCAAGGTTGGTGTCGACCTGGTGGGACCCATTATTCCACCATCCGATCGCGGTCACCGCTACATTTTGGTAGCGGTAGACTCTGCGACTCGATACCCAGAGGCTGTCCCGCTTAGGCCTATTGATGCCCCTACTGTTGCTGAAGCTCTCCGGCAGATTTGGACACGCACTGGCGTGCCCAAGAAGAAGTACGGCCGGAAGTTTGTACTGGAGAGCGATCATCATCCTCTCCAGTGCTTGGACCGGATCCGGCCAGTCAGTCGTCGACTCATGGGTTGGGCAGTGGAACTGCAGAGTCATGCGTTCACTTTCCGTCATATCAAGGGTTCAGCAATACGGATGCTGACTATCTCAGCCGAGCTCCGTAGTCAGCACATTGGAAAATCAGTCAGAGGGACACTTCCCCTCAACCAGAGTTATATCCCCTTTTGGTCTCTGTATCAGGTGTAGTAACAGTTTTCACTTCAGTGATGTTAACGGTAGTGAATCGCCAATGTCTCGGGTTGCTACTTTTATTCTTGGAAGGTTTGCTTAGTTGTTTGATAAATGTAGTATTATGTATCTCCCTGTGTAATTCTATCGTGGAATGTTTGTATTGGATTTATCGTACTCTGTCGATCACAGAGGGTTGGGTTCGGTCCCTTGTTGTGAATTTGCACATGCGTCAAGGTTCAAAGGAGCACTGTATCTCAGAGAAACAGATGCTTTTAGAAGGGGGGTTTGTCACGAGTTTGTCACGAGGCCTACGACGATTGACCCATCTGGGTGGCGGAATTATTCATTTGTTTATTGTCGTTGCTGTGGTCGTGTATCCGTCCCTTAATGTGGCTTGTGGTGCGTTTGCACCTTAATGTCGTTCAGCTCGGGTTAGGTTTGCTTTCTCTCTCTCTCTCTCTCTAATTCCACTGCCCGTGCAATTCATCCTGCAGGTTCACGGGTGGCTGGTACCTTTCTCTCGAACTTGCTGTCTATCGGCCTTCCCTGTCTTTTCACCTGCCGCACGTGCAAGATTCCTCTTGGGCTTGAGGTATTCTCACTGTGACGTAGGGTGGCATGTTGGCCGCCATCGCTTAGGCAGGTTTTCTCTTCACTCGAGCGGAAGATGTCTCTGGGAGCGCCTGCTCCGGTCCTGGTTCTTCACCACTTCGTCGAAGGTACGGTCGGTACCTTCATTCCTACAGTCGGCCTGTAGGGGAGGGACATCATCTCTTTTCCGCATCTGCTCTGCTGGTCCTCTCGACTGGACAGAGGGCAGAGAGTCGCTTGACCCACCACTTCTGGGTCACCCACGGGTAGCTGGTAAGCATCAGTTTCGTGGTTTTTTTTTTTTTTTTTTTGTTAGCCGGCTAATTCTTCTCTTTTGCGCAATTTTCTTTTGTTTTCAAAATTATAAAAGAAATATTGTTTGAGACCACTTTTCTGGTTAATTCAATCTTTAACCTGGCCATTCTAAATTATATCCCAAATTCTTTCTCCTTTTTATGCATCTGGTGATGCGGTAGTCGGTGGGGATGGGAGAGAACCTGGTGATTCAGGGTTGGTACTTGCTTGGTCTCGCTCGTCCACCCCCGTCACATTCGCCGGATTCTTATTCTTCGGCCACCGTCTGTTTGTGGGTGCAAGGAGAACGAGTTTTATGTTTGCGAGCGCGCGTACGCATGATTAGTCGTTTGGATGCGTGGTTGGAGATTTGTGTTATTTTGAAATGTTGCTATAAAATGTGGGGATAATTGTGCCATTGAATTATTATTATTTGCAAATGTGGTGGCAGTTATAAAGCGATGGTTGCTGTATAGTCTTTACGGTTAGAAACGCGACAAAATCAAGAGGCAAATTGCAACGAAAACTTTAATATGATACCATTTCATTCACAGTAGACATATTTCAAAGCGGTTTTTTGCATAGCATTGATTGAAATTTGATCTTTTCAGATAAAACTAAGCACGTATTGTCACTGTAAAGTTTTCAAGAGTTTTCGCCCTTGGATCCAGGCACCCGCGCAAAGGCCTCAATATCGGATGTGGCCACCTCCAGCAATCACGGTGAGATTGCACCGATTTGGCATGGAGTTGACAAGTCGATCAAGAAAGGCCTGAGGGACTTGGTTCCACTGACGCTGGATCTCCCGTCTCAGAGCCACAGCATTGTGAGGGCGGTTGGGCTGCTCGTTGATGCGGCGTTTCAGGAAGGCCCACAACTGTTCGATAGGGTTCAAGTCTGGACTTAGAGCAGGCCAGTCTATCATCTGGACATTGTTCTGCTGAAGGAAGGCTTGTGTGACCTGTGCTCTGTGGGCCGGGGCGTTGTCTTGCTGGAAAACATATTGGCGGCGTCTTGCAAACAAGGGCACTACGACAGGGCGCAGGACCTGTGCTATGTAGCGAAGGGCAGTGACTCCACCGCCACGACCTGGCTGCAGGTTGAAGAACACTGGTCCAATGAGTCTGTTGCCACACATTGCCCCCCACATCATGACGGACTGGCCGCCCCACAGGTTGTGCTGCTGCACGTACTGACCAGCAAAGCGCTGGCCACGAGGACGATACACGTAAATACGCCTGTCAATCTGATCCAGACAGAATCGAAGCTCGTCGCTGAACACGACAGTTCTCCAGTTTGTGTTCCTGTGCCTGTGAACCCAATTCAAGCGGGCAGCACGATGCTGTGGCGACAGATAGTGACCATGGTAGGGTCGGCGGCAGTACAGCTGGTGGCGTCTGAGAAGCTGCAGGATGATGCTGGGGCGAATTACCCTGTTGCCAGGTCCATGAATCTGTCGTCCCACTGAAGAGGCACTTTGGAAAGGGTTTGCCCTGAAGCTACGCACCACATATCGCTCCTGGCGAGCAGTGAGGACGCGTGGCCGACCAGGTCTGGGGGCATCACGAACAGTCCCAGTGGCTTGATGGCGATTTGCAAGACGATAAATGTTCGACCGGTGCACATTTAGCGCCCTAGCGACGTCTTGCACTCTGTTTCCAGCCTCCAACATGCCGATGGCTCGCCAGCGCTCATGTGACGTCATACGCGGCATCCTTTGATGTTGTGGTGTTGAGGGAGAAAGTAACCTTTTTTGCGAGTTGTTTTTTACCCACTGACACCAAACATTGTGGCTTTGCATTTTACTCACCTGTAGTGTGTCCTCTGCTTTTTCACGAGGACACAATTTTCACGTGAATCTGACCTCAGTTAACGACACAGTGGCACTTTGCCGAGTAAGGTGAAAATGCGGTAACTTGGGGACAGGGCCATAACTCCGTCCGTGACAAAGTGATCTGCCCGGCTTTTTCGTGATCAGAACAGAAAAGGCCTAGTTGCACTCGGACACATTTTGCAGTTTGTACAATAACCTGCCAGGCTATGTCGGATTTTCCAAATATTGCAACATTTTGGAGCGGCCGTGTCGCGTTTCTAACCGTAAAGACTATATTAGTTCAGTTCCTAAGAAAGGAAAATGTTGAACGTGAATGAGAGAAGGATGAATATACAATTTTCTATCCATGTGTTTAGCCTGTGAATGTAATCTCTTACCTGCTTCGTGTGGAGGAAACCTTTAGCGAACATTCCTCAGTTGGTTTGTTTACTGTGTTATGCTCGGGTCTGTGTTGGGCTGGTGATATTGATGTGTTCGGCAAGCCTCCCCTCGCCCATCATGCGAGTGGCTGTTAGGATTTAACAGCATGTGTCAGACCGTACTGACTGCGGGGTTCCAGTACCCTTCTTTCTTCTTTCCTCCCAGTTCCGTCTTCCCTCCTCCCGGGGGCTTCACCCGGAGCTTGCACTGGTTGGGGCCGCACACTGGTTGGGGCCACGCACTGGTTGGGGCCGCACACTGGTTGGGGCCACGCACTGGTTGGGGCCGCGCACTGGTTGGGGCTGCGTACTGGTGAAAAAGCACGTGGACTTTGCTGGACGGTCCTGATCCCTGTCCGGGACCTCCAGTGACGACGCCTCGTCCACGGGATGCGCTCTCCACCGTCCTCGCACTTCAAACAGCCCATGTGACCGGTGTGGTAGCTCTGTGGTGTGCGATTTGGGCGTATGTTGTGTGTGTCAGTGGTGTCGGCATCGAAGGACACTCCGTTCAAGAACCGACCCGGTTTGGGGCACCTGGTGCGTCAGGGTGCTCCCAGTTGGACTTTGGAGAGGCAGGGGTGTGAGGGAACTACATGAGACTCGGAAAGGGATGGGTGCTGGAAATGCTTATTTATGATTGTGTGTATGTTGTGTGTGTTGAAATGCTTGATTGTGGTTGTGCATGTGGTGTGTGTTGGAATGCTTAACTGTGTGTGCGTCGTGTGTGTTGAAATGCTTGATTGTGATTGTGTATGTTGAGTGTGTTGGAATGCTTATTTGTGACTATGTGTGTGTTGGTGTGAATAAATGGGGTGTTGTATCGTAATCTTTCTTGTGTGGTCTCTTGCGGGGCGTGTGAAGTCAGTCATTCCCTTCACTCCCATCTAGACCGATCCTGTCAGGGCAGACCTCCAGGGGTCGGTCGTGACAGCCACCAAGGTTGATGATGAGACAGAAAAGGAAAATTGCACCTCTAACAGCTCTACAGATACCTTTTTGCATGAATGATTGTTCTTTATTGGTATAATCTTTTTTTTTGTGTGCCTTTTTTTCCCCAGCCAACAGTTTACAACACCCTTATTTGTTGTGCATGTGGTTTGTGCAGTGCGGTGTGTCACAACATTGGTGCAGACAGGAGATATAGCGGTGCTGCTGAACTTTGCCATCAGTTTTTCGCTGAACGTCACTATGACCACCATCATCCTGTACTACCGGAGGAAGAAACCCAAGAAGGAATAACATGATGCAGACTGGGCTGCCATCATCATCTATTGCTGTTTGTCCACTAACTCGAGAGGCCAGGGTGAAGGTGAAAGGACTGTCATTGTGGGCAGATATTTGTCTGTGTTTGTGTGCAAGTGTCTGTGGTTTGAGGCCTAGCGCCGATTTACTTCACTTCTGGGATCTCGGTGCACAGGGAAGATTACACAGAGTACCAAATACCTCAGTGTTTATTTAACACACTTTTTTTTTTTTTAACTCTTTTTTTTAAAGATTGCTTTTGGATCATCTAGATTGTATTACAGGGGAAAAATCATGTATTACAGGGGAAAAATCATGTATAGTTATTTATAGTTTCATTATGTGATGGGAATTTCTTTTTGATTGTTTTGAATGTAATAAAGAGTCAGGTTCAGAATGTATATTGCTGTTTGAGCTAAAAATTACGTGTTTTCCTGTTTATGTTGTTTCCATTATACACTGTTGCATCATGACACAAAATCAGAATATCATTGTGGGACTTTTCAGACTACCCAGACTTGTTGGGTGTGCTATCTATCCCATGGGATGACTGGAGCCAAACTGGACTTGCCTCCATTTAAGGGATGCATTGAGAGTATTGCTCACATTTCCTGATGAAGGGGTGTCTCAAAAACACAGTCAAAGCCTGGCTATAATGCAAATGAAGTATAAAATACATGTAGTTTTACCCCAAATGGAGCTCCATAGTACTGCATTTCTATCGATGGGCATTAAAAATACAGGCTCAAATTTTATGGCCCTTCATGACTACGTTTGTAGAACACCAGTTTTGTTTCAACAGTTGTGCACATATTCAAAGTTTGTGTCAAGTCTTCAGTGTCTGCGAGTACTTTGGGGCTGTCATTGGGTGAATGTGGCATTACCCCTGAAAGGGAACGCTCGCTCATGCTGTCTCCGCAACTAAGAAGAGTTGTCCTGCTTGTCTTGGATTAGAAGAGGCACCACTGAACACTACCAAATTGATTAGCACTATCTCCTCCGGTGGGTTATTGAACATCAACCTGATATTGATCGACCTGATACCTGTTACCCTTGAAGGACTGTGGGTGTTGACAGGACAAACCTGACCCTGTACACGGAAGCTGGAAAGAGTGACAAGGGAATAATGGCAGAGAGAGGGCACAGAAGATATATGGGACAATAGAAATAAACATTCAGATTCAAGAGAATGGAATATTATTCAGCTTTTCAATAACTTCTCCATGCCGTATTTTCGTATGGTTATCAAAAGAGCCATTTCAATGCCAACTACAACTGATGAAATGGTTGCTCAAATTTTCTACACTGACACACATACACTCTTCAAAGAAAAATAAACAATAAAAAACAAGCATTTCTACTGCTTGAAACCATGATTTCTGACCACAGCTCCATGACCTTCTGGTCCTGGAAAATTACTTAACAAAAAAATTCCATGATTTTCATGAAATGTAAGGATCCTGTGGATTGAAGAATGATAATTCAGAATGGAATCTTGTGGTTTGAAGAATGATCCTTCAGAATGGAATCTTGTGGATTGAAGAATGATCCTCCAGAATGGAATCTTGTGGATTGAAGAATGATCCTTCAGAATGGAATCTTGTGGTTTGAAGAATGATCCTTCAGAATGGAATCTTGTGGATCGAAGATTGATCCTTCAGAATGGAATCTTGTGGATTGAAGAATGATCCTCCAGAATGGTATCTTGTGCTTGAAGAATGATTCTTCAGAATGGAAAGGTTGACCTGGCCATGTCCATATCAGAGGTGTCTGTAGTTTAGCTACTACGTGTATGTGTTGACATGTACATGTGTTTTTTTAGCTCATATCTCCTTTTCACAGTAGGAATCTCCCCCCCCCCCCCCCCCCCCCCCCCCCCCACACACACACACACATTTTGACGGCCTAGAAAGAAACCCTGCGTGGTCAGGTGGACTATACATAAAAAAGAGAAAGTGAGACATCGTCCCCAGATGGTGTGCAGATTTCCTACTGCTGCCTGTGTGCATATCCCAGTTGTTTAGTACACATGGAGAGGGTGGGGTGGATGTATAGCCTTGTCCACTTCCTCCAGATATCCAGGTCCATGCTGGGCATGTTCTTGTTTTCTTAATTTCCAAAACCCTGAAGTGAGTAAGAGGGTTTATTTATACTGTGAACACCAGGTCTTCAGTGTGCATGTGTTCACGAAGGTCTCAGGCATCAACAGGCCTGTGGGCAGGGTGACCTGGTAGATGGAAATAAAACCAGCTCCACATTTTTACCAGGTGTGGACATGATCCATACCTGCAACCTTGAGATTACCAAGTCATTCTCTACTTGGATGTCTCTCTACAGTTCAATACTGTTAGAAAATAACTTTGACCATGACCTAGGTTTGAGATTTAAAACAAACGCAGGTTCAGTAAACATTTGTTTTAATTTGAACAGACAGATTTCGTTGGGTGAATACAGGTGTCATTACTAAGGACATACTGTTTGAGCCTAGTGGAGGAAGAGTTGTTAAACTTGGATCATCTCTGCTAGGAGAACCCCTCTCTCTCTCTGAAGTCTTTTTTCTGACTTTCTGGACCTGTTTCAGCATGACTGGTTCTAATGTGAATTTAAAAAAAGAATCCACAGGGAAAACAGATCATATTGCCTTGATCTGGATCCAAGGTGAAAAAAAAGTCAAATACGGTTTGTGCTTTTTTTTCTTTTCTTTTTTTAAACCACAGGGACATACAGATGAAATACAAGTTCACTCCTTTCCTCTTGACAACCACATCTGGCTATTGTTGAAAGAAACTGAAATAATCATTTTGACCAGGATCCTGTGTCAAGGAGTTAAAAACAGTGACTTATACCTTTATGGGTTGACTGGTGAATGTTGAATTGAGAGAAACAGTCAACACTTTTGGTGAATGTTGAATTGAGAGAAACAGTCAACACTTTTGGTGAATGTTGAATTGAGAGAAACAGTCAACACTTTTGGCCTTGGGGAGACTGGTGAATGTTGAACTGAACTGATAGAAACAGTCAACACTCTTGGCCTTGGTCCTATTCCAGATCTACATTATTAACAGAGGTCTTTCCTTTATACTTTTCCTTGGAGACAACTAGACTGACCCCCTATATTCACATAAATTCATAACATGATAGATTCTTAAAAATCAGGATTATCAAGTTCTTTTGATCTGTGGTAAATTCTTCACTTATGGCAATTTGAGGGTTGTGGTGACAGACCTACTCCAGGGGAGGGAAGGGGAAGGATGCGTACTCAAGCCAACTCGGTGACAGCTATTCTTCGTACTCTGAGAGGTATCCTGTTACTGTGTTAGGCACCACTGAAGATACCCTGCAGAGTGACATTGTCTCCTCTGAAGGACAGACTCATGGTGACTGGTACTGATGACACTTGTGGACTGCTGGAAGTATGGTTTCAACCAACAGATCAAGGCTAAGACTATGAGGCAACCAGAATGAGAGACTTAGGGTAATGCTGCAACACAGAACATGGAAGGTGAAACGGAGAAAAAACAAATCATTACTCAGTGATCTACTGGCTGCACCTGTTAAAGTATACACTCATCTGCACACACACACATGCTCCCAAACACACACACACACAAAAACCCCAAAATAAATGACTTCAGTTTTATGTATATCGGTATATAAATGACTTAATCGGTGACAGATGATGAAACAAAAATATTTTACACATGCTAGTCTGACATCAGACTGTGTTCAACATGTATAATCTATGTATGAACATCCGCTGTTTCAGTAATGTTTTCATTATCTACAAAAGCACACCATATACTGATGTCCGAATCTGTAAGTGCTATAGTTGATAAAAGGTCAACAAAACAGAATCAATCTGAATTGTAGACACTGTTTGGTACAGACTTCAGCTCAACCAATCATGCAGTGTCCTCCAACAGAACAGAAATGATGGTTTTGCTAAAATTAAGATAAATTAATCAGAGTGACTAATTCTCAAACAGAGATGGATTAAAATTTTTCAATCTCAATTTAAAAAAAATCTGTAATCATCTGTTTTGAAAAGCAGAAAAATATTACCTATAGAATTACATACTGCATTTTTAGGGAAACACTGTGGTCAGCGGGCTTGTTACAAAGTCATAGGTATGTGTTTATTTCATGATCTTTTATTGCATACAGCCCAACACACTGCACAGGGCCACATGAGGACTGAAACCACTGTAAACACATATACCCAACTGTGTCTAGTTACACGCACACACACTTGAAATCATGAGCTACACCAAGAAATGCCGAAGGCAGGTCAGTACTGCTTAGGTTCTCGCCTAGATTTCACAAAAAGTTAACAGGTTCAGAACCTAAGCACACAGAACAAAGAAAGACATCTACCAAAAGGAAGTTCCAAGCTCGCCAATACATCATGTCCCTGACACGTACACAGTATATGTTGGCATTTGAGCTAAGCGATTGGTGTCCTTAGCTGCAATCACTCAGTAACTGGTGTATAATAAACTCCTCATGGAAGCAACAGTTACCTTTCTTGTCATTTACTGTTCACTGTAATCTGTTCCCTTCCTCGTTCAAGATCTCCATTCAACACCAGAGGAGGATGTAATCATGTTGGTGCTTGAATCACACTGTACAATGGTCTAGGTAGGGATCTCTACAGAATCTTGATTGGAGACTGAGGCTTTGACACACAAAAGAGATTAGACTGTCAACACAGAAAGACGAAAGATGTCAGAGAGCAAAGATGGCAAAGTACATAGAGCTGGGAATTTCCAGAACAGAATTTCCAGGGCACAATTATTTTAAGTTGGTCATAAATCAATGCAAAAGCTTGTTCCATATGTCATGCATCTATAACAATGCCACATATAACAGACAAGGTTGGAATGAAGGCATGACACAAACTTCATTCAGGTTTCAACCCTGTCTGAATGACACGTTTCTTACACAAAGCAGTTTATGGTGTACCTTTACAAAATGTCCTCCTGTATCTCTGCAGTATATTCACTCCCTGATTCCCTTCATGGTTTTCATCATTTCTCACCACATCTCCAGACACACAGTTTTAAGCATAGCAAACAAAATCACCAGGGGTAGCATGCTTTTGATTAGGGTCATGTAATCTGGAACAAGCTCCCTTTTTCTGTCCACCATGTGCTGACTCCCCATCATTCTTTTTGGCTGCACTTAAACCCACTTTTCCCACAGCAGTATGATTAAATCATTGTGTGTGTGTGTGTGGAGCTTATGTCTGAATCAGAATCTAAACAATACAGCTGATCACACTGAAAAAGATCTGTGAGAGCACATCTAGAACCAGTACATTAAACTAAACATTTTTCAAAAGCCACAAGGTAGCGAAACATTTGAATAGTTTAGGCAATAGTTTATAAAAAATTAAACAGAAAATGTAGTATAGTGAAGCAGCTCTGAACAAGAATGGAGAACTGGCATTCAACAACTTGGCCAGGTATGACGAAGAACCCAACAACTAACATAACGGACTTGACTTCATTTACTGCCATAAAAATTCAGCCAATTATAAAAATATACTAACAATAGTTAAAACACACACACACAAATTCCTTTCTGTTTACCCTAGAGCAGCTGCTCTAAATGACGCAAAATGTACATTTTACATCACAGTGAGCGCACTAAAGAGAACAAATGAGGTAAAACACCGAGATTCTTGTCATCAGTATGTGGAGACATTTTAACCCACTCTGTCTGTTATACACATTTTTCACAAACCAACCCACAGTGAAGGCAAAATAAGAACAATGTTCAAAGAGAAAGAAAAGGATAAAAAAAAGAAACCCCCTAAAAATAACATCCTGCTCTGCACAGCTTCATCTGTCATGTTTTACACCAGCCAGTGGAATGGTGCTTCCTCTCTGTGCACAATCTGAGGATCAAACTGCCCAGCACTAAGAACCTTGACAAGCACAACTGAACATTTCTCATCCTTACACTGGAACATTCGATCTGATCACCAACTAACCTACGATAGTTGGGGCCCCTGCCTTGCAGCCTTTTAGCACCATTATCACCATAATCACTTTCCTTCTTCAATATGTTCCTGTGAACATGCATTCTTTTTCATTAAGTATGGATATGGCCGTGTTAATCCTGTCATTTTGTTTTTCATTAAGCATGGATATGGCCGTGTTAATCCTATCATTTTGTTTTTAAACATAAGCATGGATATGGCCGTATTAATCCTATCATTTTGTTTTTAAACATAAGCATGGATATGGCCATGTTAATCCTATCATTTTGTTTTTCAATAAGCATGGATATGGCCATGTTAATCCTATCATTTTGTTTTTAAACATAAGCATGGATATGGTTGTGTTAATCCTATCTTTTCTTTTTTCAATAAGCAAGGATATGGCCGTGTTAATCCTATCATTTTTTTTTTCAAAGCTAGTGCAAGTCAAAGGTACTACGTTTACATAATCCACCAAATGTGGGCATGAATAACATGATCTTAAACATTTTCATTTGATCTGTATTTGTGGGTTTACCTCATCAACACATGATGACCTTGGAGATTTGAACAAGCAGGCACAGCTTTGAATGTAGATCTTATCAGACCCTTGGAATGAAAGTCTGTGCACTAGCCTGTGGGCCATGCAGAGGGTTTCATTAAAACAAACTAAAGACATGATGATGAATAATTTGTTAGGCACATCAGACAATCCAAGTGAACAGATATCACAGCAATGGACTAACACATGTCTGTATGGCACAGGCCCATGGTCTCCATCCTATATCCTCCCAATCTGATACCTTTAAGGGATGAAACCTGGCCAGGTGCAGAGACAAGCTCTGGGGAACTGTGTGGTCCCTGTGACAGATGGTCAAACTGTAGATCACTCTGTCTGTATAACACGGCCAGGAACAAAGAACAAGACTATCCAGATGAAAAAAAGACAAGCCAAAGAGTAGATCTAAAAAAAAAACCAGACATTGTAAAAATGCTCGCTCTTATGCCCTGTAATATAAAAAAAACATGGGGAGAATAGTTTGTTTAAAAAGCATCAGGGCTAGATAGCAGGAAGACAGAAACAAAAGTTTGTGGACAAACAGACTGAATGAAAAAAGGAAGTGGCAGTTCAAATTGACTGTATCTAAATACAGGGCAATGTTGAAAAATCATTTTCATCCAATCACAGCTTTCGACGCAACAAAGGCTTTAGCCAC
>CM031606.1:17617533-17698762 GCA_018398815.1 Conus ventricosus
ACTCGGGTGTAGAATGTTTTTGAGTGCATGTGCATGTGATTATGGATGTGTTAGAAAAACATGTATACACACGGAAATTTTATTTTTATATTGAAAAAAACACACACACACTACTCTGTTTAAGAACCGTGTTATCTTTCTTTTTCATTCTTTGTCCTAATATTTTGTTGAAATCTATATGCTTGCATGTTGTTTATTTTATTCCTTCCTTCCCCTCTTTCATAAGCACTCAGGACTTCTTTTTACATGAGGAACGAATAAATATATGATAATGATGATGACATGATGATGATTAGAAATAGCAAACATAATAAGATTTTGTTTATTTTTTTTTTTTAAATTCTTTTTTAAAGTTTTGTTTATAGTTACTGTTAGGTTATGTTAATGATGACTGATCTTTTTTTTTTCTTTGCATTTGCCACCACCTCCCACTTCAGATCTCTCTCTCTCTCTCTCAGCCTCACTCCGTACCTCCTTCTCTGTCTCTCCCCCCCCCCCCCCCCCCTTTCTCCTTTTCTTCCTCTGCCTCTCCCTCTCTTTTTCTGTCTTACTCACCTCACCTCAAATCTCTGTCTCTTCCTTGCTTGCTGTCACTGATTTGATGTGGTTCATTTCAGAGCACACTGATTTTGTTTTCTTTTCAAACTCTTTTTTTTTGTTGTTGTTCTTGTGTAAAATTGTGTTAATTGTATGAACCTTCTTTGGCTGTTCCAGATTCCAATCACTACGGTATTGCTGGGTGGTATGCCATGCAGGCCAGCCAACAAGGACTTCTGGTTAGAATCAAAAGGCTCCGTATATAGATAAATCCATAGCACTGTTCAAAACAATGTTCGCAGCATTTATATAACTCATCTATCGATTGACGTTTTAAAACATTTTGAACATTTTTCTTAGACTTAGCAACAATGTGGTTGGCGGTAGTTTTCTCCACCTCCACCACCACCACCACCACCACCCACACACACACACACCTAAAAAGATGGGGAAAAAAGGAAATTTTATACGGTTTTTTTTTTTTTTTGATCCATGAAAAGTATTCCTGTGTTGATTCAGATTGTACAAGCATGCAAAGAAATACACAATCATTTGCTGTTAAAGTGTTTTCTGTGATTATGCATGGGATGACCATACCTAATACATGTGTGCATGAGTGAGGGTTTGTTTTATTTAGATTTGAAAACCACTAAAATAATCTTTTCCATGTATTTTCTGTGATCATGTGAGGGATGACCAGATATGTGAGCACAAGAGTGGGTGTATTTCGTTTAGATTTGAAAACCTTTAAAAGCAATCTTTTCCATGTCTTTTCAGGGTATGTCAATGACAAATACGTCTCCTTTGTCAGTACCCACACGAGCGCAAAAGGTATTGCATTTTTGGTTATCTATATCTGTAATTAGGTGTGCATTTTGTGTGTATGTATGTGCCTGTGCTAAAAGTGTTTTTGTATGGCAATAAATGTGCAGTGTATAGTGTTCTAGAATCTGTGGAGGCGGGAGGGAAAGGCCAAGCAGTGAAACTAAAAGTGGTGTGGAACGTTAAAGAGCAGAAGCTATATCTGTTGTTTCATTGATCAGATTCTCCTTCTTTCTCCTAAAACAGCTATCTTTCTACAGAAATTATTGTGTACACACAATGTGGGCAAAGGAAAATTGACAAAAGTTACTGAGGGATGGTGGCCGGAGAAACAGTGGCTGAATCAACAGCCAGGTAAAGAAGCATTGTAAAAAGTCATCCTCTTAAATCGTTCTCTTCTAAAGCAGTGACCAGAAGGATATATGAATGATCAAGCCAACTTCAAAAAATGCAGGTTGCATGTCCACAACACAAGTCACAATGACTGAAGATAAGTATCTAACATATGGGTAGCTGCATTTGATGTGGATGTCAAGCAAGCCTCATTAAAACCAGTGTTCTATTTGGAGAAATAGCCTTCACAGAAGGAAAGTCAGAGCTTCAAAAGAGGCCTTGTTGAATGCAGAGCGACCTCGTATGAAGTTCGAGGAGAAAAAACCGGCTTGAAGGAAACCGGACTCCTTGTAACAAGAGGATTAATGTGCACACTTTGCATGGGAGGAGCAGAGGAATCACAGGCCAAATCGGGAGACTGACTTCAAGACAACAGACAAAGAGGAATCACAGGCCAAATCGGAGACTGACTTCAAGACAACAGACAAAGAGGAATCACAGGCCAAATCGGAGACTGACTTCAAGACAACAGACAAAGAGGAATCACAGGCCAAATCGGAGACTGACTTCAAGACAACAGACAAAACCTTTACTTTCTTTTTGTGTGTGTGTGTTTGTTTGGCTGCCGATTAACAAGAGAAAAATCTTAACTTGGCAAAGGTTCTTCGTGAACATCACATTTGTCAACACCAATAATAGCAAAATCAACATCGTATCTGTCTCCTGTCCTCCCGCATGTTCGCTGGACAATTTTGGAACAGACAATCAGAGTCCTCCTGCCGTTGTCACCAGGGACTCGCCCTTTAGCTCACAGGCCACCCTTGGGGTTGCATCATCATGGTCGCTTCCCAAGAGTGGCAGCATCACAAAGGCAACTCAAAGGACACACTTCTGTCGCACTTGTAGAATCTGATCGTTCCCGTACTTTAACAAACGTGTTTAGGGAAGAGAGCGCAAAACGAGCTGGGGAAAATGCTGGCCAGTCTCCATACAGCCCAGGACCGCTGTCGACATGATGTGGCAGGGAGCATCGGGTGTGGCTCTTGCCAAAACCAGTGGATCGTCAAATACTTGAGCGAATGAAAAGTAAAACCTGAGCGCCTAATCAAATTAGTCCAGTCCTCGCACAAGCGGCAAGGCGTATGGGGTATGAACTGTAAGGATACCCCTGACTGTGTGTGTGTCATAAGACGAGCAACATCTTCAGCACTCCACACAAGATCGATGGGAAAGAGGTGATGTTGCATTTAAAGTTGGCTAGGTAGATGCCAAAGCATTCTGCGTGGATGGTGACTGTAATGAAACACCAGGCAAAAAAGCTTTATAAAATCCCCTTGGGCCATCAAAGATGAAAACAATTGTCTTCTTCAGATGCAAAGGCTGAACCTAGGGTGCTTTCAAGAATCAATGCAAGTCGAATGGAACACGAGAATGAGAATCGAGAGGGGAGTGTTCTCTCACCAAGGAAAAGGAGAAAACTGAACTCAGTCGATCAGATTCAGTGTTGTGAATTCACTAAGGGTTATTACTTGTGCTGGCTTGGTGGTTGAGTTAGCTCCTGCATTCCTTTTATTTTTTGTTTATAAGAATCCTGATGTGTGGTGATGTCCCTCGCCAAGTGTGGATAAGGCATTTGTTTGGACAGGTAAGTATGAAGGAAAGGCCTGCTGAACAATGCTTGTTGCCATTTTGTGTGTGTGTGTGTGTTTATTGCTCATGCACGTTTATTACTGATAAATGCTGTGGTGGTGCAGTGTGTATCACTGAGGTTTGTTTCACTGTGTGTTTATTTTGCCTCAATCCACCTCCTCTAGCCTCCTATCATCACCTCTGCCTTCCCCTGCCTTCTCTGTCATCAGGTGGTTTGGGGGAGGGGAAGAAGTTGGTTTGTGTGTGTGTGTGTGTGTGTGTGTAAGTTTACGTGGAGACTGATTGCCCTCTCCTATACCCATAAGTTTTTTGTTGTTGGGTTGTTGTTGTTTTTTATTATAGGGTTTGTGTTGAGATTGACCACAATCCCTCTAAGCAGATCAATAGGATTGCTAGCCCTTGATGCCCCCCACCACCCTTTCCTACCACCACCACACACTCTCTTCACTCTCCAAGCAGGTAAAACTGATCTGGCCCTTGCATATCATGTATGATTAGTGGAGTGAAGTGGTGGTGGAATTGTGGCAGCCTGTGCTGGGTACGAACCCCATTAGCCTGGCAGCGCCGGCCAGGCCAGGGGACGACTTTGTTCTGGACATGGCCACCACCACTGTCGCTCTTGGCAAGGTGAGGTCCTTTGTCATTAATCTTGTGACTCTTCATCATTATTTGGACATGTCCTGTAGCAATTTTTGTGTGTACATGTGTATGATTGTGAGCATGTTTATGAACTCTGTCACTCTTGAGTAGGTTTTACATCTGTTGTATTGTTCTGTCATAATCCTATATGCGTACATTCATCGGTGAGCTGTTGTTATTGAATGTATTTTGTGTGTGTGCTCTTTTATTATATTATCTCTGGTGTTCTGTTTGTAAGAATGTTGTGTGTGTGTGTATGTAAGCTACACACAAAAAGTTAAGGATCACTTTCACAAACATTCATAACTGTCAAAATAAGAAAGTCAATGCGTTGAAGTTTGGCCAACATTTAATTCCATTCTTTAGTGATAACGATACACAATTGCCTTCAATCTCGAGCAATCGTTTTGTGTGTACATTTGATTAAAGTGGGTACGTATCCAAATTTGATTTCCCAAAGTCATTGAAATCACAAGACAGGGCATACTGATGCTCCCAAAAGCTCAGTAATGCGTGTAACCTCCATGGCTGTTCTGGCACTCGACGCAGCGAGTCCTCATCGAGTTGACCAGGTTGGTGAAGATCCTCTGTGGAAGCGCCTGCCACTCAGCCTGCAGCATCTGGTAGAGGTGTTGGGCATCCCTGGGAGGGGGGTGGCTCCTCACTTTGCGATCCAGCTCATCCCAGAGGTTCTCATTCGGGTTGAGATTGGACTGCATGCTGGCCACTCCATTCTGTTGACTCAGACTGCTTCAGGAAGTCGTTGACCACCCTTGCCCTGTGGGGGCGAGCGTTGTCATCCTGGTAGACAGCCCTCGGTCCCATCTGCTGCAGTCTCGGCACAGCCAGCGGTTGAAGGATCCCATCCCGGTATCGGATGCCAGTCAGGTTGCCCTGTACATGATACAAGGGTGTTCTGTGGTGAAGGCTGAAGGCCCCCCAGACCATTACAGAACCTCCACCAAAGGCCACCTTTTCTTGGACAGTGGCGTCAATAAAGCGTTGCCCTGGGCGCCTCCAGACCCTCAGTCGGCCGTCGTTGTGGTGAAGGGTGAAGCGTGATTCATCACTGAACAGGACCTGGGACCATTGCTGACGTGTCCACCTCACGTGACGTGCACAGAAGGCGCGGCGTGCTGCTCTATGGGCTGGAGTTAAGCGTGGCCGTACTGCTGGGCGACGAGAACGGAGATTAAACCCATGTAGGCGGTTCCGTATGGTCTGCTGGCTGATGTTGATGTTAGTAGCCACCCTGAACTGCCTTTGAATGATGCTGGAAGAGGCTGTTCTTGTCTGCAGGGCTTGTCGTTCAATGAGGCGATCGTCACGTGGGGTTGTCTTCTTCGGTCGACCAGATCTGCGTCTTTCATGGACAATCCCAGTGGCTGTGAAGCGTTGAATCAGTCGGACAATGACCAAGATGGACACATGAAGTCGCCTGGCCACTTCTCGCTTGGGAACACCATCTTGGAACCATGCAACAGCTCGTCCCCTATCCAACTCGCTTAATTTTCGTCGTGGAGGCATTGTCAGATCAGGCCTACTACTGGTGGAATGTCTTCTTATAAAGCCAAGCGAGCGACAGCATCTCACACATAAACAGCAGTGCTTGCACATGCATAATGGTTTTTCCATCTGGCAAGTGCAATGTGTTCAGGCAGAACGGTCCAAAACAAGGTCATTTTTCGCAAGTTTCCGCTTTTCCGTTTGCGGCCCAGCTCAGTAGTAGAGAATCCCGTGCAATTTTCGCACTAACACAACATCGCCCACTTACAGCTGAACAAGAATTCATTACAATTTGGCTGGACTAAGAAATAAATAACAGTAGCGAACTGAGTTTATTACGCACCTGTTTTCACATACCGATCCTTAACTTTTTGTGCGTAGTATATAAATGACTCTTTGTGCTAGGGGTACTGCATGTGTGATTGTGATTTGTGTATGCTGTAAATATGTACATATCATCTGTCACTCTTATAATCTCTGCTGTTAGAATCATGAGTATGAGCGTACTTGGATAATAGTTTGTTTTGTGTGTGTGATGTATGTGACTCAGATTATTTCTTCCAGAATTCTGTCAGAACTGTGTGTGTCATACAGACATGTCTGTGCTGGGGTATATGTGTGAATGCCTCCTCTGGGTGTGTGTGTGCATTCTGCCATTACTCTTTCAAAGCTCCTGATCACACTCACTTTGTGCATATTTCTTGCTCTGGAGGTCAAATTCACGCCATTTAACTTCAATGTAGGGATGAGATTAACCCTGTGAAACACAGTTTTGAACGTCTGATGCCCTTTGGAAGTGCAGAGGCGTGTACACTTTACAAAAACAAAAGTTAGCAGGCAACATCAGAAACTTGTCATCAGCTGAAGTGTTCTGATGCGGCATATCACCAGGGAGTGTTTCAGACAATCATGTCAACATTTTAGCAATGCATAATAATGCCAGCTCACACTATCAGTTTTGGCAGGTTTTTGCATACAGCGTGTGCCCTTACTTGGACATATTTGACATGTATGTATATATATCCTGAAATAATAGTTTGTTGGGGCTGTTATGGGTACGAAAGTTATGGGTAGATACAGGTACTTAGATGAACAGATCAACAAAACTATTTGTCATGGTTAGCATGTATATGCAGAAGTCAAGAAATAATGTCTGCACTTTTGAGACCTGTACATCATGCTACAGTAACATTGCATCAGAATTTTTTTTGTTTTTTTGGACCAGCTAGTTTACTTTGTTAAGTTTCCCTTCCAGATTGAGCTTCATGACAGAAAGGGGATCCCGATTCCCAACAGCTGGGGTGTTGACACCAGTGGAAAGGTAAATTCCATCGCTTTTCCCTTCCTGTCTAAACTGTGTGTTCCTCTCTTGCTGAAATGGTCTGTAAAGCAATGATGTAATTGTATGTTCCTCTAGTCTTTAGGCTGGTTGAAATGATCAGTAAAGTGTACCCAAGGTGTACCTTTCTCTGAGTTCCAGGTAATTGAAATGGTCTGTATTCCTCTGTCCCATAGGTTGTTGAAAAGGTCTGTATAGCAGTGCCTTAGCTGTACGCTCCTCTGGCCCCCCAGGTGTTTAAAATGGTGTTACACGGCTGTGTCTTAGATATGCTTTCCTCTGTTCCCCTAGTCACTGAAATGGTCTGTGTAACAGTGCTTTAACTGTACATTCCTCTGACCCCTGGGTTATGAAGCCTATACAGCAATTTTTTAAAGAGAAAATATGATAAATTTGCGGGATAAAGGACAAACAAATTATAAGACAAAAACCGATGTGTTTCGTCCTCTGTGGTCTTCTTCAGGCAAGATAAACAACATTCAGGACGATGAAAACAAAGAACGAGCAATCCCTTATCTTCTCAAATTGGGGGCAAGATGGATATTGAATGAAAATGGGACCATTGGGAAAGAGACTATGTGAGTTGAAATAATAATGATGATAATAATGATAATGATAGTAATAATAATAATAATGATGAAAATAAAAAAAATGATAAACAAAGGATTACTACCACTTTTGGTAATAATATATCGATAGTAGTTATAGGATGAATAGTGGCTTTACAGACAGAAGAGGAGAAAGGAGAAGGGTTAAAGGATTGTTGAACAGCATAGTTGTAATGGCAACAGTGTTAGTGGCGATAATGATAGTGATACTAATGGCAATGATGATGATGGTGATATATGTAGCAATGCTTTAAACTGTACATTCCTCTGGCTCCGTGTTTGTTGAAATTGTCTGTACTGCTGTACTTTAAAATGATCTCTGTTGCAGTGCTTTAAAGATACTTTCCTCTGTTCCCAGGTTGTTGGAATGTTCTGTTTGTGTGAGCCTTTAACTGTACATTGCTTTGGCCCCAAGGTGGTTGAAATGGTCAGTATAGCAGTGCCAAGCTGTAAATTGCTCTGTGTCCCAGATAGGTTAAAATGGTCTGTCCACCAGTGCCTGAACTGTGTATTTGTCCCCCAGGAAAGCAACGACCCCAAGGTGGTCATTGAAGGAGGGGGACTGATGCCTCTGGGGGGATCAGAAATGACAGGTCAGGAGTGTGTTCAATGTTCATGCTGTTCATAGTCTGACTGACCATGATACCACATTGCTAGGCATTTCAAAACAAGGTCCTACTTGCAGAATCTCAACAATTGAGGACTGCTTTTGATTTAGGCTGTGCTTTTCATGTAAGTGTCTCTCATACAGCATCACATGTTGTAACCTGAAAGAAAATGACCATTGGTCACCAAGCACAATTCTGACAATGTTTGACAAGCTGTGATGGTTTACATGGTATTGCCAAACATCTGTTGAGCGGAAATCAGTTACACTAAAAGCCTATTGCACCTAAGTCAGTTGTACAAAAAACTGTTATATAGAAGTCACTTATATGGCATACACCTTGTATGTCATTTATACCAAAGACCTATTGTAAGGAGTCAGTTACCCAAAAGTCAGTCATTCTGGGGTCAGTTATACCAAAATCTTAACAGTGTTATATCAAAGTAATTTTATAACTCTCTTGGACTCCTATAATTGGACTAGATTTAGTGTGCATGTGTGTGTGTGTGAAAGCAAACCTCAAGAGACCAGATATACTTGTAGATTGATGACAGTACAGTCTGTTACGTCTAAGCCTGAATATATTAGAAGGGACTGTAATTTTCTTTCCGGGTTTACTACATTTCAGGGGAACCAGTCAGTCCATTTATGCTAATCAACACTTCGGTGTGTCTGTGTGGGAACAAATTATGTGTGACTGCATGCACTATAATGGTATGTCTGTTTGGGGACAAATTGTGTGCAGCTGTATGTGCTATGACGGTATGTCTGTTTGGGGCATATTGTGTGACTTTATGTGCTATGCGGGCTATGTCATGTATGTGGATGACACCATGGGTATGTCTGTCTGGGAGCAAATTGTGTGACTACATGCTATGATAGTATGTCTGTTTGGGGGGAAATTGCATGTGACTGTATGTGCTATAAGGGCTGTGTCTGTTTGGGGACAAATTATGTGACTGTATGTGCTATGATGGTATGTCTGTTTGGGGGCAAATTGTGTGTGACTATATGAGCTATGAGGGCTATGTCATGTATGTGGATGACACCATGGGTATGTCTGGGGGCAAATTGTGTGACGTATGTGCTATGTGGGTCTATGTCTGGGAGCAAATTGTGTGAATGTACATGCTATGATGGTATGTCTGTTGGGGGAAATTGTGAGACTGTACGTGCTCTGCGGACTGTGTTTGTACGTGGACGACACATGGGCAGGATGGCTACAAGGGCTTACGGTCTGGCAATGCTGGTCGAAGTCCTGTGTGGAATCCTGGCTGACGCAGACTATGGGCCCACATCCGCAATGGCGGAACACCGACAGAATTGCAAACTTGGTGGGTTGTGCAAATGACCATCTGATACTAATGGCTCTGTGTAGATGGCGATATCGGACTGGACTAGGCTAGTAGGACATGGATGGGCTGTATTGGGAGTATCCCCCGAAGTTGGAGTGTAGCTGCCCATGGGCGGGGTAATCAAGTCACAACGTAATGTTCTATCCCAGCTGATGCATTTGTGCATAGTGTCAATGCTCGGCGTTCGGGATCCTGGATCTTTAGGCCAGGGTACGACAACAACAACATATGGGAGAGTAAGTGTCCAGAGAATGCCAGTCAGCATACAGGAAAAGCAGTGCAAACCTCAGAATCTACTGTTCTCAGTAGGTGGTTGGGAACTTGATGACAATGGGATCATGATTAAAGGGGGGGAAAAAAGAGCACTTCTAATGTCCTTAACACCTGAATGCACACTCCGTGTCATTCAATGCAGGCATTCTTTCACTTTACTGTCCAACCACAGCAATCCAGACATGCATGTATGCACGAGCCACACACACACACACACACACACACGCACACACACACATAAGCATGCATACAAATTGTTTTCATTTACACACACATGCCATATAGGTTCACTTACGCACACAAAGTTTTTCAGAATTCATCAAGAAAGTTAACAAGTATGTCAGAAGAGAAACAAGAAATGTTGTAGTCAGCTCCACATGTGAAAGGTTTTTTGTTTGTTTTAGTTGTTTTTTTTTAAGGGGGGAGAGGGGCAAGAGTGTAGGGAGATTTGTTAATTTATTTTACTGTGAATACATTTTTTGTTCTTAGACTCTCATAGCTTCAAGTCAGATGGGTTAACATAAAGCAGTTGAGGTGTTTTTCCATGAGGTACGGTCAGATAGAGGGGTACTAGTGCTGGCGACTTGTAATGCTATTCATAAATACTTGCTTTGTTGTGTCTTTTTTCCTGGATTTCAGCTGTGCCCTGAAAGTGAAATAATGGAATAATTGATAAGGTATATTTTCTTGTCCTGTGTGTACATGTTGGTCTAAGTGTACATGTATATATGCATGGGTACATGTATATCGGCATTTGAGTGCAGGTTTGTGTGTACTTGAACACGTGTGTAGGTACAGCCAGTATAGTAGTTCAACAACCAGATCCATGATGACGATGTGTGATGTTGCAGGGTCAGTGTTTTGTAGCCATAGATCCTGAGTCCTTTGCCCCAGGATTCTGCGACAGAATGGCAGACCTCATGCACACCTGTCGTTCTTCACCTACAGTAAGCTGCATGGGTTAACATACTCTTTGATGTGTGCAAGTTTACATGGTGCATCTTTGTTACATGCATGAGTTATATGTGGGTACAAGTGGGTGCCGACACATTATTTGTATAAAAATAGAAATGAACGATGACGTTAATATTTCTGTATGTGGGTATTTAGTTTAATAAACTTTGTAATCTTGATTTTGTTTTTTAAGAGCTTCATTCGCAACATGATACAAATTGTCAATTAATGGATTTTTTTGTGATATTCAGTTTGTGCTTTTGTGAAGATGAGAGGGAGAGGAAGTAGAATACCTGGAGAAGATTTTGTAGTTTGTTTGAACGAACATTGATGCTCCTGTACATCTTCACTCGTCCTGGCAGAGGCACACTTACTGATGCTTCCTATGTCCCATACTACCGGTTCAAATTATGTTGTTGTTGTTTTTGTTCTGCATGTAAACTGTATCCAGCAAGTCATGTATCTAATTTTATCACCAATTCCTCTTCCTTTCATCATCATTCCGCCCTTTCCCACCTCCCCCCACATCCTCTTCCCCTTGACACCGGGGAGGTGGTCATCATTGATGAAACATGAAGTGATGAACCCACAACTGAACTGATATTTAGCAATGTAACTGCACAAAACATGATAAGTGAAATAAATGGCACTGTCACTGCTAACCCTTCTGCGATTAGGTTTGTGGATTGGAAGTTTGGGATCAAGTCCTGTTAGAAGTGTATACAAGAAGCCTTTTGCCTTGGTCAGCACTCGCTGACTTGCTGAGTGTACTATGAGAGCAAACACAGTGACCACAGCAAGTATGATCCATTTCAAGCATTTATCTGTGACAGTATTGCTCGAAGTTCCTGACCAACACAGGAGCTGTATCTCTGGGGCGTGGTTGATGCCCAGACATGTTATGAAGAGAAATGTACAATCTGCTCACAGAGGGAGTGGAGCTCCATTACATCATCCTCACCGATCATTGGTTGAAAAAAAAAAAAAAGAAATTCTGTCATCCGTCACATCCTGTCCTCATGATGGCCTCAGTTTTAAATTCATCCCCAGATCCATGTGTGTGACAAATTTCTTCAGTGACGGATGTGGTGGCACCTTCCTGAGATGGTCACTCACTCCGTTGGCCCTGCACTTCTACAGCATAGTGGTGATGTCTTGGAATGTTGGATGAGACCGGGCGTCACTGAACACCACCCAATTCACTCAGCAGCAATCCAGGGTCTCCTTTGGGTAGTTGCCTCACGACAGCCTGATATTGACTGATCTCTTTGGACTGCTCATGCTGAGAGGACAGTCTGAAGGAACTGTGGTGTTTATCTAAAGGGGAAGCGGAGTGAGGAAGAGTAATTAGTAATTCTCCTGAGAGAGCATGGATACTGGAAAATAATGCTGCTACCATCACACGCATACCACACACACACACACACACACACACACACACACACACGATTGTGGAGAGTTGGGAGTGAACTGGAGTGCCAACTAGCACTGTCCACTGCAATGCAGACGGTCCACTGTGAATGGTTGCTGCAGGCCCAGGGAGAAGACGAGGTGCTGGTGGCAGGGGACCCTGAACGACAGCACATACAGCTGTGTGACAGGAGAGGAGGCATCCCCTACCATCCCAACCAGATTCAGTATGGAGTGAGTAGAACTTCTGTTCCTGGGAGATCAGGCTTGCTTTTTATCAGAGTGTATGCCTTGGTAAATGCAGTCACTTGTTTCGGGGGGGGGGGAGGGGGGGATCAGAGTGTTTTCTTTTCTTTGTTTTGGTCTCTCCTTGCCTAAGCATGCTGGAACACCACACAAACCAACAACCATGGCAGTTATGATGGCACTTTTTAATCCATTCATCATGAAGGGTGACAGTCGGGGGTATAGTTTTTGTTTGCAGTGGAATGACCCTATCTTGCAAACTTACATAGAACACACACACACCATAACATGTTACACCGTAGTTCATCCCTCCCCAACCTTCTCCTGCTGACCGTGACCCTGTATTATTTATCCTGAAACTTTATATCTGTATCTGTCTCTCTATCTTTATCTCTCTCTCTCTCTCTATATATATATATATATACATACATATTAGTGTGTGTGTGTGTGAGCAATTGTGGAATGTTACAGTAACAAGCTACAACAAACGGACAAATTCAGGCCTGAACAAAGAAAATTATTCATTTACGTTTTTTCACTCTGTTCACTCAGCTGTATTACTACTGAATCCTGAATATGCATATACCACATTAATCACCAGTGCCGCCTTTTGACTGCCAGTTCATTATACACTTCCATTCTTTTCGTCATTTGTCTTTTTGTTCCCGTTTTGAATTTTGCTGGGAGCTCTTTCAGCATACATTTTATCACCAAAAAGGTGCAAGAAGTTCCCATTTTGTCTGTCCTTCTTCTTGACTTTAAGGTCTGGTTCTTTTCTTCCTGGTGGCCTGTTTACCTGTCCTTACTTTCGGGAATCTTTTACTCTGTGACGGGGTGAAAAATATACCTGAATATCTGGCACTCAGCATACTTGGTTTTACTTGCCATAAAGAAGCCTATAGTCAAGCTACCTCATGGATAGTATGCATATCTACAACTGGCTTTTCAGTACTTGCTATGGCTCTGTATGGTGACAGTCCTCATACAAGCCTTATACAATCGGCAGGGCTGGAACTATTAAATGATAAGTGTCTTCAGTAGCTGAAGACAAGGTAGCTGAAGGCTAACCAGTGAGCCACTGAGTCCTCTGATGGTTGTGGTGTGCAGGAGGAACTGGCCAGGAACCTAGGGGTGACGCCAATGAAGACATTGTAACAACCTTTGCCCAAGCTGACCTTTGCCACGTACTTCAAGGCTCGGTGCTCACCACACTTCTCCCAGTCTCTGTGGGTGTGATACTTGCTGTTTGATCATATTGATGGTATCTTTGGAGGCAGTGACTTGTTTTCTTCTTTTTTCTTTTTCTTTCAAATTTCAAGGCTGTTGTCTTTAGCATTTACTGTGATGAAATCATGCCAAGTGTACTCAGATGATTTTGAGGTGATCAGGTGTATATCATATGGTGTCGAAACATGTTTCCTCAATCATCCTTGCTACTTAATGCCCTTCTTCCCATTGTTTACAATAATGGCATCGAGTGGATTACATATTATCCCTGTTGATCAAATGTATTCTCTGGATAGAATGATCATGTTACCTCACAATCATATTCTCCCACACCTCATGCAGACGTAATGTACAAATAACAAGCTCATTTTTGGTCTGAAAATACATGTGCATGAATGATAAACTGAAGCACCCACGCATGTACACAGAATTAAAGAAGTGTTATGACCAGACCTGCCTACCTCATGTTATGCTCATCAGTAATAACCACAGAGATTTTCAGTAATTTTGCATTTTCCTTCAGTAATTCCACGGACGCGTAATACACGGCGTTTTTGAACAAATAATGTGTACAAAACTCCAACTACATTTTTAACATTTTAACAAAAAATATAAACAGTAAAAAAGGAACAAAAACAACAAAGCAGAATTAAAATACCTTGGGATGATGGCTGATGACAGACTCAGGACGGGAGTTTCAGGTCTTTTCAAAGGTGATATACTTGACAGTTTTAACTTACACAGCATCACCCAGAGACACCACGATGAAAACCTAATGTAAAACCCCCCCCCCCCCCCAAAAAAAAAAAAAACACAAAAATGTGTGTGTGTGTGTGTGTTGTGTGTTGTGTGGTGGTGTTTGTTGCACTAAGCCTTGTATTGTGCCGAGAGATTGCTGATCGGAAAATCCTTTTCATTTTCCCCACTATCTTGTCACCCCGCCAGGGCCCAATTTGTTTCCGCAACAGCCACACAACTTTTTCTGCTTGGGATTTTCCCGGGGTTGGGTCGGGGCTGCCTCGCTGGATTTGGGTAAAAACGATTGATCTTCTGACTGGGGGACTGGCAGCGTCTCTTTGTGCATTTTCCCCCAGATATGCGTTCAGTCATTTGCTCCCCCCTGTCCGAGGAGAAGTCGAATTCCCCAAAGAGCAGTAACAAATCCAGGTCCTGTTTTTTGGGGTTGCAAAAACAAGGCCAAGTCCGCGTGTATTTATTGGAAAAACTTGTTTTCCCTTCTCCCTTGTGGCCAAATGGTTTTCGAACCCCCGTCGTCGGTTTTATCAAACGTTAGAAGATTTCTCCCCATTTTCACAATCGCCCGGCAAAAATCGGTTTTAAACTTTTTTTTACAATGGCTGAACAAAAAAGGGTTCGAATGGGCCCCAAAAGATGGATGGGCGTCGGTTGGCCCCCAGCCCACACTGACCAACGCAAGTTCCGAACCATCTGTGGTTTCGGCTTGAGCAAGGGAATTACCTGTGGCTGGAAAAGGCTAGCAGTCGACAATTTTTTCGGTTTGGATTTGGTTTTTTTTCAATTTCTTTTTCCCTAATTTCGCACGGGAAAAACGTACCCCCGTAATGGGGGGTTAAATTTCCGTAAGATTACGGGCGATTAGGAAAGGGAGGCAGGGTTTAGACTGATGTCTTTGCGTACTTTAAAGAAAAAATAATATTTGCAAAATCTGTAGAAAAAGAAATTGAAGAAAAGATGCTTAAAAAACGGGAAATTTGGACTTTGTGTCCCCGGTTGCGTTTTCCCGCAAAGCATTTAGAAGTTAGTTCTGGTGTCAATTGTGTTAATCTGATTTCGTCATTTGGTGGGGGGTTTTGTTTGTTTTAGGGTATTGATTTTTCCCATTCTTTCTTTCTTTTTTTTCTTTTTTTTTTCCTCAAGACAACAGCATTCCTGTCTTTAGTTGTGCAAAGAGTTCTTCTCATTCAGTGCCTCAAAACAAAAATTAAATGAGAAAAAAAAGATGGACTTAAAACTGCTCCTGACAGAAATCTTAAACTAAAGATCCAATGAGATTTAAAAGCTGTGGCAAGAGGAACAGAATACCCAGACTGACAAGAAATTCTTTGAAATCATCTGATGTTGAGTTCCTTCGGCCTGTCTCCTGAAACAAAAACACAATCACACTGACTGCTTGGCTTCTGCTGAGTCTATGGCCCCTGCCGTTTAGTGGGTTACAATCAAAATGACTTGCTCAGTGCCCGACCAGAAATGTGACTGGTTGGCATGAAGTAAGTGGGCAGTAGCAGTGATATTCTGCATGTGGGGAAAAAACTGATGTATGCGCTTACCTTGTTTGTGATTTTTTAACAAGACTGAAAGGGTACAAAGGCTTTAAATGGTCACAGTTCCTTTATTTTCTATATTTGAAGAAAAATTGTTCTTTTCCCCTATTTGAACTGTGAAAAAGAAGATCTGCCTACTGCTAGGATTTCAGCATAGCACGCATGATGTGATTAGGATCATAATACTCTGCTGCCTTATTCACAATCAAATTGTTGTGCTAGGTTAGAGTAACAAAATGGAGCAGTTATGTTTCTTTGAAAGTGCTACACCAATGATTCTAAGACCAGACAAAAGTGCTACACCAATGATTCTAAGACCAGACAAAAGTGCTACACCAATGATTCTAAGACCAGACAAAAGCAGGAACTAAGAGGTAAAGCAGACACACCCTTGTTCAGCCTCGTCTAACTTGCTCTTGGATAAATAAAAATGTTTTCTCAAAGCTACTATGAGGTTGGCAGATCGGTGTAAGAAACAGACCATAAAACCAACAGATCTCTGCCCATCTTGCCATTAGAAACTGTCATGTCTGTATTTTCAAATGCCCCACATTTCTTAGTTAAAAATTCAACAAAACGGAAATTACTAAATGTACAAAATTTCACAGGTATACACAGTTGTAGATACTCTGTCTCAGTTTTGGTGAAGGCTAACAAATATCACACCCTCTTTCATTACAAAAACCCAGCAGTATTCTGAAGTCATCAAATGTCAAGACAGCTACACTTTCTCCTTGTCAGCGTGTCTCACAGAGTGTGCCAACAGCAGTGACCCCAGGCAAAACGGAGTGAGGGCAAGGATCAGAGCGCCCTCATACAGCAGTTTCGGAGAGAATACAGTCCAGACAAACAGGTGGTAGCGCATGAGGGTGACCAGCACTGTGTACACGGCCAGAGGCAGGGCGCGGGTCAGCAGGGCCGTGCTGCACAGGCGGCGTAGGCCTCTGGCAACCTGCAACACAGTGACAGCTTTGTGTCATCTTGACGTCTGCTGTGATCCCCAGGCATGGTGCTATGCCACTGTGAACCACAGCTTCTCACTGAACGCTCACAAACCAACACACACAGAAGGCCACTCAGGGGAAGGCGGGCCTCTGCCACTGTGGAACAGATCCTGGATCCAGACCAGCATTGATGGAGTCGTCCATGGGCCATTCAGTCTGTCCAGATTCAGTTAAAATTGGTTTTGTAGCTTTTGTATCGTCTTGCCACAGGGATTCTGGATTAGTAGTCTAATCTGGATCTACATCTAAATGTAATGGTTTCATCCTATCTTTCCTCCATATTATGTTAAAATCAGTTCAGTTCTTTTTGTGTAATCGTGATAAACAGGGCCTGGATCTGCATCCAGATGTAATGGTCTCATCCCATCTTTCCTCCATGTTGTGTTAAAATCAGTTCAGTTTTTTTATGTAATCGTGCTAGGGACCTGGATCCACACCAGAATTAATGGGTCCAGACTGTGTCAGAAGTTGTTTGTGCAATCTTGCTGCCAAACCAACCACCCAACACTGGCAACGGACGAAGGTGAAAACATGACCTGCTGGATGGCAGCAGAGACTGAAAAACAAGGGCAGGGACACAATTCATACTTTGCTCCCACTCCTTATCATCCCCATGGTGAAGGGAGAAAGAAAAAAAAAATGTATTAATGTCAACGCACATCATAAGCACAAGTAAACCAATAACAAATGCAATAAAAGAAAAAAAGCTGGGAGAGAGAACAGTATCACTGGCTGCATCTAAGGAGCAGGCCAGTAAAAGACACGTTACAGTACAGACTCTTTATGTTTTCTGTCTTTCTTTTTAACCAGAAAATAGGACAAATGTATCATGACAAGACAGTGAAGGTTTCGGACTTATTGTACATAATAAATACTCTGTTTCATGTCACCTTATACTTGTGTATTATTCCCCATTGAAGCTGTGTGCCATATTGCCACAGACTGAAAATTGTGATGTTTATCAGAGCTGTAAATTCTGAATTTTGGATTAGCTTTAATGTATTATTCTCAACATGTATATTCATCTGCATACTTTAGTACTCTTGTGTATAAACTAACCCTCTGAGGATTCATCTTTTGCAGAGCAACCAAGTGCTATGCCTCAAGTAGCACGATACAATTTTGTTGATGATACTTTATTGCCATACTTTGTGATAAAATGCAACTAACAAATGTATGTATATATTAGAGTAAATTTTTAAAAGTGCTTCAGAGACATAACAGCGGCTTAATAGCAGAATATGGAATGAGATTATGTACATTTTTAGGCTGTAGACTGATTTCATTTGAAAATGGCCAGTCAGGAGAGGGGAAAAAAACACACCAAAAATCTCTAAAGACAGTTGTGATTTCACCGCCTTGTCAACTGACTGCATTGTTGGCCATCTGGTTTTCTTTTTAATTCAAGTAAAGACCACAAAATAACTGGCAAGATTTCTGTCTTTTTAGTCTACCTTCAGTTATGTGAGAAGTGAAATGCAGCTTAAGTGCTGTAAAATCTGGCAAGCTGCATCATGTAAGAGTGCCACACTTACATTTAGAATACAACACTTAAAATATCAAAATGCTATACTTTGTGCTTTTGAGACCTTGGCAGCTCGGTTTACGTATGTCATCAGTGTACTGGTACTTCATATTCTTATTAAGTACTTTATTTTTAAATAGCTTTTCTAAAAATTATACTGTATTCTGGAATATAACCTCTTTGACACTGATTTTGCTTCATGTAGGTTGAAATAAAGGGCAGAAATCCTTTTGAAATAGACTTTGTTTGCAAGAATGGTGTATCATGACTCTCTTTCAAAACAAAACAAAAAACTATTCCAACTGTTTGCTTGTCTCTCTCTCCCTCTCTCTCTCTCTCTCTCTCTTATCAACAAATAAAACATAAAATAAATTCACACTTTCATTTACAACCAAAAAAAAACAGAAAAAAATTATTATACATGTAAGCGTGCAATCAAGCGCACACAATAAAAACATGTTCCTTACACAAGTACACACGCAAATGTACTTGCATCATCACACACACACACACACACAAAGTCCAAACCATGGTTACCTGAACTGGGAGGGGGGGGGGGGGGGTAACAATGGTGACATACTTCACACACACAGAGTCTAAACCATGGTTACCTAAACTGAAAGTCAGAGGGGGGGGGGGGGGGGTAACGATGCTGACATACTTCACACACACACACAGTCCAAACCACGGTTACCTGAACTGAAAGTCGGGGGGGGGGGGGGGGGGGGGGGTGTAAACGATGCTGACATACTTCACACACACACACACAGAGTCCAAACCACGGTTACCTGAACTGAAAATCGGGGGGGGGGGGGGGGGGGTAACAATGCTGACATACTTCACACACACACACACAACACACAGTCCAAACCATGGTTACCTGAACTGAAAGTCGGGGGGGGGGGGGGGGGGGGGGGGAACGATGCTGACATACTTCACACACACACACGGAGTCCAAACCATGGTTACCTGAACTGAAAGTCTGGGGGGGAGGTGACGATGGTGACATACTTCAGAGCAGACTGCAGCCAGAAGACGAGGCCAGCATAGGTTGCCATGGCAATTTGAATGCCAATGACCACGGCTGGTAATCATTCAGCGCTGTCAAACCAGCTGAAACGTCTATTGTGCTCAGGCTGTTAGAGTTGCCTGGGTGAAAAAAAAAACCCAAAAAACACACCTGAATCATACACCTACTTAAATGCAGTCCTTAGTACTGTTAATAAAGGGGGATCTTTGCAACAAGTTAGCATCAAAATGGCTTTAGATATTATGTACACAAGCTCTTTGGAATCCGCTTTAGGTCAGATTCTGACTTTCTGTGTGTGGTCTCCACAGTAGGGGAACTAGCCCTCACTAATTGGTGCAAACCACTAGGCTACAGCAGATGACACAGGCAGAAACATTTTGCAGAGACAGACACTGTGTCTGTCTCTGCTTGGCTTTCTTGCAGGCATGTTCTGTTTGTCTACACTGACTGTGCCAGCCTGCTCCTCTTGAGCACCATGTCACCCCCTTTCTTCCCCTTCCTCTGGCACACACACTTACACACACACACACACACACACACACACACACACACACAGGGGGTGAGCTGTTCTAACCACCGTTGTGATGTCACTGCAATTTTACAAGGAATGGAAATATGTTTAAAACACTATCCGTAACTCTCCCTGCCCTCCTCCTTCCCTCCTTTCCTGGCCTGTTTGGAAGTCTCTCCGTTTATCTCTCTCTCAAGAACCATGGGTACAGATGTGGGTAACTCCCACCCTTCCATTCCCTCCCTCCCTCCCTTTCTTTCTGATCATCTGTATAGTCTTTGGAAGTGTGGGTACAGACAGACAGAGACTAAAAGAGGGACTCAATGAAGGCAAAGCTAGGATTAAATGCTTAGCTGATAATGAAAACAAACTGACATGTCACAGAAATGAAATCACTTCCTGAACACATAGACCTGAACAGTGAAAACAATGACAACAGCAGCAGTCGCCCTCTATGCTTTGATCTCAATAATGATAGGAACCAAAACTTCAATGAAGACAGTATTCGAGCAAGCAAAATAAATCCTGCATATCAACACCTTTGCCTCTATAAATGAAGATATTCTAACATTTGTGTTTTGGACAACAATGTTTTGGACTTTTCTTTTTAACCATTCAGCACTTTGTCAGTTTTGATTATTTACAGGGTCCAGAAATAGATAACTTCTTGAAAGATTATTTCTTGAAATATCAAGTGCATAAACCACCCAGAGTAAAGTTTGAAGAAGATCCATTGAGTGTTTTGATCTTGCTGATGACACCAACAGTCATACAATAAGGAAAACAAAAGCCCTTCTCCATGGATATGCCTGCCAAGCAGGGTCGCCTGTCAACTGTTTGTTTTCAACTGTATCATGTTCTGATTATGCAGGCCAAATGCACAGTCCACAAGAATATTTCACAGTCAAGGACAGTGCTTCTATGGGTCCCACTGGCACCTTCATGTCTTTTTCTTGTCTGCTTTTTGCCCTATCCTGGGGAAAGGCCCTGTGATGGTGAGGAAAGACCCACTGACCGCAGGTAAAGTCCTGTCGACAGCAGGAAAAGACTGTAACCTGGTATCCTCTTCAGAGGGCAAGCAAGACTGTGGGTGGAGTTACAGTGGTTACATCTGTCGGCATCACAGAAATGAGTGAGGCTGTGGGATACGTGCAGGTGTTGACTGTCTTGGCGGTGGCCTTTTTCACCGAAGGGCTCTGCAGTCATAAAATACAAGCTGGTAAACCCATGCGAATGTTTCCATTGAGATTCTGTAGTGTCCGTCCAGTGGCCATCACACAATGGCATAGGCCAGAGAGCAGTTATATCCCTTTAGGTCTTGATTGAAATACCCTGTCCATGTCTACCATACGTCAACACAACACGGACACTGTGGCACTGGATTGCTTTTGGCTGGTTGGTTAAGCAGTAGAGAACAGTACTTCTGTGGATCCCACTGGCACCTTCAGGTGTGTCTCTTTCCAATGGATAATGCACGCCAAATGCAGGGTCAAGACAAACATTCCTTTGAGTTTACAAAGGACTTTCCATCCCATTCCTACTCCTTTGCCAACTTTCTAAAAATAGAGCAAGTTTTTGAGCATTTGTACACATTACACATGATTCAAAGTAGATCCATGTTTGGAAAAGCTTAAACATGGAAAAGCTTGGATGAACGTGGGTCAAAGTATTGGCTATTGAGATAAAGTACATTTCTTAATCCTATATCATAATATGTCAATTCAGGAAGCACCTTCCACATTTCTATTTATGAAGTGCATGAAATATAGATTGAAGGAAAAAAATAAGCAGAAACCAACCTGGAAGAAGAAGGAAGTCTGACCCATCATCAAACAGTACAGAAGTATGAATGATGGTCGCAAGGAGGCAGAGGGCAGTACAAAGTCTCCCAGTTTCTCCACTATCGAGATCATTGCCACCTGCACCACGTTGTGCGAGCGAAGCAACAGACACATCACACACAGCCACACTGCTTGCATCCCTTCCCACAATCCTTTATGTCTCTTGTTCATCACACTTGCTGAAGGTGTACCATGGACGTCCTCACCAGAAGAATATGGCACATGACAGCTGTTTGTTTGACGAAGGCGAGATTCTCTGGCATCCTCACATGAAAGACGAGTACCTTCACTGGTGGAGGTAGGTGATGAAGTGCTCGGACTGGATGACCAAGATTTGATATGATGGGTTGAGTGTGATGGTGAAGCATTTTTACTGGAAAAAGGGTAGAACTGGGCCACTTGAGGTAATGTACCATGAGACAGAGAATGAAGACGTAGGCAAGCCTGGCTTCCACGACTCCCCTGAAACAATCCACAGCTTGATCAAAAATGATACTTCATCAATGACCAACATCAATGATTACTAAACGCAGACAATAAATGAGCTCAAGACAAGGTGTTTACAATTCTATAGAAAGCTTTCCACTGAATACTGATCACAAGATCAAAGTAAAATTAACAAATACAGAGAAAGATGAGAATACACCTTTTCTTCCCTTGTCACGGTTTACTGATCTAGTTTTTTTTTTGCATCCATACGCCATCTTGTGCCTAATTTGATGAGATAGTGACAGCTCATTCTTCATGTTCATTGTCCTGAGTGTTGTGTATCTTGCCTGAAGAAGACCTAAGAGGTCGAAACGCATCGTGTTTTGTCTTGTGATTCGTTTGTTCATGTTTGCCGCATATAGTACTTAAACATTTTAAGACTTGTTTTGATATCCGCCTGCACTTATCCACTTTGCAACTATTACAGACACATTAAACAAAGTATAAAGTAACGCTGATTAGCCTTACCATACTTCTAAGGTCTCCCATGATCCAGAGAGGCAGTAAAATAATTATGTCTCTTGAACTACTTAAACATTTTCTCATGAATTTTTGGGTATTTGTCTCAAACCTAACCAGATCTCTGTCAGTTTATTTTTTGAGACATGAGCATCGAAAGGAAAAGAAATAATCCAAAGGTGAAGAAATAATCCACTGCATCATTTGAACAATACACTTTCAATGATCCAGGTCACGGAGGACCCACATGTACAGACCAATAATCCAATACAGCAGTGCATTAAGTATGGGTTGAGGGATTTCTGTGGCCTTGGTTTGGTTCCATCAGGGTCACCGGTATCGGCGAGTTCATGGGGGCTTTCGCTGGATGGACATGGTGGCGCCCTCCGGAGGGAGAGCTCACTCACGCCGGCTCTGCAACTAAGCAATTATTGTCATCAGTAGGGGGCTTAGCAGGTGGTGTCCTGCGTATGTTAGATCAGAACAGGCGCCACTGAACACCACCGAAGTGACTCGGCAGCAGTGCAGAGTCTCCTCCGGTGGGTTGCCTATTGACGACTTGACATTGACTGCTCCCTGTGGATTGCTGGTGCCGGGGTTGCAGCGGGGCCGACCGGGCTGTGGCTGTGGACGGGGTGTCGGAATGAGCGGCGTGGGTGCACTGCCTCTGAGGTGGCGTAGAGGTTGGGACAGCAAAAAAAAAAAAAAAAAAAAGAATGGGCTGAGGGTGATCATCATCATCGCTTGAGGTGTAAACCCTTGAGGAATATTTGACAAGTATGAGCTTTCACACCTTGCATATCAGAAGAGAAATAATACTGCAAAAATGCCCAGAAAAGCCTAGGTAAACTGAACAGGATGTAGCAAGCATTGTTGGCAGTGTGTAGACAAAAAGGAATTTGGGTAAAGGTTGAAATAAAATACAAAACGGATAACTTCATTTTCAACAGCAGACTGCTGAAGACATACTTGTCGCAAAAATTCATTTGTGCTGTATTATATATTAAATCAGCATGACACCTTGTTTCATGTGGTCTTTTGAATTTTGTCTCATGCAGGACACACTGAAACTGTATGCACTTAGCCGAATCCTCGGTCTTGGCTACACGTTGGCTGAAGCTGCAGGTTTCTGCCCCAAGTCGTTATCATGCAGTGACATACCTCCTCCCATCCTCCTCTCCAATGCCTTATGAATGTAATTTTGCTCACTGGGTCTCAGTACGAAACGATCTGCACTAAATTTTACCAAGTTCACCGATATCCACACCTCTAACAGACCTGGCTTTGTTTCGTTCACATCAAAACATTATTTGTTGAGAATTCAACGAAAATATTTTCTTTTAACCTATCTTGCAATGTTACAGAAGAGAAAAAAAAAATTCCTGCAAAGGTTCTTTGACTTGGATCCCCACCAAACTCATGGGCTTGTGCTTGAGCTACATTCAGTCTTTGCACTAAGTTTCTCTTCGCTTCGTTACGTTTTGCATAATCTTGAGCTTTGCACTAAGTTTCTCTTCACTTCGTTAGGTTTTGTATAACCTTGAGCCACATCCCGTCTTTGCACCAAGTTTCCCTTCGCTTCGTTAGGTTTTGTATAACCTTGAGCCACATCCCGTCTTTGCACCAAGTTTCTCTTCACTTCGTTAGGTTTTGTATAACCTTGAGCCACATCCAGTCTTTGCACCAAGTTTCTCTTCACTTCGTTAGGTTTTGTATAACCTTGAGCCACATCCCGTCTTTGCACCAAGTTTCCCTTCGCTTCGTTAGGTTTTGCGTAATCTTGCTGACAGACAAACCAACCAACAGATGCAAGTGAAAGCATTTCCCTAAGGGAGGTAATTAGCAGGACATTACGATACACATATGTCCAATGGCACAACACTGGTCTAATATATTATTAGAAAAGTATTTAGACTCAGAATTAAAGACTTACTTTGAGAATATTTCGACAGGGGCGACTGTTGTGTGGGGTGAATAGTTGTCATCCACGCCACACAACAGTCGCCCCACCAGGCCTCGCTGCCACAACAGCAACAGTGAGCTGAAGAAGACAGGGCGACCTGTCGAAATATTCTCAAAGTAAGTCTTTGATTCTGAGTCTAAATACTTTTCTAATGTCGAATCCAGAATCCAGAAACCTATATTCCTAATTGGTCTAATATGATTCAACACTGAGCCGACAGACGAGCACAATACATTCACTTACTGAGTAGACAGGCAAGACATCAGAACCTCTGGCAGAAGCAGTGACCCAAACCCTGCCTTGGACAGGTAGATAAAGGCGAGGGCTGCCACCAGCAGCCATCCCTTCATCCTCCCGCCAGCCCGCGTCAGTGCCAGACATGACAGAGAGACAACAACCAACAGGGACAGGGACAGCTTGTTTTCTGGTCTGCAAAGCAAACAATGTTCCACACTGCAGATCACTGAAGTCTTCCATTATGCCATTATCTTTTGCTCTAAGAAAAGAAATAATCATTTTGGTGTGACATACAGTGCAACTGACTTGATAGAGCCAGCTGTCATGGATTTAACAGTGTTGTGAATGACAACACAAAAAATAAAATTTCTTTCGGTCTTGTGGCAGACAGTGTTTTCCATTCTTCTTTTTATTTTGTTCAATTTTTTTTTTCAAGAATACTCTTGTGTGTGTGTGTGCTTGGAAGGTGGTATGGGATGGAAGGAGGGAAGAGAGAGAGAGAGAGAGAGAGAGAGAGAGAGAGAGAGAGAGAGAGAGAGAGAGATATGGTAGGAGAGGGAGCAGGGAGCATTTAAGTGACAGAATGCCGAATATGTGAAAAGGTATGTATGTGAGATTTGAAAGAGGAAGGCAGTGGGTATAGAATGATGGAAAATATGAGAGACGACAGAGGTGGGAATCGTGTAAATGTGCGTATGTGGGCCTGCGCTCTAGTGAGAGACTGTGAATTTGATCTGAGCACATGTGTATTGTGCTATAAAACTTGTGCATGTGAGCACGGTTGAGAGTGTGTGTGTGTGTGTGTGTGTGTGTGTGTGTGTGTGTGTGTGTGTGTGTGTGTGTGCGTGTGTGTGTGTACATGACATCCTGTACGATCATCTCCCCACCTTACGAGCCAGTCGCCCACATCTGGGACATCCAGCCACTTGTTTCCTGTCTGGTTCCACCGCCGCAGAATCCGGCATAACAGCAGGATTCCAGCAAACTGAGCCCAGTTTGCACACCTTCTCTCCATCTCCTCCCTGGCTGTGGGCCATCTGTCTTCCTCTGACAACAGAGGCAAAAGGAAAACAAGCACATCGGCCATCTGTCTTCCTCTGACAACAGAGGCAAAAGGAAAACAAGCACATCGGCCATCTGTCTTCCTCTGACAACAGAGGCAAAAGGAACACAAGCACATCGGCCATCTGTCTTCCTCTGACAACAGAGGCAAAAGGAAAACAAGCACATCGGCCATCTGTCTTCCTCTGACAACAGAGGCAAAAGGAAAACAAGCACATCGGCCATCGGCCATCTGTCTTCCTCTGACAACAGAGGCAAAAGGAACACAAGCACATCGGCCATCTGTCTTCCTCTGACAACAGAGGCAAAAGGAACACAAGCACATCGGCCATCTGTCTTCCTCTGACAACAGAGGCAAAAGGAAAACAAGCACATCGGCCATCTGTCTTCCTCTGACAACAGAGGCAAAAGGAACACAAGCACATCGGCCATCTGTCTTCCTCTGACAACAGAGGCAAAAGGAAAACAAGCACATCGGCCATCTGTCTTCCTCTGACAACAGAGGCAAAAGGAACACAAGCACATCGGCCATCTGTCTTCCTCTGACAACAGAGGCAAAAGGAAAACAAGCACATCGGCCATCTGTCTTCCTCTGACAACAGGGGCAAAAGGAACACAAGCACATCGGCCATCTGTCTTCCTCTGACAACAGAGGCAAAAGGAAAACAAGCACATCGGCCATCTGTCTTCCTCTGACAACAGAGGCAAAAGGAACACAAGCACATCGGCCATCTGTCTTCCTCTGACAACAGAGGCAAAAGGAACACAAGCACATCGGCCATCTGTCTTCCTCTGACAACAGAGGCAAAGGAAAACAAGCACATCGGCCATCTGTCTTCCTCTGACAACAGAGGCAAAAGGAAAACAAGCACAACGACACTTATGCTATGCATAGTATGATCTCAAACAAAAATATGCTGTGAAGCGCAGGGCACATAAGCATAACTGCAAACTTGCGCATACATCTGCATATGCATAAACATTTACATGTACATTGCTCTAAAACAAGCAGGCGCACATACAAATGCGAATACATGCACACAAACATGCATGCCATTCCTACCTTGTCCTTTCCTGAATTCACTTTCAGCTGAACACAATGCTTAAGTAAACTCACACACACAAAAACATGTGCATATGTGTCCACACATACAGGTGCACATACCCACCATTCAAACTACACGCTTCCCTGAAAGAGCAAATGAACTACATGACTACATGCCCGAAAGGCCTGCGTGTGCACTCACACCCACAACTACGCACTCACACAGAGGAACACTTCTACACATGCTCACACACACAGGAGGCAGACTTGACCCTCAGACCCTCACTTTCTCCAGCCTTTCCCTGCATGCTGGCCCCACTATCCACCACTCCTCCACAACGTTGTTCTCCCTCCTCGCCATGGAAACTCACCTCGGAGGCTCTGTGACCAGTCCCAGGTTTCTCAGGTCTTGCACCTGCATAGATTCCATCACCATGATCGAAGCGGTCAGACAGCGGAACGTCAGATGGAGCGAGACTGCCAGGCTTGGCAGTCAGACAGGACGAGGGGAGGCGGAGGAGGAGGAGGGTGTGGAAGGAGGAGGTGAGGAAATACCAGGTCTGGTGCTCCTCTTCCACAAAACTGCTGGACAGCAGGGAGAAGGCGTGAACCACGACACTCCCTGCCAGCGCCGTTTCCATGCAGCTCCACGGCTCTCCCTGCGTCTGGGGAAAAACAATGAAATTCAGTCCAGTTTAACAGATTAAGGCAATGGCATTGGCAAATGATCCAGCTAGGTTTGACTTCTTTTTAACAAATATGATTTGGAAAAAAAAAATTGGCTTGTTCATCTTATTTTATGCTGCATCCAAGACTAATCCCAAAATCCATCTTAATCTATAGTTTCCATTTTCGTTTTGTCTTGTTCTGTTTTTGTTTGTTTCTGTTTTCCTTGACTGTAAAACTAAGTGAACAAAATGAAAGTGACGTTTATATTATTCCTGGGATAGAATGAAGAAAAAGTGCTGATATCGATCAAAAGAATTATTTTCTCAGCTCAGGCAAACAAACAAACAAATCAAAAGGATGATAAAGTAGAAATGCATGAAAGTCAATTGCAAAGAAAGAAGAAAAAAAAAACCTAACCTTGCGGAGGGTCGTCCACACCAACGGGAGCAGCCTGCCTACCAGCACCAAGAGGGTAAATGCAATGGAAAATGTCACCAGCTGCACAATGAGACTGACAATGGAAGTCCCACACAAAATGTCACTCCGGCACTGACTGGTGCAGATGGTCACATGACTCAACATGGCCGCCATAAGAACGGGCAATATGACCATCAAGCAGCCTGTGGTTTGCAGATGGAATGGAGCTGCAGTATCCCTACATGTCAGAACCATGCCTTGAATGATCAAGTTCTGCAACAGAAAAGAAAGTGATTAGAAAAGAATCGAGGCATTAACTGTAAATGACCACACAGAGACACACAGACAATCGCTGCGATACCATGGTAGCTACCATTGAGTGACGATTGGGAGGTCTTGGGTTCAAGCCCAATCAGAGGCCTATCATGGATGTGAATTTAGGTCCTGACCAGTTTCCACTAAGAGCACTATGGGAAGATAGTAAACAGACCGATGAATTCCATTTACTGTACACATAGGACTTAGAGCACTGTGGGAAGATAGTAAACAGACCGATGAATTCCATTTACTGTACACATAGGACTTAGAGCACTATGGGAAGATAGTAAACAGACCGATGAATTCCATTTACTGTACACATAGGACTTAGAGCACTGTGGGAAGATAGTAAACAGACCGATGACTTAGAACGTTGCTTGAATTTCCCGTTCAACATGCAGGTGTCTTCATTGCTATGGCTGGCTGATGTCAATATCCTTGATATATTTTCAAGGAAAGTGTAGAGCAGAATTGTCATACAGTCTCAAACCAAACTCCAAAGTTTCATCATCACCATGCTCAATCTCAACACCCTGCAACAACAACAACAACAAAAATCGCATGGCTCTTCCTGCAATGCTCTAACAGCCACAGTTGCAGTTTCAAGACCATATCAATGTCTTTGGACGTTTACTGAAATGTCAATGGCAGGACAAGGTAGTAGTCCTGATTTAGGCCGAACAATCACTCCTGGATACCCAACTAAGCAGTCACTGTTTTCAGTAACACGAGTCAAGCAAATGCTGAATAACAAATGTACCACAGAAATTCTCAAAAGTGATTTGGTGGCAATACTGCATCTCCTCCTGAGGGTGGCCTTGCAGCAATCTAACAGTGTAAAAGGTTCAAACCACGCAGGCCAAACTTGCAGCAAGATCTGCAGATTGGAGTCAGAGACCTGCCTACGCCCCAAAATATTCCCCAGTAGTGACACCCCAATTTTCAGTTGTTTCAATGGATGATTTTAGTTGCATGAATATAATGGCCTTTCCACAAATGAACTCCTCAGGTCCTCTTCTTTGTACTAAGTGAGAATGTATCGTTAACTGACATACCCTTTGTCTGAATGCATATAAATGCCTTTTTTCACAAATATGAAGCCAAGTTCTTGTAATTTCTTGATTTGATTGATGTTGTGTGAATGTGACAATCTGCTATGTTTTGAGAATATCATTATTAACGTGTTAAAAATGTACAGATTAGTTTTTCTTTTTAAGTAGAAAACCAGGATGGATAGGGCTAGGTAGGAAAAGAAATGAAAAACTTAACAAAAACACAGAGAAACAAAGCGTTTAATGGTGAGATAGTCAACAGCTACTTGTTATCTGAGGTTTAAACTTTTTGGAATATATCTTTAATATTTCACCGTTTCTGTACGACCTTGATCATCATCAATCCCCCAACCATCAAAATGTTTGTCGACACAGCTCACTGTACTCATCTTCAGCACAGGATGTTTATTCTCCATGTACTTGGGCACTGTTGACTGGCAAAACAAAACAGCATGAAATGAAATCTTATGGCTTGCAGTTGGCAAGATTGTAGGTTTTTTCTTTTCTTTTTTTTCACTAGCTCAAAGTATTGTAGTCCCAAGGACTTGAGAAATACACAGTATGGACAAATCACAGAACTATGAAGGTCTGGTGTCATGTGTCTCAGACGTCATGAGATGGCTGGCAGTGAACAAACTGACGCTAACTGATGGGGGAAAAAACGCAAATGTCTCCTAACCAGTCCAAAAAAAACCCCGCACATTCCAAGGTGCCATTCTATCTTCCATGGAGGTACTTGACTCAGGCATACCTTTGTGTCCTTCCAACTAGAAACCTTGGCTCTCTGACATCTGATGACATGCCTCTGGATAACCATTACTTGTCTCCGTCATTCTGCACTCACTGCGCTCTAGTGCATAAGCTTTAAATGCAAACGTTTGACACTGATGCAAAAAAGCTGACATTCTCTTTTATATTATCTAAACTGGACTATTTCAGCTTGCTGGCTGTCCTGCATAATTTCTTTATACACTTCAAAGGTGACAGAACTCTGCTGCTAGCCTTGTCTGCGATGTGAAAAAGGGACAGCTGTTATTCCATTCCCTCAGTCTTTGCACTGGCTACTAATTCATTCCAAAATTAAATACAACCTGTCCATTCTTTGTCACAATTTTCTGTTTGATTTTTCGTCACTATATGTAATATCTGATCTGTTTCACAACTCCACTTCAAGGAGGCAATGCAGGAAGAACTTTTGGCCAAAGCCCATTTTCTTTTACTGAATCACATGTCTGGAGCAGACTGTCTTTCTTTGCTTACAACATCTAGTCAACTTCTGCTTTCAAAAGAGCTGTCAAAACTCATCTTTTCAAAGCTGCTTATCATTTGTCCGTTTCATAATTTTCTGCTGCTTAGTCTTGCGCGTGTGTGTGTTGCTATGTGTGCATGCAAATTTACATTTGTTAATAAATGATCTTTGCACTTATGGTGATAAAAAAGTGGTTATGTGTTTCTTTTTCTTCTTTCCTCAACATTCAACTGATTAATTAATCAATCAATCAATCAAATGATTTCTCCTATTTGCTTTTCATTTAATCTTTTATTCTTGTTTTTGCATGCTTTGATATTGTAAGCAAGAAGAGAGCTGATCAGACATAGTGAGAAATAATGTTCGCAGAAATCAAAATGCACCCTTTTCACGGTGAGAATTATTCATGCATGAGCCTTTCACAAAATGAGTGTTGTTAACGACAGCTGAATATTATTTTTGCTAGGATAGTGATCTGGAAGCTAATCATTCTGATGAGGTAAAAAATTAGACCGCCACCACCCTCCTCACTGTCCACACACACACACACATACACACACTCACACCACAGTGTTCTCATTTTTTGATAAATGTATATATGAAGAGGTTCAGGGTGGGGGAAGCATGAGTGAACAAAAATATGTCCAAAAAAAATCATTAATTCATTACTTGATGTGTATGTACACAGTTTTTCTCTGGATTGAAAAAAATGTTTAAAACGAAAAAAGAAACTTGAGTTTCTAATACAGCATATTCTCCATGAATATAAATAAATGCACAACAATACTCTCTGCGAAATGTTTCAGACAGATCTGCTTCAAAAGAAAAAGAAAGCAAACCACCAGCGAGAAATCGGACCAAATAAAAATCAGTGGACCTATACCATAGCCATACAGTCTTCCTGGGAAAGCACAGCATCCACAAGTTGAGTTCAGTTGTTCCAAGAGCACAATTCACCACAATGTAACCATTCCTTTCACTGCCTTCCTCTTCTTTCTCCGTTTTTCTTCACATCTGCCAGTCTGGTTACCCTACTGACACTTTTTCAATCCAAGAATGTGCCAACTGTTCTGAATAATTACAAGGCTCGGGCCACAAACAATGCACTAACACTGGGTCATTTGTAAGCATCCACACTGAATACAATCTGAAAACAATAAAACCAGTAGGAACGCCCTCACTTTATTCAAATCTTCAGTGAAACTCATACTGTTGCTCTTCTTTTTGTAATGAGCAGTTTTATATGGCAGCATTTTACCTTCCCTTATGGAAGCATACTGCTTACAAACAACACACACACATACACACACACACAGAGAAAAGATAAACCCACCATCCATAAACAAACAATGGCCACCACGATGCCATACATATCATAACTTGTGGATGTCTGCCAATTCGCTGTGACATTTTCCATACGCATCCTGATATCCCATCAGCACCCTGGTCCCTCGGGCTTCCAAGAAGACAATGAGGAGGAGTTCCCAGATAACAACCCGATGATTGAGCTGACAGGGCATCTTGGTACAGGTGATAGGCTGGATCTGAAACAAGAGTGTGGTGACCCATGATGATTGAGCTGACAGGGCATCTTGGTACAGGTGATAGGCTGGATCTGAAACAAGAGTGTGGTGACCCATGATGAATGAGCTGACAGGGCATTTGGTACAGGTGATAGGCTGGATCTGAAACAAGAGTGTGGTGACCATGATGATTGAGCTGACAGGGCATCTTGGTACAGGTGATAGGCTGGATCTGAAACAAGAGTGTGGTGACCCATGATGAATGAGCTGACAGGGCATCTTGGTACAGGTGATAGGCTGGATCTGAAACAAGAGTGTGGTGACCATGATGATTTGAGCTGACAGGGCATCTTGGTACAGGTGATAGGCTGGATCTGAAACAAGAGTGTGGTGACCCATGATGAATGAGCTGACAGGGCATCTTGGTACAGGTGATAGGCTGGATCTGAAACAAGAGTGTGGTGACCCATGATGATTGAGCTGACAGGGCATCTTGGTACAGGTGATAGGTTGGATCTGAAACAAGAGTGTGGAGACCCGAAGTAAGGTGAAAATGTCCATGAGTGAAAAAAAAAGAGCATAACATACAATAAAGGGATACAACATATCGCGCACTTTCATTCTCTTGTAGTTTTCTATTTCTTCTTTTTCAGCTTTCATTCTCGAGATCTAAAATTTTTGACCACTCACAAACGTTGAACCAATAAACAAGCATGTGACATTTGATAATGATCTGCTCAAACTTTTTTCTATCTCGCCAGTACATACAGACCCTTTAAAAAAAAAGAGAAAAAAAGAAATGTGTTTTGGGAAGGGGGTGTGGGAGGGGAAAGAATAACACATGGGTTGGGAAATAAAGTATGAATACAGTAGAGACAAGATGATAAGAAAATCAGCTACATAGCAATTGGCTGAATATGCTGAGCTGCCAATCAGACAGAAAAATCAATTCTAGTGACTTGCAATATTCCCCAACATGCGCTCTCTGAAGTTCATGAATAAAATGTGGATCCATATACAATTCCAAGCTTGCTGATAGCCTACTTTTCACTAGTAGGTTCTGTAAGTAAAGAACATGATTAGACTATTCCATGTATGTCTTCAAAACTGGCTGCTATTTTGACGCAGGTGAGGAGCCAAAAGCTGCCTCAACAATTACGCTGAAGACAGAAAACTCTGGTCTAGAATAACATCAGGCCTGAAGGTAGGCAATATCTAAAACGTCTGACAAATTTCACAGGAGCCATGCTTGAGGGGTTAAGGGGTACCAACCCTCACTGGGTTAAAGAAGCAATGTGTCCATGAAACTATGCTTTTTTTTTTCTCAATTGATCAAACTGGCATTACTGGAACTTACAACATAACTTTGACAACAAAACTGCACTGCAGTTAAAATAAGTGTGTGTGTGCGCACAAGTTTCTGTGTGTGTATATGGGTTCACGTCTGTGTATCTGCATCTCTCTGTGCATGCGAGTTTACATGCATCAGTGCTGAAATGTCCAATTTTCTGCATCCACCATGGTTAATGTTTTCACCTGCATCTCTTGGTTTGTTTGTCTGTCTGTCGTTAGAATAATAATGCAAAAACTACTGAAGTAAATTCAATGAAAATTGGCTGTGGCCCATGGATGTATCCATTACATTCTAGTGCTGATCTGTCATTCAGGTCCAGATCAGTGGGAGAACCTAAGATCCATTCAGTGTGACCGGTAAAAAATCTCCACACTGATAATTGTCCGTGAAGTAAAGTGTAACTTGTATAAAAAAAAATCTCTGTAAAATGCCTTCCTGCTCACAAAGACCTTAAATTCCACAATGGATCATGAAGACGTTTCTCATGCGATGTGATACTATTCCCCACCTCTGTAGAATTACTCCTTACTATTCTGATTATCAACCAACCTATCCAATGTCTATAACACTTTTTGTTTTTTGAAAGGGCAATCCACATGGAGCAATCAATGTCATCGTCATGAGGCACCCACCAAAGAACTGCACTGCTGTCCAGTCATTTTGGTGGTGTGTTTAAACGTGCCTGTTCTGATCCAACAGATGCAGGTCATTACTTACTAGGTCCCCTACTGTTGACAATAATTGCTTAGTCGCAGTGTCTAGTTTGAGTGGCTCTTCCTCTGAAGCACTCACCAAGTCCATCCAATGACAATCGCCAAATTCAGCCAATACCAGTGACCAGACAGAACTACACCAAGTCCATCCAATGACAATCGCCAAATTCAGCCAATACCAGTGACCCTGACAGAACTACACCAAGTCCATCCAATGACAATCGCCAAATTCAGCCAATACCAGTGACCAGACAGAACTACACCAAGTCCATCCAATGACAATCGCCAAATTCAGCCAATACCAGTGACCATGACAGAACTACACCAAGTCCATCCAATGACAATCGCCAAATTCAGCCAATACCAGTGACCCTGACAGAATACACCAAGGGTGTAGACATGGAGAGGAATTCGAAACAGAGATCACCATAAGAGCAAGGCATAAAGCACCACAGAGTTTGAGACTTTTTTATGCTGTTCAATGAGGATGAGGATACTGAGGATGATATTTAGGATTTCTCTTCTGGCCTGCGACTGCATGACAGGGCTGTGTGCTTCACTTACTTTCTTCATAATATATCCAAGTGTCAACCAGGCCATGAGACAAAGACATCTGCAGTGTTATTCAGGAAATTTGAGCAATACTCGCAGAGATGCATCCACTAAGTGGTGGAAGCTTGACAATGTGGCCAGTCTTCCAAATTAAGCCCACAGCAAAATAAACTCTAAGGAGGCTGGTCAGGGCAGAAAAAATCCCAAAAAGAAATGGCTCTGATGGAAATCATATCCACGACCTCCTAGCCGAGTCTGCGACACTGACCACTTTGCCACAGTAGCTGGAATATGAACAGAAATTTGATCATTCTTCCACACAGCAGCATGACCAATCAGTTTACATCGATGTAAAGATTATTCTCTACAAAGACTGATTTTTCTTTACATTTTCAAAGTTTTTGTACAGAAATTCTTCTGCATTATATTTTCATGGAATTACTAAAACTTTCCAAACAAATATTTAAAAAAAATAAACTCTGATACTTTGCATACACATTTTCTATTAAAGCAGTAGGAAATAATATCAGTCCATACCTTCTGTCAATTTCCTTGGCAGCTAAATGATTTTGTTTTCACTCTTGAGCCAACTTGCTTATAGAAATAATAAAATGAATGAATAAAGGCCCACCTTCTAACCATATTTTTTTCCTTCCATGTTACAGTAGCCACATTTTTTTTCTTTTTTCCCACATTTTGATGAGGATCCAAAAAAGAGACAGAATCCAGGATCTGTTGGACTGTGGCAGGAGTCTGAGCTTTCCTTAGTGTCCTTCCACTAGTTCTAGTCAGAAATGATTTGACTGGTTGGTCCCAGCAGTTTTGTGCTGTGCTGTTGTTATGAGACACACACCATATGTCAATTAAAGATCAGTATCCATCCAGCCTTATTCAGTAATTTCTTTTTTCATTTCAATACAGTCTGAGCACACCAGCCATCTTCAGTTGCATATGCAGAAATTTGACCTACAAACATTACAGAAATGAAACGGTGGTCACAGGTGAAATGGAAAGCGAAGTAAGTTATGATAAAACAAATATTGAAGACAGAAGGGGATACCAAGAGAATGCAGGTCCAGCAGAGCCAACAGTGGCAGTGGACCACAGGGAAAAATACACTCTTGTCTCAGCTGCAATGAAATACAGTGTATGCCATCTGTTAGGCTCACTTTCATATTCAGATCTCTTCATAATCTCCTGCCCTCAAATTCAAACCCAATATAATGTGGGAAAAATCAGACGATCATGTGTGTCCGTTCTGTCAGTGCCAACAAGGGGTTGAACAAGTCTGGAGTTCATGCAAAGCAGTGCTAATCCAGGGAAGGCATGTGTGGATACACAACCAAGTGCTGTAGGAATGGCATGCAGTTAGCACTGCCAGAAAAAAAACCCAAAAAACACAGTATGTCATTAGAAGCTCCACCAATTTTCTACATGGCTGGAGGCCACAAATCATGGTCTGAAACAGCTGTAAAAGTACCAGCGTGGAAGAAGGGTTTACTGGATGGCGTGGTACACAGCAGACTGTCCAGAATGGCAGAATGTTCCAAAGATCACAGGAAAACCAGCATCAGACAAGACACTGTACTCCACTCAGATTCATCAAAACAAATCATTCTGATTGAACTCATTGTGCCATACAAAAAGAGCGTGAAGCTCACATGTATAAGAATAAGAAGTATACCAATCCAGCCAGCAGCTTTAGGGAATCTGGTTTTTCAAGCCAAAGACGTTGAAGCAAGGGGGTGAAGGGGGTTGTAGTTTATCAGCCAAAGACCTCATCACCCACTTCATGACTTCTCATATCAACAGGACTAGAAAGACAATGGCAGAGACAGCTGAGAGAAGTTCCAGCAGGGAAAGGAGGAACCAAAGTAAACTTTATACAACTCAAATCTCCCTACTTAGAACTGGAGTCTGATAGTGATGTAGGGAAGACATCTGTCTAAAAAGGTGATGCCTTGAAACGCTTATTCATCCAGAAAATTAAGGTTAATCTCCCAGTAAGGACATTTAAAAAAGATTCTGACAGCAGAAGGACTTTTAGGAGTTGTTTTTTTTTTATTATCTTCTGCGTACACAGGCTGATACCCCTGCAGGATTAATCCCATCTACCCAACAAAGGGATTGGAGTTTTGTGCGTATGACCGGTTTTTATCCCGCCATTAAGGCAGCCATAGTCCAACTTCGGGGAAGGTGCATGCTATGTATAACATGTCATCCATACCAAAGGCCAGACTGGCCTTCTCTTCCGAAAGTTGGTGATGGGATTTTACGTGTGTGCATGATGTTATGCATGCATTCACACACGGAATCTTGGGTTTATAGCCTCATTTGACAGACTGTATGGGAAATGGAGTCAGAACCAATGTTAACTCTGAGGGAAAAATCCCCCTGTACCGAAACGGCCCAGTGGAGATTTGAACCCACAACCCCAGGATCACCGACATTACAAGTCTGGTGCTCGACCACTGAGCTATTCCAAGCCATTATGATCTGCATGCCATCCAAGCCACCCATAGTATAAGAAGGTCAGGGCCGAAATACTTGTCTAAGACCATATACAAGAATGTCTCCCTGTTTCTGTGTGAGCGTCTTTATCAACATACTTGCATAACCCTGCCTCAAGGAAGATTAAAAATTGAAGTTCCATCCTTACCATTCTCAAGGCTTCCAACATTCTGTTCCAAAATAGCCAGTAACTGAGCGGCGTTCAGCTGCAGGTGACGCACTTGGTCTTGTAAGGGCGTGTTCAGAGGCAGAGCCCTCACCTCCACTCTCCCCAAGTTGTTACGAGGGATGGGCAGGCCGAGAAGAGCAGACAACGTTGGGCACAGATCTATCTGTTGGAGTTCCAGCCTCTCACCTCCTGAAATCATCAATTCTCAGAAAATGCCAATCACATGATGGAATTATGAAACACTTTCTCAGCTTTGGATACTGATGTACTTACAGACATAACAGTATGTTATGCATACATGAATCTGCTGGGGGAAAAAAAAAGGTTGAGTGACAGGTGCACAAAGGTGAGAAGACATTAACCTTAAAGTCTATTAATGTATGCCTTACATTAAAAGTAAAATTCACTTGCTGCTTGAACAGAAAGATAATGCCACTACTTATATCAGTGGTGCTGCCTGCCATCACCTCACCTCTGTACTGCAGCCGTGTTTTCATTTCACCAAAAGTACAATAATTATGCTGTGGCTGACATCAACTTTTCAGATAAAGTTATCTCTTGGACATGAATTGTCCGATCTGTCCATAAAAACATCATCCTAGTCAGGCCCATCAAGCCCAGGCAAACAGGTAACAACATTCTTTAATCAATTTTAGTATCATTTGTTTCCCCGAAGTTGGAGTATGGCTGCCTTAATGGCGGGATCAACCCAGCCTATGCCTGGTATTCATAGCATTAGCATGTCCAGTATGGCCGGTGGCAAGCCCGGATAAATGGGGAGCCAGGGCAAGCGTGAGGTTAGCTTCCTTACCTTGTACTTAAATCTATGTAGCTACAGAAACGTCAACAACAACAACCAAGCAAACTCTTCTTGGAGCGAGGAAGCCTTCTATGGGAGGACCTATGAGGGACTGCAGTGAAAGCCAACGGAAGCTGCATTGCTGACAACTCGCTTGTCAACCAAGAAAACAACGTCCATAGGCGCTTGGAGCATCCAGACGCTATACGAGATGGGAAAGACAGACAGAGGAGATGGGGAAGACCTAGGAATTCATGGAGGAGAGACTTGGATGCAGAGAGGAAGAGAGTGGGATACACCTGGAGAGAACTGGAAAGGACAGCCCAGGACAGGGCGTGCTGGCAGATTGTTGTTGATGGCCTTGGCTCCAGTGGGAGCTGATGGCTTGAACGAATGGCAGGATAAAAATGAACGGTCATACCACAAAATTCCACTCCCTGGTTGGGTAGATGAGATCAATCCTTGTCTGTCTATACAGGGAGTGTTCGCATGACTATCAGCCTGCGTACGCAGAGAAGAAAAAAAAAAAGAAAAATACTATTTGTACACTGTGTAATCAGAAAACAAAGTATAGTGCTGCCAGACTGTCAAGCTGGATATTCAAAATATGCAGAATTCCCATCCTGAAGACTCTTACATGGTCACCGTCAGTGTCAATGCTATGCAGGAACAAGTCCTTTGTTTTAGTTTCTTCTTTCAATGAAAAACCCAATCTAAGCTTTTCCTTGAAATGTTTGCATTCATGTGCCCCCTTGAGGACGCCGAAAACTAAAACATTCTATCCACACCATACTGACCAGATGGAGGCTGAAAGATGGGTGTGGGGGCTAAGCAGGACGACAGGGACACTGGTCTCCTCCGTGGAAGCCCCTCCATGTCCCCTTGGTCACTAATGCCGTGGTCGCCGGTCACCACAAGTGCAGCTGGCCTTTTCCCATCCTGCACACAGTGGTAACCCTGGGTTGCCTGGTGCATGCATCCTACACAGTGGTAGCCCTGGGTTGCCTGGTGCATCCTACACAGTGGTAGTCCTGGGTTGCCTGGTGCATGCATCCTACACAGTGGTAGCCTGGGTTGCCTGGTGCATGCACCCTGCACATAGGGGTAGCCCTGGGTTGCCTGGTGCATGCATCCTACACAGTGGTAGCCCTGGGTTGCCTGGTGCATGCATCCTACACAGTGGTAGCCCTGGGTTGCCTGGTGCATGCATCCTGCACAGTGGTAGCCCTGGGTTGCCTGGTGCACGCATCTACACAGTGGTAGCCCTGGGTTGCCTGGTACATGCATCCTGCACACAGGGGTAGCCTCGGTTGCCTGGTGCATTGCACCCTGCACACAGTGGTAGCCCTGGGTTGCCTGGTGTATGCATCCTGCACACAGTGGTAGCCCTGGGTTGCCTGGTGCATGCATCCTGCACACAGTGGTAGCCCTGGGTTGCTGGTGCATGCATCCTACACAGTGGTAGCCCTGGGTTGCCTGGTGCATGCACCTTGCACACAGTGGTAACCCTGGGTTGCCTGGTGCATGCATCCTACACAGTGGTAGCCCTGGGTTGCCTGGTGCATGCATCCTGCACAGTGGTAGCCCTGGGTTGCCTGGTGCATGCACCCTGCACACAGTGGTAGCCCTGGTTGCCTGGTGCATGCACACTGCACACAGTGGTAGCCCTGGGTTACCTGGTGCATGCACCCTGCACAGGGGTAGCCCTGGGTTGCCTGGTGCATGCATCCCTGCACAAGTGGTAGCCCTGGGTTGCCTGGTGCATGCATCCTACACAGTGGTGCCCTGGGTTGCTGGTGTATGCATCCTGCACACAGGGGTGGCCCTGGGTTGCCTGGTGCATGCACCCTGCACACAGTGGTAACCCTGGGTTGCCTGGTGTATGCATCCTACACACAGGGTAGCCCTGGGTTGCCTGGTGCATGCACCCTGCACACAGTGGTAACCTGGGTTGCCTGGTGATGCACCCTGCACACAGTGGTAGCCCTGGGTTGCCTGGTGCATGCACCCTGCACACAGTGGTAACCCTGGGTTGCCTGGTGCATGCATCCTACACACAGGGGTAGCTCTGGGTTGCTGGTGCATGCATCCTGCACACAGGGGTAGCCCTGGGTTGCCTGGTGCATGCATCCTGCACACAGGGGTAGCCCTGGGTTGCCTGGTGTATGCATCCTGCACAGTGGTAGCCCTGGGTTGCCTGGTGCATGCACCCTGCACACAGTGGTAGCCCTGGGTTGCCTGGTGCATGCACCTGCACACAGTGGTAACCCTGGTTGCCTGGTGCATGCATCCTACACACAGGGGTAGCCCTGGGTTGCCTGGTGCATACACCCTGCACACAGTGGTAACCCTGGGTTGCCTGTTCATGCATCCTACACACAGTGGTAGCCCTGGGTTGCCTGGTGCATGCACCTGCACACAGTGGTAACCCTGGGTTGCCTGGTGCAGGCATCCTGCACAGTGGTAGCCCTGGGTTGCCTGGTGCATGCATCCTACACAGTGGTAGCCCTGGGTTGCCTGGTGCATGCACCCTGCACAGTGGTAACCCGGGTTGCCTGGTGCATGCATCCTGCACAGTTGTAGCCCTGGGTTGCCTGGTGCATGCATCCTGCACAGTGGTAGCCCTGGGTTGCCTGGTGCATGCATCCTACACACAGTGGTAACCCTGGGTTGCCTGGTGCATGCATCCTACACAGTGGTAGCCCTGGGTTGCCTGGTGCATGCATCCTACACACAGTGGTAGCCCTGGGTTGCCTGGTGCATGCATGCATCCTACACACAGAGGTAGCCCTGGGTTGCCTGGTGCATGCATCCTACACAGTGGTAGCCCTGGGTTGCCTGGTGCATGCATCCTACACACAGTGGTAGCCCTGGGTTGCCTGGTGCATGCATCCTACACACAGGGGCAGCCCTGGGTTGCCTGGTGCATGCATGCTGCACAGTGGTAGCCCTGGGTTGCCTGGTGCATGCATCCTACACACAGGGGCAGCCCTGGGTTGCCTGGTGCATGCATCCTGCACAGTGGTAGCCCTGGGTTGCCTGGTGCATGCATCCTGCACACAGTGGTAGCCCTGGGTTCCCTGGTGCATGCATCCTACACACAGGGGCAGCCCTGGGTTGCCTGGTGCATGCATCCTGCACAGTGGTAGCCCTGGGTTGCCTGGTGCATGCATCCTGCACACAGTGGTAGCCCTGGGTTCCCTGGTGCATACATCCTACACACAGGGGCAGCCCTGGGTTGCCTGGTGTATGCACCTGCACACAGTGGTAGCCCTGGGTTGCTGGTGCATGCATCCTACACACAGGGGCAGCCCTGGGTTGCTGGTGCATGCATCCTACACACAGTGGTAGCCCTGGGTTGCCTGGTGTATGCACCCTGCACACAGGGGTAGCCCTGGGTTGCCTGGTGCATGCATCCTACACACAGGGGCAGCCCTGGGTTTGCCTGGTGCATTCATCCTGCACACAGTGGTAGCCCTGGGTTGCCTGGTGCATTCATCCTGCACACAGTGGAGCCCTGGGTTGCCTGGTGCATGCACCCTGCACACAGGGGTAACCCTGGGTTGCCTGGTGCATGCATCCTGCCACAGTGGTAGCCCTGGGTTGCCTGGTGCATGCATCCTGCACACAGTGGTAGCCCTGGGTTGCCTGGTGCATGCATCCTGCACACAGTGGTAGCCCTGGGTTGCCTGGTGCATGCATCCTGCACACAGGGGCGGCCCTGGGTTGCCTGGTGCATGCATCCTGCACACAGGGGTAGCCCTGGGTTGCCTGGTGCATGCATCCTGCACACAGGGTAGCCCTGGGTTGCCTGGTGCATGCGCTGAGTTACCTAGTGGTGTTCTCTGTTGTGCTGATGTCAACTGTTGTTTTACATAAATTATGCTTTGAAAAAAAAAAATCTTTTTTGAAAACAATCTATGGTCTAGGAGTTGCTGGCCCTGCAGAATCAAAGAACGGCGCCCTAGAGGGTCCCATCATGTTCCACATGCAGATCTTTTTCTTTTTGTTTGTTTGTTTTTGTTTTGTTTTGTTTTTTGCTGTCTCCTCTTTCATGCCTCCTCAGTAGTATTCCAGCCATCCCCTGCAAAGCCACACCCAGGTTCCTCTTGTTGCAGCCAGAGCACTGGCAGTCCGCTGACAGCACTCAACATCTGATCATCATGAGGCTAACACACTGTCTACTGATGAGCGGCCACCATTATACTCGGCAAATTCCAGGTAAGTGGGATCAGCCCGACTCATTCAAAATAACAAGTGTCTGCATGCAAGGAACGCAAGACAAGAGAGAGACTATTGCCCATCTTCTGATACCAGGCTGAGCTGGACAAGTAGCTGACATCCTGCCTGCCAGACGCACTCAGCGTTTCCACTAGGTGGTTCCGATCACAAAAACCTATCAGACCTCTACCTGTCCACTCTATGCAATCCAACATCCATCTGCTTATTCTCTTGTGGAAAAACACCAAACCCACTTTGGGAATTTGACATCAGAAGGTCTGCATTGATGACCCAATTCTCACTGAATCCAAGATGCCGAGGTTCACCTCTGTTGACTGACTGAGACATGATGGGGGAGATGCGTGGGTTCTAAGTTTACTGGAGCAAGATAAGGTGCAGGGAGAGACAACTCAGAACTAAACAGAATCAACTGAGCTCCCCACCCTATTGTAGTTCTATGGAAGGGGTCATTATATCGGAGGAAACCGGAAGCAACTCTGCACAACTGCTGCAGACAGAAGGTGGTAGACTGGCCACCTATGTACTGGTTAGAATGCAAATTTGACCAAACAGAGCTGACAAACTGGTTGTGAGCTTGCAAGAGTTTGATTTGGTACAGCGCTGACGGTCAGTGAGGATGTGGATGATAAACATAATGCTAGCAAATGTCATTCTGATCTGAGGCTGTATGACAGGGCTGTACCATTGACTTCCTTTCATAATATATCCTGTCATCAGTTGTGTCCCTGAGATATCTAGGCACAAGTAGTGCTGGTTAGGAAATATGAGCATAGACACATATCTGTATTAAATTGATGAAACTCAATGGCATGGTTCCAATCTTTCATTCCAAGCCCCATACACACTCTACAACTCTGGGTAGGCCTGACCACAACAGAAAAATCCCACAAACAATTCTGTTTCGAGGAACTAAAAAACCCACAAACTTCAAGCCCAAATATTGCGATGCTAACCACTTCAGTGCTAACTCTTGGATCGCATCACACCAATTCCTTTCAGTCTGCTGATAGAAGAGTACAATGGACAGGCGTTCCATGCCACATTTTACTGATCTACTGAGCTATGCCATGTTAAATGTGTCTCCAAGGGCTTTGATGTTTTTTTTAATTTCTAGTGCATTCCACTGTCCAGTCCTAAATACTGAAGGGATCATGACTGCTGTACATTTGAAATCAGGAAAATGCCAATGCCCTCTTTCTCATTCCCATTATCTTTCTCTCACAACCACTCCCATCCAAACCCTCACTTTTTTCTGATTTTCCAATCTTTCAGAGAATACTGTTGTAATGATAGAGGAATTGCTAGTGTGCGCTTGTTTTCCTCCACTACTTATTTGTTTAATGAATGTGTGTGTGCATGTGTGTGCATGTGTGGTGTGTGTGTGTGTGTGTGTGTGTGTGTGTGTGTGTGTCTCAGTGTGTGTGTGTGTGTGTGTGTGTGTGTGTGTGTGTGTGTGTGTGTGTGTGTGTGTGTGTGTGTGTGTTTAGGTGCATGTTTTGTGTAAGCATGTGTGTATGTGCATACATACTGTGCCTCAATATATGAACGTACATGTGAGCATGTGAATAAGTGTGTGCACAAGCAACAAAAGCCACTTACAAGCACTTACAAGCATTGTGAACACATGCCCATGAACACAGATTTCTTGTTCTGTATAAACTGATGAAGTATCCTAAAATAAACTTCAGTCCCTTACCCAGGAACTCATGGCAGAGTAGATCTGGTGCGCCACGTCATCCATCTCGCGCAGTTTGGGTGCAAAGAGGGAGGCCTCTGGGGCATACAGGTGACCCAGGTGGTCCAAACCCAGGTAGTGCAGCACCATCACGTCCCAGTCTTCTGCCTCCAGCTCCCTCTCCAGGTGTCGGGTCACATTCACATCCACCTGCAAAGAACAGCTTAGTCTGTGGTCACGCTTTATCCTCGAGCAGTGCATTGGAACCAAAGACCACTCTTCTGTGCTGAATTCTTCTCCCTTTCGTGTTTGCAGCACAGAGCCAAATGCAGTGTTCCTCACCAACAATGTTGAACAGGATGAATTGTTTTTCAAGCAGTGGACCGAAGGATGTCTTTTCTTCTTTTTGATCTGTACCAAAGATCTGTTCTGGCATCCAGTCTCAACTGAATAAATCCTTTTTTTTTTTAACCTCACAATTTCAACAATCGATTAGGATAACAACTCTTGCAGAATTCTTCTAAGTATGAACAATATCTGGGCATACTTGAAGCATCCCATAAGCATTTCTTACTGCCTGACATTTTACAGTTTGTAATTACAAATGTGAAAAGACGAACATTTCCCCTCTGAGCTTTGGTGAAAATACCACTGTACACCCCATATCCCGAGGATGGAGTGTGACCACCTTATTGGTGGAATTTTTTTTTAATTGCATTAGCAAAAAGGTACCAATCATGAACCTCATGAATATGCACATGTGCTGATGACCTGACCATGACAAAGGCTCTGACAGTCTGAGCTGACTCTGTCACTTAAAAGGCACAACGCAGGATTAAGAATCTGTTCTTGAATTACCCTGAATCTTCTAAACAGCACAGGGTACCACATCATGCACACATATTGATAATAAACAAACAAACAAAATCACACACTGAAAGTGATACATGGGAAAATCATGAAACCGATGAATGTAAAGAAAACCAGGCCATGCTAGACACTAAGACATACATGAACTGAATGTATACTGTAAGAGACCTCATTAAATCCATAAAATGACCTTATGTACAGACCAGGAAGAATAACTAAGATCTGTGATATGTTCACTGGTTTGGTTCCACTTCACTTTGACCAGTCTGAATGATGCCAATGAAGAGGGAAGCCACTGTTGTGGGACTCTCTTCAACCCTGCATAGCCTCTCCCTGTCCAAGACCATCCATGTGTGGTGAAGAGCCATATCATCTCTGAGGTGGTACTAGAGGTGATGTACCCACACTAAACACAGTAGATCTAGAGGAGTAAACCTTTAATAAGAATCAGGAAGGACTATAGCCCCCACCCCTCATCCCCCTTGAAGGCACTGTTTACAGGTCCATCCGCCAATGGACACACCTTGCTACTTGCTATTTAAAACCATAACCCAGCCATGGGTCAAATAGCCAGATTTAATTATCCCAAAGAAACACATCGGCAGGCATCGGATAGAGCTTTTTCTGAACCCCACTTATAAGGAGAAAACCAGACATGTTTGCAACCCACCCACTACAGCTAGACTCTGATGACTGCCTTCTTGACGTCTTTGAAGACATGGTGTTGGAGATGCTTTTAGTAAAAGATACGCAAGTTAAAGATCTATTCAATGGTACTTCTGCCTTTGCAAAATCAAGCCTGATCTTCAGCAAAATCTGGTCATGTTTTGCATGCATGTATGCATGACCTTATTCAGAATGATTTTGATGATTATTATTGTCTGGCATGGCTGATTAACCTGACAGGTTTTAAACAATAAACAAGTAGGGTAACTCTTGCTCCCATAAGAAAACCTAACTCAGAGTAACTTTTATTCAAGACTTGTACAGCCTTTTAAACTTGAACAAAGTCAGACAAATACAAAGGCGAACAATCTAATAGTGGGGGAAAACAAGCGCAAGGCCAACAACCCCTCCGTCATCACAGTAATGACTTGGCAAAGATTTGAACTTAAGAGGGGGGGAGGGGGGGGGGGGGGGGAGGGTGTTGAAGATGAAAAAAATGGGAACATAAAATTTATAAAATACATTTTTCAATATGAAAACTCTTCACTAGCTGCATGAGGGAACCATTGTAATTCCTCTTGAAGGCAGATCTATTTGTATTGCCTACTCCCAGGCCTTTTGTCCGCTGGATCGGACTCATCAGGGAGACATGGCTGGTTGTGTCTGTGCTCCTGGCATCAAATAGAGACACACCACAGTCCATAATACTGTGGTGTTCTCACCACCAAGGGTTCAAAAAAGAATCCAACAGCACCCCCAAAGCAACCAGCGAAGGGTGGTAAATGAAACAACATGAAAGTGTGGGGAGGAAAAAAGTTGCTGAAAACTAAAGACATTATGCAAACAGTATAAAATGTAGGGGCAATCTTTGAGCCTATGCTTGAGGATCCACCCAAGGATGCAAGGAAGATCAAAAGACAAACACAAAGACGGACAGAAACAAATACAAATAACCTCAATTTAATTGAAACGAAATTGAGAAGTTCCACTCTCACTCATTCACAGCTCCAAGTTCATCAACACGGTTAACAAGAAAGACATCTGCAGCGTTAGGGTGACTGGAATGCCCTAGAACTGTAGAAGACCAGAAGAATTCCTGTAGCCCGTACTGTAATAAGACCACAAACGATAGAAGACTACACTTGATAAAACTCAACTTTGATAGAGCTTGAAACTTGTCAACAGTCTATGAGTATACAGCATCCCAATGATGGACATGGCAGTCGCAAAAAGGTCAGCATCATATCTATTTCTGAGCCTTATTGTAGTACTTACTAATACCCAAAAACGACCAACAACAGCAAACAGAAAAAAGAGAAACTATATTTATGTATACCTGAATGGTGGGCTTGCTGCAACTTCAGCCTTAAGTCAGTGCCAAGAGAGGCACAACTGGTATTATCAGCTCATCATCATTATACTATTTATAGCAAATCAATACACACTCAAATTTTACTTCATCAGGTCACTTTATTAGTGCAGGGTATATATATATATATTTTTTCTTGTACGTGAAGTAGAATAAGAATATATAATTATATTAACAACCATGGCAAAACCAAACACAGCAGTTTAATGGTATGGATGCAATCAGGTCAAAGGTTTGTACTGCTCTCCTTACCTCTGTGTAGTCAGTGACAAAAAAAGAGGTGGTTCCATCAGCTCTGGCAAAATGATCCGGAAAAAGCCGCAGCCAAGTGTCATCTCCGAAGAAGGTCAAGTTCTTGCCCGACAGCTTAAGCTGAGTCACAAGGTTATCATCACTCAGAGCCGGAGAACCAAAGTTGAGCACCACATCAACAAAGCCTGGAATGCTTCCTGAGGTCATTGCCTGTAATAAGAGCATTTTAGTCAATAGTAAATGGGCAAGTGTAAAAGCTATACACTGTATCACTGTATGAGCGTGTGTGTGTGTGTGTGCGTGCGTGCGTGCATGCGTGGATGTGTGTGTGTGTCTGTGTCTGTGTCTGTGTGGGTGTGCGTGTGCGTGTGTGTGTGTCAAGGACAGAAATAGAAAATTAAGGTATACATGTGTGTGACAGAATGTAAGATAAGATAAGATAATGTTGCTTATAGCCCAGCCGACCGCAAAGGGCCACATCAGGGCTGTCACCACGTTAAAATCAACTCACCAGTCATTAAAAAAAAAAAAAAAAACACCCTTTCACACATCTCTTTAAATGACATCGTCTAGAAACGTACCAGAAACTTCGTTAAAAATCTTTCTTCCGTAAAATCTTAAATCAGATGAAAAATGTTAATCTCTCTCAAAAACTCAAGGATCACGTCAGGTGGGACATCCCTGAACAGGATCTTCATGGACTCCGCTGTAAAATGTTTGTGTCTCACATCGTGCAAATCCCAACACTCTAAAAGAACATGTTTCATTGTGAGTGGTGCATGACATGGAATGCACCACGGAGCTTCTTCACTCTTTAAAAGGTAGGAATGTGTAAAATACGAATGGCCGGTGTGCAGCCGGCACAGAACCGTTTCCTCTTTACGACCCCCCCGACGTAGGTGGGAGGAAGTCCTTAAGGTTTGGACGGATCTGAAAGAGTTTGTTACTCGTCTGTGTGTTCCAATCCTCCTGCCAGAGGTCTCTCACATAATCGGTGATTTTGGGTTTCACATCTGAGCAGGGGATATAAATGTTGGACAGTTTCTCTCTTGTGGCGTTCTTGGCTAAACGATCAACCATTTCGTTCCCGCCGATGCCAACATGACCAGGAACCCAAGCAAGAGTAATGTTGTAACCGTCCGCTTTCAACGTGCTAAAAAGTTTTAAAAAATGTAAAAGTTCTGGATGCTGAAGGTTGCGGCCAGCTATGGCCTCCAAAGCTGACAGCGAATCCGACAGAACCAGAAAGTCGCTCTTCGAAGATTGTGAGATTATCTTCAAAGCCAGAACCAGAGCAGTAAGTTCAGCGGAATAGACAGAAGCATCTGAATGTATATGTTCCAACAGTATCTGAGAAGGAGCCCAGGGCAGTAGGCTGCACAGGCCACTCCATCTTCAGACTTGGAACCGTCAGTGAAAACTTTTTGATAGGATGGGAATTTCGAACAGAGGTCAGCATACAATGCCTTGTACGCCAGAGAGCTGGTAGACTCTTTGCGAAAAGCTGCAAGATCGAAACGAATCTCTGGTGTGAAAAAAGTCCACGGATGCTGATCCGGAAACTTGGAAAAATCTGACACAACTCCTAGGTCTAAGTTTCTGGTCAAAAATAACCCCTAAAAATTTGGCCTCTTTGACAGCTGGAATGGGAGATTTCCCTACTTGAAGTTCAGGATCTGGAAAGAACTGACGGAAATTATGGAAGTGAATACACTGTGTTTTTGTAGCAGAAAAGGTGAAACCGTTTTCATCCGCCCACTGATGGATTTTATCCACGCAAAGCTGGAGCCTGCGCTGGACACTCGGGTACAGGTTTCCAGTTGCGTAGACAGCGAAATCATCCACAAACAATGAGCAGTCTGAACCCTGCTGAACTGATTTCACAATGTTGTTAATCTTGATGCTAAAGAGGGCAGGAGACAGTATGCTCCCTGTAGAACACCCAAACTCCTGCTCGTGGACATCAGAGAGAGTGGTGCCAACCCGTACCTGAAACTGTCGTTCTGCCAAAAAATTTTGAATGAAAAGTGGAAGATGACCTCGAAAACCCAGATCATGGAGATCATGAAGTATCCCTGACTTCCAGGTGGTATCGTAGGCCTTCTCCAAGTCAAAGAAATTGCCACTGCATGCTGTCTGTTCAAAAAGCGTTCCGAAGGGTAGATTCCAGACGAATCAAATGGTCAACTGTAGTCCTATGTTTGCGGAAACCACACTGTTCTTTCGCCAAAAGGCCATCGGTTTCGAGTTTCCACATGAGCCTAGCATTGACCATTTTCTCATCAATTTACAGACACAGCTGGTCAAAGCTATGGGACGGTAGTTTGATGGGTTAGAAAGATCTTTTCCAGGTTTGGGGATGGGAATAATGAGGCTTTTCGCCAAGAGGGTGGAAAAAAACCTGTAGTCCACACATGGTTGTATACCTGTAGCAGTATGTTCAGACCTCCTTGCGGAAGACGTTTCAACAGTTGATAATGGATTTCATCTATACCTGGAGAGGAATCGCTGCAAGAGAGTAAGGCAGATTTCAGTTCGTTTAACGTGAAAGGAAGATTGTAGTCTTCCATGTTGTCTGACGAAAAGTTGCAGGGTGATTTTTCTTTAAGGGCTTTGCTTTTGACGAAAGTGGCTGATTTGTTTGAAGATTGTTCAATCAGTCCAGCAGGGTTCAGACTGCTCATTGTTTGTGGATGATTTCGCTGTCTATGCGACTGGAAGCCTGTATCCGAGTGTCCAGCGCAGGCTCCAGCTTTGCGTGGATAAAATCCATCGTGGGCGGATGAAAACGGTTTTCACCTTTTCTCCAACAAGACACAGTGTATTCACTTCCATAATTTCCGTCAGTTTTTTCCAGATCCTGAACTTCAAGTAGGGAAATCTCCCATTCCAGCTGTTAAAGAGGCCAAATTTCTGGGAGTCATTTTTGACCAAGAAACTTAACTTTCTCAGCCACATCAAAAACCTCAAAACTGCTTGCCAGAAAGCACTGAATATTCTGCGGGTCGTAGCGCACACCGACTGGGGCGCTGATAAGAAAACTTTGCTGCACCTCTACAGAGCCTTGGTCCGTTCCAAACTGGACTACGGTGTTGCTGTGTACGGCTCTGCACGATCTTCTTACCTCAAACTCTTGGACCCTATCCACCATCAAGGGCTTCGTCTCTGTCTTGGAGCGTTCCGCACCACCCCTGTGTACAGCCTGTACGCAGAGGCGGGTGAACCTTCACTGTCCAACCGCAGGCTGAAACTGTCTTTGAATTATTATATCAGACTGTTCTCGGAACCAGAAAACCCTGCCTATGACTGTGTCTTTGACCCTCCGTTCCAAAGTAAGTTTGAAAACAACCCTAAATGTATTCCGCCGTTTGGTCTTCGTATGCAGCCTCACGTGCGGAATGCAGGTCTAGACCTAGGTGTAGTATCTGATTTTTCCAGTTTCCGGATCAACCTCCGTGGACCTTTTTCACGCCAGAGATTCGTTTTGATCTTGCAGCTTTTCGTAAAGAGTCTACCAGCTCTCTGGCGTACAAGGCATTGTATGCTGAGCTCTGTTTGAAATTTCCATCCTGTCAAAAAGTTTTCACTGACGGTTCCAAGTCTGAAGATGGAGTGGCCTGTGCAGCCTATTGCCCTGGGGCTCCTTCTCAGATACTGTTGGAACATATTCATTCAGATGCTTCTGTCTATTCTGCTGAACTTACTGCTCTGGTTTTGGCTTTGAAGATAATCTCACATTCTTCAAAGAGGGACTTTCTGGTTCTGTCGGATTCGCTGTCAGCTTTGGAGGCCATAGCTGGCCGCAACCTTCAGCATCCAGAACTTTTATTTTTTTTTGAACTTTTTAGTAAGTTGAAGGCGGACGGTTACAACATTACTCTTGCTTGGGTTCCTGGTCATGTTGGCATCGGCGGGAACGAAATGGTTGATCGTTTAGCCAAGAACGCCACAAGAGAGAAACTGTCCAACACTTATATCCCCTGCTCAGATGTGAAACCCAAAATTACCGATTATGTGAGAGACCTCTGGCAGGAGGATTGGAACACCCAGACGAGTAACAAACTCTTTCAGATCCGTCCAAACCTTAAGGACTTCCTCCCATTCCACGTCGGGAGGTCGTAAAGAGGAAACGGTTCTGTGCCGGCTGCACACCGGCCATTCGTATTTTACACATTCTTACCTTTTAAAGAGTGAAGAAGCTCCGTGGTGCATTCCATGCCATGCGCCACTCACAATGAAACATATTCTTTTAGAGTGTTGGGACTTGCACGATGTGAGACACAAACATTTTACGGCGGAGTCCATGAAGATCCTGTTCAGGGATGTCCCGCCTGATGTGATCCTCGAGTTTTTGAGAGAGATTAACATTTTTCATCTGATTTAAGATTTTACGGCAGAAAGATTTTTAACAAAAGTTTCTGGTGCGTTTGTAGACGATGTCATTTAACGAGATGTGTGAAAGGTTTTTTTTTTTTTTTTTTTTTTTTTTTTGACTGGTGAGTTGATTTTAACGTGGTGACAGCACTGATATGGCCCTTTACGGTCGGCTGGGCTATAAGCAACATTATCTTATCCTAGGAGGAATTCTTTTCAATTGTAGAAGCAAGCAGATTAGCAACTGCTTTTTTCTCCGTTATTAAAGAGTCCGAAAACTTGAGATGGTTCACAGTGGGACAGGTGTTCTTCCCTTTGATTTTCTTAATGATGTTCCACACTTTTTTCTTGGAAGTTTTCGATGTCAGCCTGGAGCAGAAGCTTCTCCAGGACCGACGTTTACTGATTTTAAAAGTGTGTCTTGATTTAGCACGGAGTTTCTGATGGGCTCGAGCGTTGGGACCCGAAGGTCGTTGGTATACCCGACGCTGAGCCCGTTTTCGAACTTTGGAAATTTGTTGGCAGTCCGAATCGAACCAGGGTGTTTTTGGCATTTGAAGTTTATCGGAAGACACACTGGAATACAGGCTTTAGCACATTTGATCACAGTGTTAGTCAGAGATTCAGCTGGGTCCGGACTCTGAAGAAAATCAGTGTCCTGGAATTCCTTAGAAATAGTGGCTGCAAAGAGATCCCAGTTTGCTTTCTTATAATTTAGATGTGGAGAGACAGAGACGTGTTCAGTTATTACGGGTTGTAGAAGGACAGGGAAATGGTCACTTCCGTGCAGATCGTCATGGACAGACCACTCATAGTCCAGGACCAGCGAGGGGTCACAAACCTACAAATCTAAACACGAAAGTGAACCTGTGGAAGAGTGGAGGTAAGTTGCAGATCCGTCGTTCAGACAACACAAATCCAAATCCAAAAGGACATCCTCAATTAGCAGACCTCTGGATGACGTACTGACACTACCCCAAAGAGGATTGTGACCGTTAAAGTCACCCAACAGCAAAAAAGATCGAGGAAGTTCTCCTATCAGACTGACAAGGTCCTGACGACAAACCGGGACAGAAGGAGGAAGATAAAGGGAACAGATTGTCACAGTCTTGTGGAGAGTGACTCTCGCAGCTACAGCCTGAAGGGAGGTAGACAGAGTGACAGGACTATACAGCAAAGTTTTGTGTATGAGAAGGGCAACACCGCCCGACAGTCCCAACGTGGATGGTTGTGCAGGTTTTGAAAGAACATTAAAGCCAGAAAGAGTAAAGGTCTTCTGGCTTTGAATTTGAGTTTCCTGAAGAGCCACGACGGAAGGTTTTATAGATTGACACAGAAGCTGCAGCTCCTCAAAGTTGGAATTTAGTCCACGGATATTCCAATGGGATATTGTACTATCCATGGTGCAGAAGGCGAAAAGGAGAGAGATCAGGTCATCTCCTCCTCAACGTCTGCTTCCAATGGAGTGAATTTATTACTTAATTTCACTGGACTGTGTTGGTCTACAGACCTGCTGGCAGACTTGCCAACAGGTGAAGAAGGTCTGGATTTGGGAGATGGTGGAGGTTCTTCCTCATCTCCACCATCTCCACACTGGGTGGAACTCCCTTGCCCGCACGGGCACTGGACAGAGGGGTTCGAGGCGGGATTGCTGGTTTTTTAATCTGCCCAGCAGCAGATGTTGTAGACTGCTGGGCAGTCTGAGGGGTGGCGGATTTTTTGCCTCCACCAGGGGCATTCACTTTGGGTTGGAAGGTGGTGGACCTGCTTCCACCAGAGTTGACAATTCGTCCTTGCAATGTCTTCGAAAACGTGAAGTCATCAGTCTGGCAGCAGACTGACCGAGTGGGAACTGTGGGAACTGTCTTTACAGCCAAAGCATATGAAGCTGTTGGCGTCTGACTGCCCACAACCTGCTTGCGGGCTTCAAAAAACGAGATCTTCTTTTCTGTTTTAATGCATTGTATAGTGGATTCCTGAATCCAAAGAGGACAGTTTCTTGAACACTGAACACTGAACACTGAACATGTTTAATGTCATTAGCTATACAAGCCTTAGTGACATGGGGGGTACAGCACAAAATATTCATATCGAAAATGAAAGTAACAACATAAAATAAACATCAATCAACTGAAAGTATGAAATACAAGCAAAATAGGCCAGTATCTCGACCATCCAGTTTAATATTATTCGTAGAAGTAAATATGTGGATACGATATCCAAAATATTTTACTACTTCCTGTAACATTCATTTTTTCATTTAAACATCGTAAGTGCTAGCTGATAATGACTTCTGCGCGTATCTTCAATGCCTCTGCAATGTATCGGGCAAGAGATTTCACTGAATTATCGTCATAGTTCAGTTTTAACATTCCGTATGTGTCCTGGTTTAAGGCAACATTCTTTTGAAAAACTATACACTTATCTCGTACAGCACTGTAATTTTTACAATGAAACAAAAAATGCGACTCATCCTCCCTATGGAAGCCACACAATGGACATGGTGACGCTGTAGATGACTCAGTATAGAACCATCTTTTATGGGCGTTTAGACCAAGAGTCCTTGTTCTAAGTCTGGATAAACAAATTTTATGCCATCTGTTAGTTATTATTGAAATATACTTTTCCGTTTCAAATATACTTTTAAAGCCATAAAACCAGTTATATTTATCCGTGTTTTCCATTTTAGAATGCCAGTTTTGTTTATATGAAGCTATCATCCTGTCTTTGAATTCCAAAATAAAACCATCCTCATAACCAACTCCCTGGCACATCCATACAATCCCAAATCCGTGAGTAGTCAAAATCTTCTTAACAGAAATATACCCAATTTTCTTTCCCCTGTTCATGCTCATTCAATAACATTTCATAAGCCTGTTTACAAAGTCTTGAGGCAGGAAGCCTCAGCAGTTTTAGCCAGTATTTTATACATTTAATGTTTGACCTAATATACAACGGATATCTGCCGGTTTCTCCATAAATTACAGTATTCGAAGAATGTAGGGGAACATTTAAAAAGCGCTTCATTGCAAACGTGTGTACTTTTTCTAAATCTTTGTTGTTATTAAGTCCCCATATTTCAGCACCATATGTAAGAACTGGCTCTATTTTGGCATCAAAGAGTTTCCAGAATATTCTTGGATCCAGTGAGTTAAGTTTGCGCAAGGCTCTTAAAATCTCTGTAACACCTTTTTTTCCTTTTCTACAAGTCTCTGTTACTGCGTTTTGTAAACTCAACTTTGTTGTAAAAATCATGCCTAAATATTTGTAGGAATTAGTTACTTTAACCTCACTGGTGCCATAAAACCATTTTTCATGACGGGAGAGATGACCACCCTTTCTAAATACGATTATGTTGGTTTTATCAAGGTTAACCTTTAAAAATAGACGATCTGCCTCTTGCTTTAACCTATTTAACTGATTCTGAAGACCTACAGTAGTGCTGGACAACAATATTACATCATCTGCAAATAGCATAAGAAAAAATTCAGCTGCTCCTGGGATCATTTGGATATCATGTTTTCCATTTTTACTTATTTCCACTGCCAATTCGTTAATAAAAAATGAAAACAAAAGTGGGCTTAATAAACAACCCTGCTTCACTCCTTGTGGATAGTTGAAGACATCTGAATAAACACACCTATCACGCACGCATGCTAACACAGAATCATAGACCCCACGAAGAGCCATATACAGCTTGCCATCCACTCCACTTTTACGTAAAGTAATCCACAGCATATTTCGATTCACGGAGTCGAAAGCCTTTCTAAAGTCCACAAAGGCGACATACAGTTTTTTATTTTTCAATAAATGCGTTTGAATTAGTGCGAAAAGAGTAAAAATATGGTCTGTAGTGCTATAACCTGATCGAAACCCAGCCTGTTCTTCAATGATTTTTTCCTCACGTTCTGCCCATGTTGTCAGCCTTTTATTTAAAATATGAGTATAGATTTTGCTAATGACACTTGTAAGCGCAACACCACGGTAATTGTCTGGGTTGTTGGGATCTCCCTTTTTATGAATAGGAATAACTATAGACTTAGCCCAAGATGCAGGAAAGTTTCCATCATTAAACAGTCTGTTAAATAACATGACAAGGAAATCAATTATCTTTGAGTTGGCATGTTTCAGCATTTCACCTAAAATCATATCTGGGCCTGCACTTTTTCCTGATTTTAATCTTTTTATACTGTCAGTTACCTCTTTTCTGCTTATCAGATCATTAAACAAAGGTTCTTCAAAATCTCCAGCATCCTCAATCGCTATATCATTATCATCGCTTCTGTCGTCTGTAGCCCCAAAGACTGCAGAAAAGTGATCATACCATTGTTGCGAACTTATATTGTTATAAATAAACGACTTTCTATTCACTGATCTAATTATTGTCCAAAATAAACTTGAATCTTTAATTGAGTTTTTCAGCATTTGCAATTTTGATTCTTCAAATTCATGTTTCTTTTTTCTTTTCAACTGCCCATATTCCCTTCTTTCGTTTACATACTTTTCCCCGTGATGTTTTTTATTTTCTTCACTTTTACACCTTTGGAAACTTTTTAAGAGACCTTTGACTTCTCTTTTCTTTTTTTCACACTCATCATCAAACCATTCATTGCGTTCTTTCCTTCTCTTTCCAACTATTCGGACCATGCAGGCAGCGGCTCCACACAACGCACGTGAAAAAGTATCAACACAGGCATTAATGTCAACAGGTAACAAATCAACGGCATTTTGTAAACCATCTTTGAAATGATCACTGTTAAGTTCATTTTTATAACAATCCACGTATTCGTCGGACCATACTATCCGTTCTTCACCTTTCTGAGGTGAAGTACATTCCTTTTTGCCCAAAGCGTTTTTCCATTTCATTTCTACTGGCAAATGCCAGGAGAATAACTTGTCACCAACACATATATTGCATTTTTTTAACAAACAATCAGAAACAAGAAAATAATCAATTACACTGCATCCTTGTGGTGACACAAAAGTAAAATCTCCTTCAGAATCACTTTCACAAAAACCATTCAAAATCATAAGGTCAAATAAACAACAAAGGCCCAACAGGGATTTCCCGAAATTATTTATAGTAGTATCCTTAGAACGACGCAAGTTTACATCAGCTTCGTTGCTGTTATGTCCGAATTCAGAAACACAACCCATTTCTTCCACATCCGATTGTTCACTGCCTGTCCGTGCATTTAAGTCTCCCCACACTAACATATATGCATCTTCATCCTGCATATGTTCCAATAAACTTTCTTCCAACATTAATATGCCATCTTTCAAATCTGTTCGTTCATACAATGGTCCCCCTTCTGGTACTACATAGGTCGACACAAGGACAACATCTTTTTCTAAGCTGAAAACACTTTTATCAACTTTTATAACGACAGTATTTTCACATTCAATATCTATTTTTTTCACAAACCGTTCTAAGCATTTCTTTATTAATACCAGTACGCCACCTGATTTTCTCCCGTGCTGTGATAATTTTTTTGCAGGAGCAAAAAACTTTACATAATCAGGAAAAATACTGTTATAATCAAAGGAAGCATCAGCGAATGTTTCTGTTAGGCAAATGAAATGAAATGAATTGACATAATTAATAAACATAGCATCTGTCAATTTTGTATAAAGATTTTCAACATTATAGTTAAGGAATGTCCATTCATGTGGATGGTCGAGCCTGTCCTATTTATTCCTGCTCCGCAAGTGTCTGTCAGCGTCACGGCCACGGTTTGCCCAGTGCGCGTGGAGTTCAGTCTGTCTGCCGGTCGACCCTCTCCGTCCTCCGCGCACACCGCTCGCAGCACCCGTGACGTCACGGTGAGAGGAAACCCCACCACCTCTCACTCCGCCACCCTGTTTCACCGGGGAAACCCCCGGAACACGAAGCGAAACACGGTCACTACCGGCCCCCTCCGTCACACCTCGCTGTACAGCTGGCGAATCTTCCCCGTCACGATGCGACCCCCCCACCATCACGCGCAAGGTCACGGCAGTGATGTTCACCTTGTGAGGGCCGCACACTGGCAGGAGACCCCCCACCCCCAACAGCCACCCCAGAACTTGACTGTCTGCTGACATCAACAGCTGAAGAAGGCGTGCGGTCCGCATTGCACGCGGAAGTCGTGCACCTGTCAGCTGTGTTGTTGTGTTGACCCTGGACCCTGGCGTGCCGTGTATCGCCTGTGCTCACTGGTACACGCGCGTTGTTGTGGTCCCCTCTGCTGCTGACTGGTGCTGCCACCTCCGCATACGTGCGTCGATCGGGGAGAGCAGGCCCGATCACCATCCTCCCTCTTTTGAAGTAGGCTCTCCTCCCGTCTCTCCTTGCCTCGGCCACCATGTGGGCCTGGGCTCTGGTCAGATCGTTGGCCACACTGACACCGATTTGCCTCAATTGATCCCGTACTTCCTTATCTGTAAGAAGAGACATCTTGTCCCTCCAACGATTGAAGCGGACGATCATGGGCCTAGGCTGTCCTTCTCTGGCCTGTCCCACCCGATGAGCTCTGACGACATCATCCAGGCTCCACTCCTTTGGTCCATCAACACTGTTCAGCACTTCGATCACTGCCTCAGCACACATGTCAAAATTTTCGCGTTCGCCTCTGTGGGGAATCCCGAACAACCGAAGATTATCTCTTCTTGAGTGTTGTTCTAAAATGTCCATTTCTGTTTTCATGTGTGTGATGTCCTCTTTCAGTTCACTCACAGCCTTGGTCAACGTCCTGGTTTCCTCTTTTCTGTCTGTCATTTCTACATGTAGTTCTGACAAGTCCGACGATAAAAGAGTCACTGTTCCTGCAATGTCTTTCTGATCTCTTTCAAGTCTGTCACACCTTTGATTGATTTCTACACACTGGTCTTTCACAAACACAAGTTCAGATTTGATGTCCCTCAGATCGGTTCTAATCATACTGGTTTGGTCGTTCAGATGTTGTAGTGACTGCATGATCTTCGTGACGGTGTCGTCCGCGTCAACTGCTGCAGCCATTGCACCTATCTCCTTCCCTTGTGACTTGGGGTCTTCATTCAAGGGTCCAGGATTTTCTTCCACGTCTCCACTGAGTCGTAGACGCCATACGGAGTACGCAGTGTGTAGCGCGCACATCATGGCAACAAGCGCTGTCACGTGCAGAACGCACGGACTGACACTGCCACCGTCATGGTTACAGAGCTCTAGCCCATTTCTTCCCCACAACATTGTTCCAACCATAACTTTTCCATCGTCTACCCACATAGTTTCAGAAGAAAAAGTTCTTTTAAGGTTCAATTCGAAGCTAGCCGCAAGTACAATCGCCAGACCACAACAGCAAAATGTCAACACGACATCTCCGACCGACACACCCCTGTGACCGCACGCTTCACTGCTCACCTTTCTGCCTCTCACTAAGTTTGCTGCTTTCCATGTCACGGCCGAATTAAAATGTCCAATTCTCATCCTCCACGTTAGTAAATCACACATACTGATAGACCTACAACTTCACTGACGTAGGAACAGTTTTCTTTTTTACAAATATCCAAAGCAGAGTCACTGAAGACGTTGAAATACAACAATTCAAACAGAGCACATTACAGGGCCTGTTGTCACTCCGCCATCTTGCACGTGCCCCCCCGACAGTTTCTTGAAGAGGAGGGATGATCGCCACCGCAGTTAGCACAATGTGCCGGATCTTTACACGGCCCATCGTGAGTCGCCTTGCAGCAAACACCGCACACCTCCTGCCCAGAACAGCGGTCTCTGACATGGCCAAACCTCTGGCATCTGAAGCACCTCAATGGGGACGGAACATACAGCTGAACACGAACATTCAGGTAACCAACTTTGATGACCGGAGGCAGCACAGGGTTGCAGAATGTCAGAAAGAGGGTGTTGGTGGCCACTCTCTCTGCACCTTTTTTTATCGTCACCCTGCGCACCTCCGTCACACCCTGGGATGCCAGTTCCGTTTTGATCTCTGCCTCTGAGACACCTGTTAAATCACGGCAGCGAATCACACCTTTCGATGAATTCAACTGTTTATGGGGAGTCACCTTGATCTCCCTGTCCACTAGTTTTGTTGCCCTCAGCAGCTGTTCAGATTGTTTTTGTGATCTACATTGAATCAGAAACGAGCCATTCCTCAACCTTTTGATGGACCGAGGGTCACCTGCTATACCTTGAAAGCCCTTTTGGATAGCAAAAGGGCTCAGAGCTGAAAGGGGTCTTTCCTACTCCGTCCCTTCCATCACGAGCCAGGAAGCCCAGAAACCTGTCCTCTGTCTTACCTCTGTATCAGAATCACTGTCTGTTTGAAAATCCCCTGAAATAGGGGATGCTGCCTTCCTCTTCTTTTTGGGGGGGATGTTTTTTGAAAAAGCCATATTTAGTTAATTATGTTTCATCTCTCCCTTACCCACCCACCTTGGAGTCCAACTAAGGGGCCAGGGCCAAGAAACCAATGTCTTGACCCCTTCCAGGCTTCGGGAGAGATATACGACAAACAGAAACCACCAACCCTATCCCCCCTGATCATGCTCAACTCCCGGGAACAGAGAGCTGAGCACTGCAGGGGTTCACATGGCCAGCAGGGGAACTGCCTGTCTTGACCCAGCCCCAAGAAGGGGAGCCGATTAGTACACCCGGGCCAAAGTGTACTCCCTGTCTAGGAGAGGTCCGAGCCAAAGTGATGTGTTGAGAGCGCTGGCCCTCTCAATCACCAGGATCTCATTCCCCTCCGACACAGGTCGCACCGCACGGCAAACGCGGCGGATCTTAAGGAGACCACAGAGAGAAAAGGAGTGTGGAAAAGAAGACTTGAAGGGGAGACAAAGATAGAAAAGGGCCAAATAAAGGCAGAAAACAAGAAAAGGAGAAAGGCGGGTTACTTTTAGTCAGGATCCTCACCCTTAGCCTATCTGACATGGGAAGCCCTACCAGGGGCATCAACTCCTTACCACGTTACGCTTAGGCCAGGCAGCATCTTAACTTCTCAGGCCTAGAAGCAGTCTGAAAAAAACAGCCTATCTCCAAGTAAAGCCTAAGGGATCACAGGACCACGCAAGCCCTCCGACCACGACAAGGTCGCAACCCCCGGAGGGGTGACAGAATGTGTACGTGCATGTATGTGTGTGTGATTGTGTGTGTGTGTTTGATGTGATATGGTGAGTGTGTGCGTGTGTGTGTGCGTGTGCGTGTGCGTGTGCGTGTGCGTGTGTGTGTGGTGTGGTGTGGTGTGGTGTGGTGTGGTGTGGTGTGGTGTGGTGTGGTGTGGTGTGGTGTGTGCGCGCGTGCATGCGCAACTGTATGAGTGTGTGTGCGTGTGACCGCATACATGTGGACTGTGTGACTGTTTGTGAAATATGTGCGCATGCTTTGCTGTGTGAGGGATGGAAAAAGGATAGGGTACATTATCTGAGTTTGCGTTGGATGTCAGAAATAGGAAAAAAAGGGGCAAAAAGCTACTGTATAAAGGGGTGTGGGGTGTGGAATGTAGTGTTATATGAGTAGTGAGTAACATGCTTGTAATGGACAAAAGGAGAGAAGTATGTATGTCAGTTATGATGCCTGAGAGGGTGTGTGTGTGTGTGTAAATGTGGAAGTGCTTATGTGCATTCAAGTGTGTGCATACATTGTATCGTTCATATTGTTTATGACTTGTGAGTTGATTTTAACGTGGTGACAGCCCTGATGTGGCCCTTTGCGGTCGGCTGGGCTATAAGCAACATTATCTTATCTTATTTCGTATTGTTTAGTGTTGTAAAAGTATTGTTTTCTGTAACCATCTCCATTTCTGGGTCGGTTTACTTCCCTGTCTCCATTGTATCGTATCTCCATTGTTTCTCCCATGATCTGTCTTTGAACTAATTTTACATGTATACATGTGTGTGTGTGTGTGTGTGTGTGTGTGTGTGTGTGTGTATGTGTGTATGTGTGTGTGTGTGTGTGTGTGTGTGTGTTGATGAAAAGATGAAAGTTTCAATGTTTTTAGACACACCCACCACATCAAATTCAGAGACCGATTTATATAATGTAAGGCAGTGTGCTTACAAAGCCATATTCAACTGTGTGTTAACAAAATCTAAAATTGTTTTCCAGTTACTTGAACTTGAACTTGAACTTGTAGGTGTTAGAGGCCTTAAAAGGCCTGTTCACCATTCTAAATATTACACAAGTTTGAGATTAAAAAAAAAAAAAAACATCGCATGCGTGGATGGAAGAGAGTCATGACTGAGACTATGTTGATAACATTCCGGATTGTATTTTGTCAGAAGTTCCTGCCAATGAGTATCTAACCGTGATTTGAAGATGTTGACTGTAGGGGCTGTTACTCTCTCCTTCCATCGTCAAGGGATATGTTGGTATGAATAAAAAAATATAAAAAATTCCTCTAAAGCTGCAATCACAATCCTTGTTTTTCTGCTTTAGTGGTCAGCATCACCTGATGCATGGAACACATCAAACTTGTTTACTTTATTTGTTCAACTTCAATAGAGACATCAGACCAAGTTTCTTGCTTGCTCATAAGCAACATCATTAATTTTGTTTCTTTTTTTCTCTCCTTCCATCGTCAAGGGATATGCTGGTATAAATATAAAAATAAAAAAAAAAAAATATATATATATAAACAGGAAAAGCGCCTAATCGACTCACAATGGTTAATGAATTTGTACCACACTTTAAACATCAAAGTTGTCGTCAAAATTTGGAGATGCTCACTTTAATGCGTGGCAGAGTGACGGTAGGCAAATGTGTATTGCCATAAAAAGATACTCCACGGCCATCACGCAAGAGCTTTTGAGTGAACGGCATGAATGGTGCATCCCCAAGAACGAAATCCGCACGCAAGCCATCAACAACCATCAGGACGAGCCGGTGGTACACTGGAGTCGGCAAGCCAGTTCTCTCCTGTTACTGGCTCATCCGGAACATTTTCCACACTGGCGTAACCAGAAAGTCCTTGTTTGAAGGGAAAATACGATTTCAAAAATAAGGCATAGCTGAACATGGAACTAACAAGGCAGAAAACGAGAAATAAACGTTTCCGAAGAAGTTTCATTTTGACTCAAGGGGCAGACATGTTTGGAAAGACTAAGACTAAAAACCGAAACGAGGCGTAGGCGTAATGTAAGAAAGAAATAATAATAATAATAACAACAACAAAGGCGAATTTCAGGGTGATGAACTCCTATGTGTTTATTCCTAATGCTCGTTAAGGATTGAGAAAGTGTGATGGCGACAATGTTTACATTTTCTTAAAGTAAAGAGAAAAGTAAAGAGAAAAGGGGAATACTAGGAAGAACATGAGGAAATTAGAATGGAAACCCTTAGAAGAGAGAAGAGCTTTTATTAAACTTAACACCTTTTTCAAAGGCAGAGCTAAAGTAATTGATATTCCAATGGAACAACTAGTATTGAATAAAAGTAGCACCAGGAGTGGCGGTCAGTGTTATACCATACCTGCATCAAATATTGACAGCCACTTACATTCTTTTTATCCCAGTTCTGTACGGCTGTGGAACTCACTGCCGGGTGCCATCAAGATTGCCACAAATGCAATCTCATTCAAAAAACAAATTGATTCGACAGTTTTGAGATCTGCATATTGACGATTTTTTATTTTTACTTCCCTGATATTTTACTATTACCTGGGCCTGAATTTGGCCATTGCTTTTATCTTCTTGAATATCGAGTGCGACCCCTTGTTGCTAAATTTGCTCCAGGGGCCAACAGTCTGAGTCGCACTGTTTTATGTTATTTTATTTTACTTTTTAACATGCGCGCTGGTGACCTACTCGTTTTTGAGTGAACCGGTGTTTTAGGAAGAAGAAGAAGAAAGTCTAAACCTTTCCTTGATAATTCTAATGATGCGTGATACATCCATTGATTTCTTATTTTTTATTCAAACGGCACTACACTGCATGTGGTTGTGGCTTTATGTTGTCTTCATTGTTTTATTTCCAATGTACGTGTTCAATCAATGAGTGCCCCAGAGTTAAAAGATGACCATATCTTTGTGTGCATTTTTGTTTCTTATAAGGCAATCAGCATCACGCTCAAGTTCAGTTGACTGGAATCTTTTAAAGCGCTTGGAGCCTTCCCTTTTATAGTGACAGACATTGTCGACATGACGATTCCGGTCACACTTCAAGAAGACGAAACTGCTACGTTGGAGCGATAGGCCAGGCCCGGTAGCCTAATCCCAAGTTCGTCTGCTGTGGCCTTGGGAGTAATCGTCCCTGCATGACGTCACTGATATGGATGGAAGCAGACGGGAAGGTGTGTACTTATCTGAATGAAGATTATCTGTAACCCTCACAATGATGATGCTGTGTTTTTTTTTGTTTTGATCTTTCTCACAATTTTGTGTTTAATAGTGACATCAAATATTACTTGTGTAGCATTTTGTTCCCGTAAAATTGCTCCAGTCGCTGTATTGGTATTGGTATCATCACTGTCCAAGTATTTGACAATCTTTACAATGCAAAGCTTCAAGTGCTATTATGACCATCCTGCACTTTCGTTGGTGATGATAGTACAGTAACAGTAGAACAAAAGTGCATGACCATTGGCTGAGATGATTAATAACACTAGTAGTCGCAATTTACTGCACACAAAAAAAAATGAAAAAGACGCAAACGAATGAATGGGGAAAAAAATCTATGAAAATGAAAAGGATTGATGTTCCATTTACAAGTTACAGTGACATGGTTGGTATAACAAAAGACATTAGTTCAAGCCTCATACTCAACTTAAACAAACATCAGCTAAGAATGTTTAGCCAGTTTCAAATTTGTATTATTCCTTTTTTTCATTCCTTGGCTGGAACTCAAAGATTAACCTTAGAGATAACCTTAGAGAAAATGTTTGCATGTGTGACCATTTTCAGTCTCACCATGAAGGTAGCAATATTCCATATTCAGTGATGATGTCTAAGCATGACACTAGCACGCATGCATTTCATTTTTGTCTGTCCATCCCACCAGAGACTGTGTACTCTTTAAAAAAAAAAAAGGAATTTTGTAAGCGTACAGCGTGGGCAACTGTTACTGCCGAACAGATTTGGGTTGATTATGAGGAATGGAATGGGTGCCTCACTAACAAAAACAAAAATCTTGAACTTTTCAATTTAGAGTTTTAAAAACTTCAGTAATTGTAAATAGATACTTTGTTTCTGTTGTTTTCCTCATTGTTTATGCTTTGACAAAATTAAACATAATTTGAATGTTTATGTAACATTGATTTTCAAGGTTGGTGGTTAATATGCCATATGTTCCAACTCATTAAAGCTTTGATATGTAATATAATAATAATTTTTCGTAAGATAAATAGCAGTGTCAAATTTTGTTCTTTCTTGCAGATTTTATAACGTAGGGAGCACATGCTTTAACAATGGTGGTTGTGTTTCTTTAATCACCTGTGTTAGAATTTTCTTGTAAATTATTTGTTGACTCTGGATCAAAATCACTGCCAGAGTCCACTATGATTTTGTTGAGAGACTGTTTAGCAGCTAGCCAGTGTCATTTGGCTGTGGTGGTTTGAGAGAAACCCTTAACAGGCACCCAAAGTGGCTAAATTACTCTGTAAAATTAGTGCAGTTTAGATGAGCTGGAATATCTGCTGAAGTTACTTCCCTTGGTATATGAGTGTCAAAACCATTTTGATGAAACAAGTATGATCAGGTGTAGGCTTGCAATGTTTAGGCATAGGACTGAAAGTGTTAACATTTGCCAGATTTTTTGTGCATAAGTCATTCATAGGAACCAGTCAGAAGTTGAGCTTGAAGACTAGAAGGGAATGGAGACAGCACAGACATTAATTTCAAAGAAAAAAATTCTTCAAGTGTGGATGTCAATTGTCATGAGTGAGAATCAAAATCAGAATCACAAAATACTGGTATTGATAGATCTACAAGTTCATGAAGACTATTGTTGCCATGATGGATGGACATGGGCCCTCCAGAAGAGAATGTTCATGTATGCTGGCTCCAGGACTTAGCAATTATTGTCAATGAAGGAGGAGGGGAGAGAGGTTAGTAGGTGGTATCTTGCCTGTATTGGATCATAATGAGCACTGGGCAGCAGTGTAATGTTTCCTATGTTGGGGAGAACATGATCATGATGCGCTGACGTTAAGTTCAACAGGTGAACTGTGTGGGAGTAATGTGGCTGATGGGGCATGGAAGGTCAGAGACAACAGAAACAAAAATGTTGGCTTACAGATTTTTTTTGTCCTTGTTTTGTCTTTGGACTGCTGGTCAGGAACTGTGGCTAAATTTTAGTGGGTGTGGCAAAATCAGGGGAGGCAGAACAAATGGTTTAAGAGCAATGCCATTGAAAGAGGACACTGTTGATGAGACAGCAAACCAGCAACAAAACAAATCACACAAAAAACAAGAAAAGAGAACAAAACAGACAAACTCCAAACTTTTCAGTGGTGAAAATTTGTAATGTGGCTATGTCAAATTTGTTGCTTTATTCACTCTGTATATTGGTACTCACATAACCTGATAATGACGCTCACTCATAACTCACATATGTACACATGCAAACACATACATAAACATACCCTCTTTCCCTCCCTCTCTCTTCCTCTCTTTCTCTCTCTCTCTCTCTCTCTCTCTCTCTCTCTCTCTCTCTCTCTCTCTCTCTCTCTCTCTCTCTCACTCTCTCTCTCAGCCCATACTGATTTGTCAACATATTTTTGAACTGGGCCTTTTTTTTTTCTTTCTTTTTTTTCAAAGATTTGAAGAAGATAGGACTAGGAGCATCAGGTTTGCACAGCATTATGCTTCGTGTAAGATAAAAGAATTTCCAACCTTGTGTTAGTCTTGTACTTATTCATGTACAATTTGTTAACTCTGTATGTAATCTATTTTGTGTGGATGATTGCAATTATACAGAAGTTTTGCCAGTAAACATTTGCCTGGTACCAGTAAATAAAAGCACCAGTAAATGTTACCAGTTGGCAGATGCAAGCCTTTTATATAATCACCCTATTTTTTCCACATCCCATAGTGCCACATTCTGATGTTAGAGTGCTGCAGTCATAAAGGATTTTTTCTTGTACCTCTGTGTGTGTGTTGTGTGTGTGTGTGTGTGTGTGTGTGTGTGTGTGTGTGTGTTAGAGTGAGTGAGTGAGTGAGCGAGCATGCATACGTGCGTGTGTGTGTGTGCACATATGCACGCACGTGTGTGTTTGTGTGTGTGTGTTACTGTTAGTTCTTTAGTTTAACGTCTGTTCACCCTCAAGTGATATTAGACGGGGGGATGGGAGGGGGGGGGGGGGAGTACAAGGGGTAGGAGAGAAGGCTGGGAGATAGAGGAGAGGTGGAGAAAGGTAGGGAAGAGAAGATAAATGAAGAATGGAGAGGATGGATATGAAAGTAGTGACTGATTGTGCATGTGAAATGCTTCAATTATTTTGTTCCGTGTGTCGTACGAGTGTGTGTGTGTGTGTGTGTGTGTGTGTGTGTGTGTGTGTGTGTGTGTGTGTGTGTGTGCCCTATAATGTGATCTTTTGCTATTGGTATCATTTGCCTGGTCAGATCTTTTGCTGACTGCTTTTCTGAGAGGCAGAGGCATGGGCGGTGAAGGGGAGAGAGATGAAGAAAATGTGCACAGCATCACACACTTTAGTTGTCACAACATTTCATACAACTAGCTGCCTGACAGTTGGTACCGGAATTTTTTTTTTTTTTTTAGTTGTTAATACTGTACACTGATAGTGTTCAAAGGTTTGCAGAATAATACTTTGCACTGATAGTTTTCAAAGGTTTGCGGAATCTCGTTGTACACACCAGTATTCATGGTCATTATATCTGTCATGAGATCTCCATCTTCCTTTCTACTGGGTTTTGAGAACAGTGGTCTCATTTTGTTTACCTATGTTGATATCATACACACACAGCAAGATTTGAAATCAGAACTTTTTTTTTTTCCGGTTTTGAAGACTGGTGTCTTTGCATTGTTTAATAATTTGAGCTGAAATATCTCACCTCATAGTTTATTTCATTTGACATTTTTTACTCTCCGAACTAATGTTGACGTTGTAACAGTGCAACTAATTCGATCTATACTTTTTCCTTTTTCATAGTCTTTTTTCCTTGACTGAGAAAGGTAGTGTTTGACAAGAAAGACAATCTTATGCAGTTTGTTCACTTAATACATTAAAAACTTTTGTTTGGAGTTGTTTGTAATAGTTTATAACATTGAATGGAGTGAGCATGCTGTGGGGCATAGAGACCAGGAAAACTTAGCTGTGAAGTGGCATGGTTATCCACTGGAGTACAGAAGTCACACCATAGTGTCAGTTCCTGTTATAATAATAAACATCCTGGTTGATCAACAAGAAGATAAATGTTATAAACTAGTGACCAGAGGTGTACAGTTCTATTCAGTGAGTGCAGTAACTTTGACCCAGAGATGCTTTTGTTCAAATATGTTTGAAAGCTGTCCTGCTGTGGATGTGTGTGTGTGTGTGTGTGTGTGTGTGTGTGTGTGTGTGTGTGTGTGTGTGTGTGTGTGTGTGTGTGAATAGTCAACTTTTATGATACATACTCTGTGTGTGTGTGTGTGTGTGTGTGTGTGTGTGTGTGTGTGTGTGTGTGTGTGTGTGTGAATAGCCAGCTTTTATGATACATACTATGATGGTACTTTATTGATACTGTAATGGAATACATGCGGTGTGTACAGATAGTTTCATTGTGACAGGAATGAGAAGGAAGTTTTCACGGCTTTGTCTGCTTGTTTCTTTTTAAGAATTAAATGTTTAACTTATCATCAGCAACAACTGATAATGATTTCAATCCTCAGTGTAACGTAAAGAAAGGGAGAAAAAAAAATTGAAAGAAAGCAAGGAGCAATCTCACCGTGGTTGGTTTGTTTGTTTATTTGTGTAATTCAGCCATAGTCTCCTAGCTTGCAGGGCTCAGAGTACCTCCATGCCTGATTGTCCAAGCCAACTAAACCTTCTTGCAGGACAGTAGAAATCTCTCCACTTGTCTGTATAAATAGTAAGCAAAACAATTTTGTCCAAGTGTTTTCTTTATTTACACACTCTTATACATGGTCGGAAACATTTTCCATTGACAATCAGTATGCAAGGTGAAAAAAGGGATTTTATTATGTTTTATGGCTCATTTATCTTGCTCATTTTTTTTTTTTTTTTTTACCATACTCTTGTAGAGCATGTCATCATTACGTCTTCTGACTTGTTGTAGCACTGTCTGTAGTTACTTTGAGAATGGTCACTTCAGAAAGAAAAAAAAAAAAGGGGGGGGGGGGGGGCAATTGGAACTGTTGCAGGAGGAATATTGGCTTGCCTTTGTATCTGCAGAATTTGCTCAAGAACATTGGAGACATAAACGTCAGGTGCTGTTTTGAGTAGTAGAGTTTTATTTTTTATTAATATTGGCTGTGTATACTTGAAATCTTTTAAAAAAGCTTTTTTTGTTTGGTTATTGTCACTTATTGTGTGCAAGGTAATAGGAACTGGTTTCTCTCCCTCTCTCCCTCTCTCTCTCCAGTCCCAGTCTCTGTGTGTACTTGCAGTTGTTTGCTTCCCTGTGTGTATGTCTTTTTCTTTGCCTTTTTCGGTTGGCTTGTATGTATGTGTGTGGTTGTTGTTGGTGGTGTTGTTGATATGTTGTGGCTGTGTCATCTTCTGAACATTCGTTTCCCACAAGTGGTTGGGGGCGCACATGCCCACACATACATACATGTGAGCACATAAACATACACACGCACGCACATGCAAACATGAACATACAAAAACGCTCACACACACACTCAAAGAGACACATGCACACAAACACATATGCATAAATGTACAGGCGCTCACACATACACATGCTTGCACAAGCATGCGCGCGCACAGACACAAGCATGTATGCGCATATGTTCAGGCACACACATACATGTATATATGTACACACATGTGTGCATGCAGGAGCATGCTCACATGGGTCCACTGATCACACACTCATGCATGCATATGCACACACACACACACATGCACAAACACACACACACATGCACGCGTGCATGCATGCACACATGCATGCACACACACACATGCATACACGGACACAGACGCACATATTCATATGCATGCTCACATGCATCTTATGCACTGGCACACACACACATGGGTAAGTGCCCGCCCTCCCTTGCACACACACACACGCGCACACACATGTACACTCACTACAAACAGATACAATGATGATAATGGCACAGACAATGTTAGGTAGGTGCTCAAGGTCTGACAGCTCATTGGGCTAATGTGCAAGTCAGGCGTCTTCAAAGTCGTAACCAAGAGACCCTCTTCTTAAATTCTCTCATCTTAGTCATTGATTCATTTATCCATCAGCTTTAATTTGTGTGCAGTATGGTCTCAAAACTTCGGAGGTGAGGTGTAGCATACATGGACTAGTCCGCATGCAGTGACACCTCACTGATGAAACTGAAACTGTTGGCTTGGTGTGTGGATTGATGTGTTTGTGAGCAGTTTTAGCTTTGTTTGATGAATCACATTTCATGATGATGACCTTCAGATATTATGAGTTAGTCCAGTTATGTTGTTAAACAGAAATTCCAGATAATTTGCATTAACATGTATTTTTTTAAAATCATGCTTAAAATAATATATGGATTTTCATATCTTGGTTGACTATTGCCTGGTGAGTTCTATGAATGAAATTCTAGTAGTTCTTGGACTGTTTTCCAATCTCCACAGAAAACATAAATGCACATCTGCTTGTGCATATGATTCTGGATATCCTTCATATGTTGCAGGACATCAAATATGCATCTTAAAGATTCTGTAATTTGTGTTAAATCAGTATGTACACAGCAAGCACTACTCCCAGAGTGACATATGGCTGCAGGCTTGAATAAGTAGAAAAAAGAAAAAGGAAAGAAATAAATCTGTTAATGTGTGAAGCCCTTGCGTAGAATGGAGTAAATGTGGGAGTTTAATCCATGAAAGCAAATATGCTCTTGAGGATCAGAAGCTACCGAGTGATTTCTAGTGGGGGTTTTTTTTAATATGAGCCACTCTGTAGAATGTTCACTGACTTTGGTGCTGTTACAAAGGACACCAAAGAATAGTCCCAGATTCAGGTTGCTTGATATCCTTAGGTCCATAAGGACATGGTCAGGCTGTTGACGCACTTGCATCAGTATGACCTAGATGCAGCACATTGCCTGGAATTGGAAAAGTCACATCTGAGAGAAACTATTAATATGTTATCAATGATTCTCAAATCCTTCATTCAATCTGATTGGGGAAAAATCTTCAGTCCCATGGTTGTCATAGTTTGTCAAGACTCACCTGGTTTCAAAAGAATTAGTCAAATAGCTTTGGGGGGAAGCAGGAGAAGCACAACCAAATTTAAAATCTGCTGACTTTTTACCAAGGTTAGGGAGTAGTATTATTCAACCACATCAGAAATGACTGAGCATACTTGATCTGTCTTGATCTCTCCAAGATGATTGCTATTATTTGACTTGAAGAAGGTGGATTTGTTATGAAAAGGTGCATGTGTTAAAAAGAAGGAAGGAAGAAGGCTAACTGCCTTTTTTTCTGTCCAGGGAATTCACTTATTGTCATGAAATAAAGCCATCCAGAGGTTTGAAGACGCAACACAGACAAGCTGAGTGACCTCCCAGCTTTGCCACTGTTGCTACACGGGAAAGTTCACCATGGCATCGTATGGCAGGGGCTCCTATGAGGGTTTTGACCCTTATCAAGGTACATGATGCAGGTGCAACTGGGCGAAATGAGTTGTATTTGACCTATTCTTCTTCCAGAAATAGAATTCTGCACACCAGAGTCTAACAAAAGGGAAATACAAACTTACGCTCATTGTGGGTGGTATGCGTTTCTATTATTTTTAAAGACCTGAGCAAACCCTGCCAGTAAGGTCTGTCAGTGGGAAGTTGCTTGGCTGCTGATGCTGAACACTGCCATTGAGGCCAGCCCTGAAGGCATCATGTTAGGTTTGGGGAGAGTTTGTTCCACGCGGAGAGCTCTGGATAGTTGGGGGTGGGTCTAGGAAGGAGTTTTAAAGAGCTGGATAGTCTCCACTTGCACTATCTTGTTGGAAACAAGCTCCTGTTAGCACTGTGTTGCAGGCTCTGCTTCATGCAGACGTCAGGCAAGCCAGTGCTGGTCTTGTGGAAAAGGGAGGTTTCTGACACGAGTGTTTTATCTCAGCATGTTGAGCAGAACGCTTGTGTGGAATTCTACATAGGCCAGTTAACTGCTAAACTCTTTGATTTCTTTTTAATTGAAATTATGTTACACTGCAACATGTTGATGTGAAAGGCACAGGCTTGTTTCCTTGTTAAAAATTGCAAGCAATAACTGAATAAATTACTCATGACAAGTAACCAACAATTTAATGATGAGTGTGTGTGTGTGTGTGTGTGTGTGTGTGTGTGTGTGTGTGTGTGTGTGTGTGTGTGTGTTTATGTGCGTGTGTATGTGTGCCTGCGTGCATGTGTGGGTAACTCTGTGTGTGTGTGTGTGTGTGTGTGTGTGTGTGTGTGTGTGTGTGTGTGTGTGTGTGTATTGTCACATGCCTGATGCATATCCATTAATGTACATGGAATTTTAAAAAAGTGTTTGTGAGAAGATGATAGCATTTTTATTCGTGACTCTGTGTGTGTGTGTGTGTGTGTGTGTGTGTGTGTGTGTGTGTGTGTGTGTGTGTGAGTGAGTGGAAAAGAGAATGAGAGAGAGAAAGCAAAAGCTCTCATGTACTGGTGTAGTAGTTTTGTGTATCTGTGTAATGAGCAGGGTAATTACATAGTGTGTCACAAGATTCCTTGTTCTTTTCCCACAGATAGCGGAGGCTCAGATTTCACCAGGCTGTCACAGAAGATTGGTCAGAATATTCAGAAAATTACACAGAATGGTATGTTGTTAAATTTGTCATTTCTCAAGACGCAGGCCTGTGGCTGTCTTTGTCTAGAGCCTGTTTTCTTGAGTCTACTCTGTTTGTTGAAAGAATGTACTAGTATCTGATGTAGTATGCTGTCTTCTTTGTTGCATTCTCTAGTCTGTTCCAGAACCTCTCTCTATCTGTCTGTCCCTGTCTCTGTCTCTGTCTTTCTCTCTCTCTCTGTCTCTGTCTCTCCCCTCTCTCCCTTCCTCTCTCTCTCTCTCTCTCTCTCTCTCTCTCTCTCTCTCTCTCTCTCTCTCTCTCTCTCTGGCTTGTGAATTGTCCTATTCAGCAGATTTCCTCTTTCTCCCAGCCAAATTCTTCCTTTTTTTGAGTTAAGTTCCTCTTCTTTTTTTGTGGTTTTTTTTTTTTTCTTAATTTTTTTTTTTTTTTTTAATCGCTGGAAATCTTCAGAACTCCACCCCCACTGCCTGATTTTTTCCTTCACTGATAAGAAGAAATCTGAATGAAAATTTGAAAGCAGTAAATCAGCATTTTGCTGTGTGAAACAGGTGCTCTAGAGCACAGTCTGTTTTTTTTCCCACCTTCCAAGTTCCATTGCACTTTCTACTCTTCCTGCTGCAGTTGTAATCATTTCCTCACTCGCTCTCTCTCTCTCTCTCTCTTTCTCTCTCTCTCTCTCTCTCTCTCTCTCTCTCTCTCTCTCTCTCTCTCTCTCTCTCTCTCTCTCTGTGTCTCCGATTCCTGTCTTCTGACCTCTCTCAGTCTGCTGCTATCCTTTTTTTTTCTATTTGTTTTCTGTTTCATTCCATGCCTCCCATTCCCACCCGCTTCTTCTTTCCCTCTTAAGTGATTGTGTCCCTTCTCTCTCTGTTCCAACCCTCTCTCTCTCTCTCTCCCTCTTTTTCCCTCTCTCTTCCCCCCCCCCCCCCCCCCCCCCCCCTCCTTCCCTTTCATCCCCTGGTCTCAGTCTTTCTTTTTTTTTCCTGTTTCCTTTTAAACCACTTCATTGTTTCAGATCCATTTCAGAGGAAGGTGTGTTCATACCCTTTTCTGAAAAAAACCAACAAACAAACGAAAAAGCACAGGGTAATTACAGCTCCAGCAATAATGTTCAGGGTATATAGCTTGAACTGAAACAAATAAGCAGAAGATGGGAATAAGGGTTGTGTGTAGGATGGGGATGGGGTCTGATAGGAAGGTTCCATTCATATTCAATTTAAATGTTTCTAAAAGCAGGGAGAGAGGGGGAGCAGTGATCCACTTTGACAAGCACAATGATGCTCTTACCATTCCGTCCTGGACGCTTTCATTGGAACCTTCCAAAGGGAGTGTACTCGCATGGTCCTGAACTCAAGTCATCCAGTGCAGAGGAGTGGAGGCCAGACTGGACTCATCTAACGAATGTGTGCATTTTGTATTCTGTAACAGAGTTTTGTGACTTGTGGAAGAGAGAAAAAAAAAACATAATTCAAGAGCTGCGAGCCTGATCAAAGTGATGATTTTTTGTTCAGACTGCATACTCCCACAGCGGATCCGATAAACATGATGAGATCCTTGCAAAATAATGCAATATGTGCACTTTCCCTGTTCATGATTTTTCTCTCTGACTTAAAACTGTCACTTGATTCTTTTGTTAGCAGTGATTTGAGACAAAATAACAGCTGTGGACTGATGTCATTGCACCGTCTAGATTGGGAAGCAAGCATAAGCTGGCTCAGCAACTAAATAATATTGTCACCAGTTGCTGACAAGTTGATGTCCTGTGTATATTGGATCAAAACAGGCGATTCATAGCATCGGTGTGGGGATTCAAGATAGTGCAGTGTCTTCATTGCTGGGTTGCCTCGTGTGACCTGATATGAAATGCTCTTTGTGGACTGCTGGTTCTCGTGTTGCAGCTGTTTCTGGGTGTGCAGTGTTGTGGGGGTCTGGAATAAGTGGTGCGAGAGAGATGCAACAGGAGGGCAAAGCAGAAGATGAGACAGCAAAAACAAAGAAACAAAACAGCTTACAATTATGTAAACATGACAAGTATTAAGCCGAACTGATATAATATGTAATGAGTCTTTCATTTACGTGTGTTCCTAGGGATTCAAGTTGAAACCAGTAAATGATAGAGGTTTGGGGATAGAAGTTTATTTGTCTGTAGTCATCCCACAGAGCTGACTTACCTGTCACAAGTTTTGTTTGTTTGATTTCAATTTTTAGCACATCAGATCCTGTGGCATTTTTTGAGCTGTGTGCTGTTGTTTGAATTTTGGAAACAGGTTATAGATATGTAAGATGGTTAGGCCAAATCAAGTATTTTTCTTGTTAATGTGATAAAACCGGATAGGCTTGTAATCATTGCTTGGCATGTTATAAAGAAGACAGTTGTAGATTTCAGGCAGGAGATGTTAGTTTATCCGTTTTCCTGGGACTGTTAAGCTAAGGCAGAACAAAGAGCAGTCTGTACCAAGTTTGATTCCCAGTTGAGTTGTATACACCAGGTATGAGGTGTTTTCTGTGTTGGCTACATTTGGCAAGGTGGAAAAACAGTGGAGAATTCAGACTTATGAGATGGATGAATCTTATGAGATGGATGAATCTTATGAGATGGATGAATCTTATGAGATGGATGAATCTTATGAGATGGATGAATCTTGAGAGAGTTTTACAGAGGAAAGAAGCTGAACCAGCTTACAACTTCTGTATTGAATTTTCTAGTCTTTTATCCTGTCTTTTAAACCAGAAATCGCTGCAGGGCAAAGTAAGAGAAGTGCTGTGTAACAGTATAATATGCACTGTGGGCACATGGCAGTGTTGTGTTGAAAGTGTGGCCAGTGTGGCTTGAGAAAGGTTAAAATACACTGAAATATTGCCATTATCTTATGGGTGTTATGTGGCTTCTATTTTTCATCTTCTTGTATTGAAAGTGCGTCTTATTTAGGCAGGCACATTAACAATGGAGAACATGTTTATGATGATGCTATTAGATCATAAGCACATTGAAAAATGAAACATGTCAGGATAATCAGCATCCAGATCACTATAAGAGATTTTTACATATTATTATATAGTAGGAGTGAAACTGCACTGCCTTTTGTTTCCAGTGACACTGGTCAAGAATCTGGTGGCTCAGATTGGAACACCTCAGGATTCTGAAGATGTCCGTACCAGAGTGTGAGTTGGGTTTAATGTTTTTGGTGTATTTTATTGTGGTGTGTGTGTGTGTGTGTGTGTGTGTGTGTGTGTGTGTGTGTGTGTGTGTGTGTGTGCAGCGTGGAATTATGGTTTGATTGTGTGTATCACAGTGGCATGTGATGTTTTGAATATCAATATTTTTCTAATAAAGATGTGTTTTCAAATGCAACAGGTTTTTCTTTTTCTCCTTTGGGAAGACATTTTTCTTGGTTGCATTTGATATCGACCACATTTTTAGTAAAATTAAGAGGGAGAGAAAGAGAGAGAGTGTGTGTGTGTGTGTGCGTGTACACACATGCATGTATGCTTTTGTGCATGTATGTTGGCATGTGTGTATGCTTAAATATGTCTGTATTTGTGTGTGACTTTGTTTTTGCACCAAGACTAAAGTAACTTTTTTTACAGCCCAGTTGGACAAGTCGCTTGCCCAGATAGATTTTTAGCCGTATTTCATTTATTTACTTTCACAAGAGACACACACTTAAAAACACATGCACACACACACACTCGCATGCACGCACACATGCACGCATGCATGCATACACGCACGCATATTAAAGAACCAAGAAAATATTTTGGGTATTGTGTAAACCATGTAATTCGGTGGTCATGCAGAGGAAAACAGATTGTTAGATAAATTACCATTGGTCTTCTAAAAATACCTACCAATAGCAAGTCACATGGAGCTGTAACACAGTTCTTCTTAGTCTTCATATAACTGGGCCTTTTGGAGTGGAGACTCAAAATGGGCATCTGTTCTAATCTTCCTGATGGCCGTCACATCTACACTGGGGTCATGAAATGGGAGGGGAAGAAAAAATTCAACATTTTTACATGCCCAGCGATGCACTTACCCAGGCCAGTCTGGCAACGGTTAATGTTCATCCCAGCACAGATGTGTGGTCATACTACATGTATCAAAAATAAGTCAGACTTGTCCAGAAGACAGGCATCCACATCATCTAAGTGCTGTTGGCTTCTTTATGGTTACCTCGGTGAACCTGTTAGCTCATTCTGTACAAGGTATGAGATCATTAATACCAGTTACTTCCTTTGTAGACCAAGTATGAGATGAGGTATTTTCTTGTAACGTAGCGCTATACCAATGTGGTTTACTTCAACTTTGCATAGTGTGCGTTTTCAGCTGAAACATTTACCACTAGCTGACAGGCAAAGAGGCTGCTTCCTGGCCAGTCAGACTAGCTGGTTTGTATGAACTTTCACTTATCATTGGGAGACAAATAACTGCATGGAAATGAGAATCTTCTCAAAAATGCTTCCAGTCAATACATGTCCCTTCCCACTGCTTTTGCATTGTTCCTGATGTGTCTGTTCTCATGTGATTAGGATAGACTTCCTTTCTTATTTCAAATGATTGAAAGAGACGTGCATACACCAGAACATTTTTCCTTTTATTGAAGCTTTTTCACTGACATCTTTAGAGCTGCTGAGAATTAATCTCACAAAACTTTTTAATGGATCATATTCTTCCTATAATACTGGATCTTTGCTAAGCACATTTTATACAGCTCCATTAGAGTGGTTCAAAAAATAGATAATGGCTATTCACATTGTCATTCATTTGCATGTATTTCACATGCACAGTGGGCGTAGACGTAAAACACACACAGTCCTAACCAGCACATACACAATCTGTCAATATTTAATCATCCAAGCATTGTATATACAGTGTATTACAGAAGCGACGTAATTTTCACCCTGTCTTGAATGTCATGAAAGAATCAGAGACAGAGGAATTTGTTCATGTGGCCAGGGCCAGGAAAGAGGAAGACCTTTTGCCCTCTTGGTTCTCAGTATGGGCATTCACAAAAGATGAGTTCTCAAGAAAAGCGGTGCTAAAAAGGTGTTTAGATGTGAAGAAATGCAGACAGATATTCAGGTGAAGAACCTGAAGTGATGTTGAAGGAGAGCATTGAAGATTTGTAACTGATTCTGTTAGAGGTTGAAAGCCAGTGTAGAGACTGAAAGAGGACACAGAAGTGGAGGTACATCTTAGAACTTAAAAAATTAGAGGACTGGTCAAGCAGCATTGTTTCACATTGTTTGAAGTCTTTGAGAAGGTACTTTGGAAGGTCAGTAAGAGGAGAATTACAATAATCTATTTTAGAAAGAATAAAGACACTCACAAAGTGAAAGTCATGACGGCATCAGTGAAGAGATGATGAGAAAATTAACTTCCCTTACAATGCTCAAGATCTGCAGATCTACACCTGTTAGAAACATGTTCAGATCTACACCTGTTAGAAACATGTTGTAAGGAAAGGCTTTGTGGGTTTATGGCTGGGAAGTATTTAGGCGTGGTGTTTGTGACATAATGTGGCTGTTGTTTCAGAGAGCAGACAATCTACTACACCAACCAGCTGCACAAGGAGACCAGCAGTCAGCTTAAGGAACTGGCACAGCTGCGTTTGCCTCCCTCCTCCTCAGAACAGGTCAGGGCCTTTATCAGTGCTTTCATCTTCCTACTGCCTCCCTCCTCCTCAGAACAGGTCAGGGCCTTTATCAGTGCTTTCATCTTCCTACTGCCTCCCTCCTCCTCAGAACAGGTCAGGGCCTTTATCAGTGCTTTCATCTTCCTACTGCCTCCCTCCTCCTCAGAACAGGTCAGGGCCTTTATCAGTGCTTTCATCTTCCTACTGCCTCCCTCCTCCTCAGAACAGGTCAGGGCCTTTATCAGTGCTTTCATCTTCCTACTGCCTCCCTCCTCCTCAGAACAGGTCAGGGCCTTTATCAGTGCTTTCATCTTCCTACTGCCTCCCTCCTCCTCAGAACAGGTCAGGGCCTTTATCAGTGCTTTCATCTTCCTACTGCCTCCCTCCTCCTCAGAACAGGTCAGGGCCTTTATCAGTGCTTTCATCTTCCTACTGCCTCCCTCCTCCTCAGAACAGGTCAGGGCCTTTATCAGTGCTTTCATCTTCCTACTGCCTCCCTCCTCCTCAGAACAGGTCAGGGCCTTTATCAGTGCTTTCATCTTCCTACTGCCTCCCTCCTCCTCAGAACAGGTCAGGGCCTTTATCAGTGCTTTCATCTTCCTACTGCCTCCCTCCTCCTCAGAACAGGTCAGGGCCTTTATCAGTGCTTTCATCTTCCTACACTCTCAAGAGGTGAAAATACTGGGACCAGGAAAAACGCGTTTCTCCCCTGAAGCATATGTGTCATGTCAGGTTTTCAAGACTTATGTTTGAGTTTGTCTGTGTGTACAAGTATGCGGATGTATTAGAAGGTGGGTATGTATAGAATTTAGTATCTTGACTGAAAGTTTGTAAAAAAATTACAATGGACTTTAGCACTCTCATGAAAGGCTTTGAAACTTTACTCAAGACATGATTATCACATATCACAAAAAAAATGTGTGTATTCTTTTCAGTTTTTTGTTGGATTGAATTTACTTTAAATACCAATAGTTTGCCATATTTCTTCTTCCTATACAGCAGGAAAATAAGGGATGCAAACCCATTGAAAGTAGTATCTAAAATTGCCTCTCTTTAGCTCAGAAATGTTGACAGTTTTTTGCTGCTTTTTTCTTTTCTTTTACTCTCCACATTCACCTCCTTTACATCGCCAGATATGTAATTTGGTTAACTTAAAAGTGGCATTAAAAATGGACTGATGTGCAACACTGTTATCAGTAATGGTTATCAGAGTTCTAACTGAGAAATAAGGAAGAAGAAGAAAAAGAATATTTTTCTTGTGCATGGTGTAAGTGCTCTGAATGTGTAGACTGGTTGAGTGATATGTCGATCTTTTCTTCTCTAGATCTCTGAAAATTGGAGGTAAAACTTACCTTTAAAAAGGTCTGTCAGTGTCATAAAGTTTGCAGTTTTCTTCTTCAGCATTTCCTTCATGCAGTTGAGTTGTCTTCAGGGTAAGGTTTGCAGAGATCCTCTATTTTCTAGTCTTTTTTTTGCAAGACATGAAGCGTTAACTCCTGTGACCCTGCATTTTTTTGTAATCGCAGGAAATCTTTCTTTTTTCAGTTGCTAGCATAGCAATTATTTTGAGAAAGTCTGACACATGATGTGTTTGCAGAGGCAATGGAAGGTGCAAAAGGAGCGTTTCACAGATGAGTTCAGCAATCAGCTGAAGACCTTCCAGACAGTGCAGCGGGAGGCCGTGGAGAAAATGCGAGCCAGCGTGCAGAGGGCTCGGGCACACTCTGGCATCAATCAGGTAGGTCGTCTGTGTGTCTGTCTGTCTGTGTGTGCAGGGTTTTTGACTGGCCAGGGAAAACTGAAAATATCGGAATTTCTGAAAGTAATTTCCAATCACTTAAAAATCATGAAATGAACAATCTGTACAAAGTTGTGGAAAGTCAGTGAATACATTCATTATGGAAGTCTTTTGCCAGAGAAGTGACCCAGAAGAAGAAAGCATCCATTTCACCTCATACAGACATGTGGCCTCAAATTATAATGAAAATTTCACACAGCTTCAAAGGTTTGTATAGGGATGGGACACAGCTCCTTACAGAAATCCCATGTGTTAGGGTAACAACTCCAGCTGCAAATTCAGTGTGGTGACGGCATTTTTGAATCATGCAAACCAGCTTTGATCATGTTTGGGTCAAAGAAGAGAAATACACAGAACTGCCAAGTGCTACGCTTTTGGCATGGCATGCTATGATTTCTTCAACAATGTTACGCAGCTACACTTTGTTATCAAATGCTGTGCCAAAACACAGCAATTTTGAAAATTAAAAAAAAAAAAATCAATCTGCACAGATTTAAAGCCAGCTTAAATAGTGAGATAACATAAATATTTAGACTGTAGACTAATTTCATCAAAACATAGTCAGAAAGGAGAGGGAGAAAAAGTAGAAGAAAAACTGCTGTAGACTATCTTGATTTTGCTACCTTGTTGATTGGTTTTGTCGTTGGCTGTTTCTGTTTTTTGTAGGTCAAGTCAAAATCATGCGATAACTAGTCAGATATCTGTCTTCTTAGTCCACCATCATGTTGTGTGTGAAGCGAAGTGCGATTGAATGTACTACTGAGTCTGACTTGTCACATCATATGTGAATGATACACTTGAATTTAGAATGGTGCGCTTACAATGTCACAAAGCTACGCTTTGGGTTTTTGAGACCTTGGCAGCTCTGAGTACAAGTTGTTTCCATTATGGCTAGATGAGGTTTCATCAAACAGGACATCTTACAATATAAGCAAAGAAAACAAAAAAAGACCATTCATGCATGCTTTGTAGATTTCCTTGTTTTAGAGGGCTGCTGGTACCTGTTGACAGGAACACATGTTGAAAATGGAGTATAGAGAAAGGAAACTCTGACAGAAAGCTCTAGGGAAAGTAACGGAATTTGCAAAACAGATCTTGGTATGAATTTTGTATGTGTGCGCGCGTACACGGTGTGAGTGAGTGAGAGAG
>CM031606.1:17699762-17721937 GCA_018398815.1 Conus ventricosus
TTGTGAGAGACCTTGGCAGGAGGATTGGAACACAGAAAAACAAATCTTTCAGATCGTCCAAACCTTAAGGACTTTCCATCTACTCTGTGGTCTAAAGAGGAAACGGTTCTGTGCGCTGCACACGGCCTTCGTATTTTACCCATTCCTACCTTTTAAAGAGTGAAGAAGCTCCGTGGTGCATTCTATGTCATGCATCACTCACAATGAAACATGTTCTTTTAGAGTGTTGGGATTTGCACGATGTGAGACACAAACATTTTACGGCGGAGTCCATGAAGATCCTGTTCAGTGATCTTGAGTTTTTGAAAAGGATTAACATTTTTCATCTGATTTAAGATTTTACGGAAGAAAGATTTTTAACGAAGTTTCTGGTACGTTTCTAGACGATGTCATTTATAGAGATTGTGTGAAAAGGGGTGTTTTTTTTTTTTTTTTAATGACTGGTGAGTTGATTTTAACGTGGTGACAGCCCTGATGTGGCCCTTTGCGGTCGGCTGGGCTATAAGCAACATTATCTTATCTTATCTTATTTCAGCGTAGGCGTTAAACCCGCTACCCCCCAGTCTCTCCAGCAGAGGAAAAAATCTGCTGGCGAGCGGACTGGGAAACAGACCCCTCCCAGATCCTCCAGCCTCGCTCCGGGGAAGGATGGGAACGGCTGTTCCCCCCAAAGGTCCTGGGGCCTGTCCAAAAGCCCCTAAAGGGCAAAATGGGGAGGTGATCGAGGTGGATAGGCCTTTGTCTCGTCATCCTCCACAAGGAAAAAGGGTCAGGAAAAAACAGCTTCCTGACCTCAAACAAACAGCAATATCAACTGTAAACAAGTTTTCTCCTCTGCAGCCGACAATGAGGAAGCTGAAATGGAATGAGTTTTTCACCTTTTACATTTCTTTGCCATAATGGAGTCAAGGTCTGTTTTCCAATTTTGAGGAGCTACAGCTACTTTGCCACAATTTAAAACCTGTTGTGTTAGCCCTACAAGAAACAAAACTTCAGAACCAGAAGAATCCCTCCGGGGGGTTGCGACCTTGTCGTGGTCGGAGGCTTGCGCGGTCCAGTGATCCCTTAGGCTTTGCTGGCGGGGGCATCAATACTTGGGAGATAGGCTGGGTTTTTTCACACTGCTTGTAGGCCTGAGAGGTGAAGATGCTGTATGGCCTAAGCGAAACGTGGTAAGAAGTTGATGCCCCTGGTAGGGCTTCCCATGTCAGATAGGCTAAGGGTGAGGATCCTGACTAAGAGTAACCCGCCTTTCTCCTTTTCTTGTTTTCTGCCTTCCTTATTTGGCCCTTTTCTATCTTCGTCTCCCCTTCAAGTCTTCTTTTCTACACTCCTTTTCTCTCTGTGGTCTCCTTAAGATCCGCCGCGTTTGCCGTGCGGTGCGACCTGTGTCGGAGGGAATGAGATCCTGGTGATTGAGAGGGCCAGCGCTCTCAACACATCACTTTGGCTCGGACCTCTCCTAGACAGGGAGTACACTTTGGCCCGGGTGTACTAATCGGCTCCCCTTCTTGGGGCTGGGTCAAAACAGGCATTTCTTCCCGGCTGGCCAAGGTAACCCCTGCAGTGCTCAGCTCTCTGTTCCCGGGAGTTGGGCATGATCAGGGGGGATAGGGTTGGTAGGTTTTTGTCTGTTGTATGTCTCTCCGAAGCCTGGAAGGGGTCAAGACAGTGATTCTTGGCCCTGGCCCCTTAGTTGGACTCCAAGGTGGGTGGGTAAGGGAGAGATGAAATTTTTGCCTATAAATATGACCTCAAATAAACATCACTCCCCCCCAAAAAAGGGAAGTTCAGTTAGTTTCACAAAGGTTGTCACAGGAGTCCGATGGAGACTCTGATTCTGAAAATGAAACAAGGCAGTTGTCAGGATTTGGTCTTCTTGGTTGATCATGGAAAGTAAGGAGCAGGACAAACCTCTTTCTGCACTAAGCCCATTTGCAATACAGAAGGGCTTCCAAGGTATTGCAGGAGACCCACAGTCCATTAAGCGTCTCAGAAACGGCACCTTTCTCATCCAGAGTAAAACTAAAAAACAATCAGAGCAGCTGCTGAAAGCTACAAAGCTGGTAGACCGAGAGATCCGGGTGACCCCCCATAACAGCTGAATTCCTCTAAGGGAGTCATTCGATGCCCAGATCTTAGAGGTGTCTCGGAGGCAGAGATCAAGGCGGAACTGGCATCCCAGGGTGTGACAGAGGTGCATAGGGTGACAGTGAAAAAAGGTGCAGAAAGAGTGGCCACCAACACCCTCTTTCTGACATTCTGTAACCCTGTGCTGCCCTGTCATCAAGGTAGGATATTTGAATGTCCGTATACAAATGTATGTTCCGTCTCCAATGCGTTGCTTCAAATGCCAGAAGTTTGGTCATGTCAGAGACCGCTGTTCTGGGCAGGAGGTGTGTGGGGTTTGTTGCAAGGCAACCCATGATGGGCCATGTAAAGACCCGGCGCATTGTGCAAACTGCGGTGGCGACCACCCCTCCTCTTCACGCAACTGCCCTGTCTGGAAACAAGAGTCAACCATCCAAAAGGTGAAAACAGAAAAGAAGATCTCGTTTTTTGAAGCCCGCAGGCAGGTTGTTGGCAGTCAGACGCCAACAGCATCTTCATACGCTTCGGCGGTAAAAAAAGTATCGACACGTTCAGTCTGCTGCCAGACTGACGATTTTACTTTCTCTAAAACTTTGCAAGGAAGACAGATAAGCTTTGGTGGAAGCAGGTCCACCACCTCCCAACCCAAAGTGGGTGCCACTGGTGGGGGCAAAAAATCTGCCACCCCCCAGACTGCTCAGCAGTCTACTCCATCTGCTGCTGGGCAGATCAAAAAGCCAGCCCTTCCACCTCCATCTCCCTTGAACAGTGCTCGTGCAGGCAGGGGAGTTCAACTGAGTGTGGAAATGGTGGAGATGAGAAAGAAACCTCCACCATCTCCAAACCCCAGACCTCCACCATCTCCAAAGTCCAGGCCTTCGTCACCTGCGGGCAAGTCTGCCAGCAGGCCTGTAGACCAACATACTCCAGTGAAACTAAATAACAAATTCACTCCATTGGCAGCAGACGTTGAGGAGGAGATGACCTGATCTCTCTCCTTTTTGCCCTCTGCACCATGGATAGTATAATATTCCATTGGAATATCCGTGGACTAAATTCCAACTTCGAGGAGCTGCAACTTTTGTGTCAATCTATAAAACCTTCCGTCGTGGCTCTTCAGGAAACTCAAATTCAAAGCCAGAAGACCTTTACTCTTTCTGGCTTTAATATTCTTTCAAAACCTGCACAACCATCCACGTTGGGATTGTCGGGCGGTGTTGCCCTTCTCCTACACAAAACTTTGTTGTATAGTCCTGTCGCTCTGTCTACCTCCCTTCAGGCTGTAGCTGCGAGAGTCACTCTCCACAAGACTGTGACAATCTGTTCCCTTTATCTTCCACCTTCTGTCCCGGTTTGTCATCAGGACCTTGTCAGTCTGTTAGGGGAACTTCCTCGACCTTTTTTGCTGTTGGGTGACTTTAACGGTCACAACCCTCTTTGGGGTAGTGCCGGTACGTCATCCAGAGGTCTGCTGATTGAGGATGTCCTTTCGGATTTGGATTTGTGTTGTCTGAACGACGGATCTGCAACTTACCTCCACTCTTCCACAGGTTCACTTTCGTGTTTTAGATTTGTCGGTTTGTGACCCCTCGCTGGTCCTGGACTATGAGTGGTCTGTCCATGACGATCTGCACGGAAGTGACCATTTCCCTGTTCTTTTACAACCCATATTAACTGAAACCGCCTCTGTCTCTCAACATCTCAATTATAAGAAAGCAAACTGGGATCTATTTGCAACCACTATTTCTAGGGAATTCCAGGACACTGATTTTTTTTCAGAGTCCAGACCCAGCAGAATCTCTGACTAATACTGTAATCAAATGTGCTAAAACCTGTATTCCAGTGTCTTCCGATAAACTTCAAATGCCAAAAACACCCTGGTTCGATTCAGACTGCCAACAAATTTCCAAAGTTCGGAAACGGGCTCAGCGTCGGGTGTACCAACGACCTTCGGGTCCCAACGCTCGAGCCATCAGAAACTCCGTGCGAAATCAAGACACACTTTCAAAATCAGTAAACGTCGGTCCTGGAGAAACTTCTGCTCCAGGCTGAATCTAAAACTTCTAAGAAAAAAGTTTGGAACATCATTAGAAAAATCAAAGGGAAGAACACCAACCCCTCCATTCATCACTTGAAACTTGCCGATGCTCTGATCACTGACAAAAAAGCTGTTGCCAATCTGTTGGCCTCCACCATCCAACAGAACTCCTCGTCTTCAAATAAATCTGCAGCCTTTTTAAGAAACAAAGAGATTAGAGAGAAATCTTCATACAATTTCACATCAGACAACTCTGAAACCTATAATCTTCCTTTTTCAATCGTTGAACTCAAATTAGCTTTACAAACCTGCACTGATTCTGCCCTGGTCTGGATGACATTCATTATCAGGTTGTGAAACATTTTCCAGAAAGCTGTCTCCAGACTCTTCTCCAAGTTTATAACCATATCTGGACCACAGGGTCCTTTCCGCTCCTCCTGGCGGAAAGCCCTGATCATTCCCATTCCAAAGCCTGGAAAGGACCTTACCAACCCTTCCAACTATCGCCCAATCGCTCTGACCAGCTGCCTCTGTAAGCTGATGGAAAAGATGGTCAACTCCCGTCTGATGTGGAAGCTGGAAACCGATGGTCTTTTGGCCAGTGAACAGTGCGGTTTCCGGAAGTACCACTCGACGGTTGACCATCTAATCCGTCTGGAAACCACCATCCGCAATGCCTTTGTCAACAAACAGCATGTGGTTGCTATCTTTTTCGACCTCAAAAAGGCGTACGACACCACGTGGAAAGCAGGAATCCTCATGGACCTGCACAGACTTGGTTTTCGGGGTCACCTGCCTCTGTTCATTCAGAACTTTTTAGCCGATCGACAGTTCCAGGTGCGTGTTGGCACCACACTCTCTGACATCCATGGGCAGGAGTTGGGTGTTCCTCAGGGGAGCATCCTTTCTCCAGCCCTTTTCAGTATTAAAATAAATGACATTGTCCAATCGGTAAGCCAGGGCACTGAGTCCTCTCTGTTTGTTGACGACTTCGCGCTGTATGCAGTTGGAGCTTCTTACGCCAGCGTACAGCGTCGACTCCAACTTTGTGTCAACAGAATCCAGCAGTGGGCTGAGGAAAGCGGGTTTACCTTCTCCCGTACCAAAACTCAGTCAATTCATTTCCACAATTTTCGTCAATTCTTTGCTGATCCTGAAATTTGTCTGGACAAGTCCACCATTCCAGTTGTAAAAGAAGCCAAATTCCTGGGAGTTATTTTTGACCAAAAACTCAACTTTCTCAGCCACATCAAAAACCTCAAAACTTCTTGCCAGAAAGCTCTGAATATTCTGCGGGTCGTAGCGCACACCGACTGGGGCGCTGATAAGAAAACTTTGCTGCACCTCTACAGAGCCTTGGTCCGTTCCAAACTGGACTACGGTTGTGCTGTCTACGGCTCCGCAAGACCCTCTTACCTCAAACTCTTGGACCCTATCCACCATCAAGGGCTTCGTCTCTGTCTTGGAGCGTTCCGCACCACCCCTGTGTACAGCCTGTACGCAGAGGCGGGTGAACCTTCATTGTCCAACCGCAGGCTGAAACTGTCTTTAAATTATTATATCCGACTGTTCTCAGAACCGCAAATCCTGCCTATGACTGTGTCTTTGACCCTCCGTTCCAAAGTAAGTTTGAAAACAACCCGAAATGTATTCCACCGTTTGGTCTTCGTATGCGGCCTCACGTGCGGAATGCAGGTCTAGACCTAGGAGTTGTGTCCGATTTTTCCAAGTTTCCGGATCAACCTCCGTGGACCTTCTTCACACCAGAGATTCGTTTCGACCTTGCAGCTTTTCGCAAAGAGTCTACCAGCTCTCTGGCGTACAAGGCTTTGTATGCTGAGCTCTGTTCCAAATTCCCATCCTATCAAAAGTTTTCACTGACGGTTCCAAGTCTGAAGATGGAGTGGCCTGTGCAGCCTACTGCCCTGGGGCTCCTTCTCAGATACTGTTGGAACATATACATTCAGATGCTTCTGTCTATTCTGCTGAACTTACTGCTCTGGTTTTGGCTTTGAAGATAATCTCACATTCTCAAAGAGGGACTTTCTAGTTCTGTCGGATTCGCTGTCAGCTTTGGAGGCCATAGCTGGCCGCAACCTTCAGCATCCAGAACTTTTACTTTTTTTGAACTTTTAGCAAGTTGAAGGCGGACGGTTACAACATTACTCTTGCTTGGGTTCCTGGTCATGTTGGCATCGGCGGGAAACGAAATGGTTGATCGTTTCGCCAAGAACGCCACAAGAGAGAAACTGTCCAACATTTATATCCCCTGCTCAGATGTGAAACCCAAAATTAACGATTATGTGAGAGACCTCTGGCAGGAGGATTGGAACACACAGACGAACAACAAACTCTTTCAGATCCGTCCAAACCTTAAGGACTTCCTCCCATCTACGTCGGGTGGTCGTAAAGAGGAAACGGTTCTGTGCCGGCTGCACACCGCCCATTCGTATTTTACCCATTCTTATCTTTTAAAGAGTGAAGAAGCTCCGTGGTGCATTCCATGTCATGCACCACTCACAATGAAACATGTTCTTTTAGAGTGTTGGGACTTGCACGATGTGAGACACAAACATTTTACAGCGGAGTCCATGAAGATCCTGTTCAGGGATGTCCCGCCAGACGTGATCCTTGAGTTTTTGAAAGAGATTAACATTTTTCATCTGATTTAAGATTTTACGGAAGAAAGATTTTTAATGCAATTTCTGGTGCGTTTCTAGACGATGTCATTTAATGCGATGTGTGAAAGTTGTTGGTTTTTTTTTGTTTGTTTTTTTTCAAATGACTGGTGAGTTGATTTTAACGTGGTGACAGCCCTGATGTGGCCCTCTGCGGTCGGCTGGGCTATAAGCAACATTATCTTATCGTGTTCCTTTACTCAAGCCCCCCTTATTGGTTCCAGATCCCCCCAAATTTTCATACCAATGGGGGCAAAGCCCCCCATTTTAGAAATTTCTAGATGCAACCCTGTGACTGGTGAGTTGACTTCTACGCGGTGACAGCCCTGATATGGCCCTTTGCGGTTGGCTGGGCTATAAACAACATTCCACCCTTTCCAGCCTACTGGGTCGAATAATCACAGAGCCAGAGTGATGAACACAACCATCTGATGTTGACGGTTGATTTTCCACTTCAACTTTGTCACCTTGAACATATTCGTGGTATTTGGTGGCTTCGTGAACACGTGGATTCACGATCAACAAAGTTTCATCATCTTCAGATGCCAAAATGGCTATTTCGGGGTTGAAATCAGAGTCATCTTTGAGGAAGACCTCATCTTTGATTTGTCTGACAGTGTATTGTGCTTGTTTGCTCATTTTGGCTTCTGAAACGAAGAAAAAACATGTGTAAAACTGCTTTAAAATGGCGCTCAAACGTCTCCAAATCACTGGGAAGGAATACACAATAGAGTAAGCTCCCTTTCTTAATTAATATTCATGCTATTAGAAGTGAAAGTAAGTGGGTGTCACCAACTGACAGTTTGCCGGTCACAGGTGCTGAGAGGGGGCGTGTTTCGGCTGACAATTTGTCAGTTGCAGGGTTCAATGAGGGAAAGTCAAGATGGTTAAGAAAGAGGATTGGATGGGAGCGCATTTACTGTGAATCATGTTCATTGTGTCCCATGTTATTACATTGGGTCAAACATATTTTGTGAGAGAGAATGGGGTTAATTTCCTTCACCTCCCTCCTTGACATACTCTTATGAAGGGAGACAAATGCCAAAGTCCGGCACATTTTTATGGCTGTCTTGAGCAGCATTCTTGGCTTTGGAAAGTATTTTGAGACCTGTCTTACACAGTGGTCTGGTCTCACTTCAAGATGAGCATGTTTGGCTGCTCACCTTCTTTTTGATATTTTGACGCTTGTTTGGACAGGTAAGCATGAGAAAAAGGAAGTTTTCTACATGGCTCTTCAGATTTCTACTTTATTTTCCAGCGTGGCAAAGACTAGGTTTGCTTTGTTCGTCATTGGTAACATGTTTGGATCCTGTTGTACGTAAAATCTATTGGTTGTCACTTGAACACTGGTATGTCCAGGTGAAATAGGAGCTGGAATTGCATCAGTCAAACTCATGTATAAAGCTGGAAACGGTTTCCATATTCCTTGTAAATTCTGCAATGTGAATGGAGAGTACACAAGACCTTGTAGATCCTTAGATTAGATTAGAGGTCTTTGTGCCTTGAAAATTAATCCTTCAGCATTGCAAGTGTTCATAGGAGCTTTGGGGTGGATATAGGGATTAGAAACATGAATCATTTGACCTTGATGGGAAAAGATCAGTCACAGGTCTGTAGATGGAATGGTTATGGTGTAAAGGATACAACAGCAGTTTAATTTGGAAGTGACAATTCTTTCTTTCTGTGCACGCAGGCTGTTACTCCTGCGGACACTGCCTGTATAGACAGGCTGTGGAGTTTTGTGTGTATGACCGTTTTTTTATCCCGCCATTAAGGCAGCCCTGTTCCATCTTCGGGGAAGGAAGCGACAATAAAACTGTATTTACAGTGTTGTGAAAGTTGCAAATATGTCAAACAAGCACATACATTCGGCTTTTTTTTTTTCTATAGAGGTGGCTGTTTTCCCCTCTGGATACTTGCAAAGTCCTTATGAGGTCCTTGAAAGGTCATTGGGTTTGTTTACTGGAAGTGTGTCAGAAACCTTGTACGTCTGCTGTATGCTTAATGTGTTCCATCAGGATCACGTTTATTATTCATTTACATGATCTATATATTTCAGAGATGAGTCGGATGAGCATGCAGCCATTCAGATATCAGATGATGAAGATGACATGTTCAACATTCAGTTGTCACGCCAGAAGCAAGTACAGAAGAGCAGCAGCAAAAGCAAAGTAACCCAGAAACGAAGACGAGGAGCTGTGTTCCAGTCAGATGTTGATGATGATGAAGAGGATTATATGCCTGGAAAAAGGAGAAGATAGATATTGATGCACATTTGTATGAGTAGAATTCACAGGTGCAGTCCGAGTTTGTAATGGTTTTAGGATAATTAATTCTGATAGACCCAAATTTATGTGGATGTTATGCTAGTGCAGTAATCAATTTCATTTGCATGGACAGTAAAGATTATGTTCAAACCATATCTGAAGTGTCAGTGAAGTTATTGTATCCTGATTTATGCTGACAGTGTCTGCCTATGAGGAGTTTGTACCAGTTTTTTCTCCTAGAAGATTTCTTGTGGGAAATTCAGCCTGTGATTGAGGAGCTACAAGTTATCATCATGTGCTACCCATACATCTGCTTTCGGTTCTTCAAGAACTTAACAACATGCAGCATACAGAACTTTGGTTTATGAGCTTGCCAAAGAGAATAATGGAAGGATTTCCTTCATACACTCTTTCTCTAATTAATGCAGTTGTCGTCTCTTTTCATGCGAAAAGGGTTTGCATAGAATTGACAATAATGGAATTTCCTTTTATGAACTGAATGCATATTATATATGTATGTATTTAAATGCATATACATGTTACAGGAATTTTAGTTTGTGGATCGAATGTATATATACTGTAACATATGATTTAGAATGCTGAGGGGAAGAGAAGTAAACTTTTTAAGAATAATTCAAATATCAGTAGAGGGATGAGGAAGGGGGTAGGAATAGTGAAAATGAGAGGTGGGTTTGGAACATGGAACCTTGAACTGTCAAAGCAGATGCTGAAATTTGCCACTTCTTGATTTTGATACTATGCACGTTGCTGTTCCACTTATATCAGTTTTAAGAATAATGTATCTATTTGTTCTGACTATCCAATTTTTAGAATAATGTGTCGATTAGTTCTGACCATGTAGGAATGCTGGAAATATTTCAACATTCTGCCACTATTTCAGTGTGAAAATGGTGTTTGGTAGGTTTTATTTTCTTGTATCTTTTCTTATTGTTTTTTTTTATATACACAGTCAGGTTTTATTTTGTTGTTGTTTTTTTATGTCAATTAATTCCAAGCTCTGTTAGTGGTGGTAATGACGCTACTCTTAGCCGATTATCCTGACACCCCCATACACAATCATAGCCAGGCTTGTACTGATGCTGTTATGTGATTTTTTTTTTTTTTCTCCCTTCTTCTAGTTCCTAGTTTTTGTGCATCTGTCTGTGCCTTGCGCCTATGCTGCTTATTCTAACTTCTCAATACACCAGCCAGACTCACTCTGGTCTTGTCACAGTCCTATTGCCTTAGTCCTCATAGACCTACAAGTTATGGGTTATCTAGAGGCCATCCACTTTCCATGTGGGATGAGATGTCGCTCATTTGTTTTATTGTACCTGCATTGATGGTGTCATCGTTTTTGTGTTGTTGTTTTTTTTGCTTTAAATAATAATAATGATGTATGGATTTTATATAGCGCACTTCTTGGGATCAACTCATTGCGCTCAACACACACTCAAACACTCGCACTAACATGTGTTCACACACACACACACACACACACACACACACACACACACACACGCACACCTACCGACACTGGCGCATTCATTTTAATTCTTGCAGACCTGCAGAGGGTTTGGTCTGAGGCTGTAAATGTCATGATTGTGTCCAAGTATTTCAGTCATTTTGGTCTGACCTGTGATTAAAAGTTTGTTGTGTTCGCCAGGAACTAGGTGTGAAGATGATTTCAAGTATGTTCAAACACAGTTGAGGTTAGGTACATCATATTGGTATGTTTGGGCATGCAAGAGATGTGATGCACATATTCTGATTATGATTTTGAATAGGCAGTGCAAACCTCAGTGATGTTATGGGGGCTGAATTATATACAACACAATTCTTGATCCGCCTTTTTTTTTCCCCATGTCTGAAATTCAACAAGAGCTTCTCATTAGACAAACAAACAAATGGTCTTATGTAGATGTTGTGAAAATGAAAGTGAAAATGTTGGCATAAACTAGCTTGTACAACATAATTGTGTCAATATATCGTCTAGGTATATTTATGTCTATTGTCCAGTCTGAACGGAGAGATTTGAGATGTGATATTCATGAAATGGAAGAATATTTTCATGCAGAGCTTCAGAGTGAAATGCATGCCTGGTATGTGTTTGTACATGCACATTTTCCTCTGAAATGAGCTCAGGTGATTTTTAAGTCATAGTTTTACCCAGAACAAAACTGTTTACAAATTCTCTTACACACATTTTCTGTCATTTGATCTGTAGAAATGATGATCAATGGCTATTCCAGATACACATTGAAGACTGAAAAACATGGGTTCCACATTTTGACAGGTGATATGAAATTCTCATTTTCTGTCTTTCCAGGCAGGTTACATTAACTCTTTCTATACTAAGGACCGCATACCTGGTCCTTATGTTTACAGCCTTTGTATACTAAGGACAGCATATGTGGTCCAAAGCTTTGGAATTGTTCTCCGAAACTACTTGTTGGGGATAGCTCCTGCATACTGATTAGAGTGCAGGCGTACTGGTACTTAGTCTTTGCAAGCTGAATGCTCGCTAGCAGACACTTTTCACACCAGGTCACCAGCTCGGTTTGGCTTCACATGGCAACGTGGCGCACAGCCGTCCGGCATAGATGAAAATCGCCATATTTAGTTTCTGGTCAACATGCACTGCCGATGACACCACACTGTGACCTTCAACGCTGTGGAGTGGAAATGCTTAGCATTGGGACAGTGCTCTAGCACTTGCAGACAGCGAGAAATGAGAGATTCTTATGCTGATGTTTTCTCTTGTGTTTCATGCTTTTTTTTGTGCAGCAAATTGCTTATTCATCCGTTCCAGTGGAGGTAATTTACTCTATGTGTGATTCGTTTGTTGTGCTCCTTCGTTGTGCCGTTTGATATAACTCGATGGTGCCCGCGTTTGTGTGCATCCTTCAGTTCTTTTTACCATGCTGCTAGTGCGTGGTGCGAGTGAAGTGCCAGCCAGGCGTCTCTTGATAGTGTGATTTATCACAGTGTGGGAGCCGTGGTGCTGACACAGATCTTTGTGTGTGTGTTATTCTACTTTCTGTGCTACATACATCCACCAAGTGCTAATTTTTTTTTACTCTTTCTCTCGCTGTCTCTGTGCATACATGAGAGTGTGTGCAAGTGAGTACCCAAGCGTGCCTTCATGGTAGAGTGAGCCGTAATACCAAGCGATTCTCTCCGTCTCTCTCTCTCTCTCTCTCTCTCTCTCTCGCAAAGTCTCTATGTGTGTGTGTGTGACTGACCCTGTATCAGCTAGTCTTCTTGCTTATGTGTAGGCCTACTTCATTTTGATCTTTGCTACATGTTTGTAGTGCCAACAATGACGGAGGCGTTTGCACACAGCTTCAGTGAACACAAAAGACGTGTAGATTTGTTGTGTTTGTGTGCGGCGGTCGTGTGCTTAGAAAGCAAAAAACCGCTAGACTTTGTGTCAACTTTTTCAATGATTTGTTGCAGTATTTCAGTCTAGATATATCTGGAGATAAAGAAGGCAAACAGTCCAAGTGTATCTGCATAAAATGCTACCATAAACTGAAAACAACAAGGCACATGTCAACACATTCTCAATATAGCGTTACAGAAAAAAATGCTGGTCGTGACATTGAGAGAATGTCAGAAATCTGGACAAATTTCGATCCAGATCTTTCTTTGAGTCAGTGTACATCATGTCAATTCTTTCAATCAACCTGCCTCCCTGGTCGTTGGAAAACAAAGGAAAACCGACCTGTCAAAAGATTCGCTCAAGAATGTTTAGATCAGTCTGACCTGTGCTTGGACACGGATGAAAGTGTGTCATTTTCTCCGTTGGTATCAACCCCCATGAAAAAGCCTAGAACATTTTCCACACAAACATTACCAGTCATAGCTAGCTCATCCAACTCAGCACTTGAAAGTGTTGACATGTCTGATGTATGCTTGAATGTTAATGATAGTATGTCGATGTCAGTTTGTCCATCACCATCAACCCCCAAGTCAAGAATACTCTGCACATAAACATCTATCATAGTAAGTACATCCAAATCTGCAGATGAAGAGGACAGTGTGAAGCACCAAAAAATGAAGAGGTGGATTTCGGCCTTAGGGGAAAAAAGACAACAACACAACAAAATCACCGCCTTAGGTGCTCCATTGATCCGATAACTGATGCCACAAACAAAAAAAGCACATCCAAATCTGCACATGCAAGTTTTGATCAGTCTGATATTAGTTTGGGCATTGATGAAAGTGTGTCGACATCAGTTTGTCAGTCAACATCAACGCCAGTTAGAAAGCTTAGAACATTGTGCACACAAAGCTCTCCAGTCACTGTCAAAACTCCTGTCACTAACACCGCAATATCTCCCTTCCCTCAACTGAAATGCAAGACAGTATATTTAGACTTGACGATGAGGACATCGATAAACCTCTCACTGAAGAAGAAAAGTTGCTGATGCGGCTTGTGAGAAGAAAACTGAAACAATCCTCAAAGTCACGGTCAGGTGCAAAACCAGCGGCCAGCCTATAGTGTTGAGAAAGGTCACATAGCCCCATAAATCTTCTGCTCTTGCACCATCTCCACTGCGGAAAAAAGCGGTCCCAAATGATGCAGAAAATCAGAATGAATATGTCAGGAAGTAGTAAAGAGGACGTCATCAAACGACAGGGCTCTGAAATCATAACAGCTCGGTCTCACAGACAGAAGATTCGGGAAGCAGCTGGACGTGACCCAGTGAGAATGACCAGAGAACTAGAGTCTGCACTGTGAACTGCACTAGGGATGAGCTGGACAGTACACAGGATGCAGAAGAGATTTTTCAGAAGTGTCGGGGTGACATTTGAATGTGAGCAGAAAGAAAGAGAGGCACAAAAGGAAGCAATGTTTGGAGAAATAGAAAAGACAAAAAGAAGTAGAGGCAGCAGTAGGAAAAATCAAAGACATTCCCCAGACTGTGAGCAACTTACTAGATCAATATAACAAACACAACAAAATGACATAGCACAACTACACAATTCCTTAAGATGAGGTCTGGGTGAAGATAGGATGTGCCCCTCCATGATCATGGAGGGGGCACATTCAAACTTGTGCTACAAATTGCAAATCTCCACAGACCAAATTCCAAGCGCAACACGTGCCTCTTGACCATTGTGGATTTTAAGGACAGTCCATGCAATTTGAGAAGAACCATAGATCCTTACCAACAACAACGGGAGGCTCTGAAGTCCATGACATAGAGGGATAAAAGTGTTCCTGTTTGGGGACTATGACTTTCTCCTCAAGCTGTCAGGTGCTCAGGGGACATCCATGCCTCTATTGCAATGCATCCAAGTCACAAATACAGACACCAGCACACTGCAATGAAGGCAACATCACACAACGCACATTGCAGGGCATCATTGCAGACAGCAGAAAATACAGACAGTCCAAAAAGAACATCGCCAAACTACAAAACATTGTCATCAGGGAGCCATCATTGAGGTGGATTTGACCCATGTAGCACCCCATACCTGCATATTCTGCTGGGCATGTTCAAGAAACATTATGACCTGCTGGAAAAGGACTGCCACAGCCTTGCCCAAGACATTGGGCAGTCACTGGCAAACCAGGGGAAACAGGTGGGCTCTGACTCGGCCTTTTCTGAGTTTGTGAACCAACAGAAAGAGATCCTAGCGGCTGTAGAAGAAAAAAGAATGTTGGACTTGGTGACAAAGATTGTTTTCAATTAGCCTGTAAATGAAATGGCACCACTCAGTGCTTTCCAGAGAGAGCAGCATGACCTTTCAGAGTTGGTGTGGGAAAAGCAACAGGGAATAGAACTCCAGTCACAGCTAGATCTTCCAAAACTGGCCGACCCAGTCACCAAGCACCTGGATGTTGTGCTTCAGCAGCATAGAGTACGATTGTTTGTAGGTAACCACTGCCACACCTACCTGAAGCCAGACGCGATAGAACATCTGTGTGACAGTATAGTGGACAAAACAGCAGAACTGACTCGGGACAGACATCATTGTGAAGGCTAGGAACATTTGTTAGAAATTCAAAACATGAACACACTGTTTTCCCGCATTCATGCAAACATCTCCCATCAAACGCCCATGACTGACAGATGAGGTCGACACACTTGATAGTGACATCAAAGAATACATGGCTTTCTTTCACAAATCATTCCCAGAAACACCTGTCATTCCAAAGCAGCACATTCTGGAAAGTCCATTCGTCCAATCTCACCGTTTCAGCCTGGCATTACATGGGAACAAGGAGAGGGGGGGGGGGGGGGGGGGGGGGGGCAGATACACGCACTCATCAACTTGTTCAAAAGACATGCATGGTCATAAAAAACACTGGAATCAAAACTGCAGGTGATAATGAAAAAACACATGGCATATGTCTTCCCCGAAATCAGAAGTACTTCCCTCAAATGGAAAATTCTTAAGAGGTGACGAGCATTCCTCTACCAGCTGTCAGGCAAGTCTACCACAAATAATTGTCTATCTGTTCTAAACCCTCCGGGGGGTTGCGACCTTGTCGTGGTCGGAGGGTTTGCGTGGTCCAGTGATCCCTTAGGCTTTGCTGGCGGGGGCATCAATACTTGGAGATAGGCTGTTTTTTTCACACTGCTTCTAGGCCTGAGAGGTGCAGATGCTGTTTGGCCTAAGCGTAACGTGGTAAGGAGTTGATGCCCTGGTAGGGCTTCCCATGTCAGATAGGCTAAGGGTGAGGATCCTGACTAACAGTAACCCGCCTTTCTCCTTTTCTTGTTTTCTGCCTCCCTTATTTGGCCCTTTTCTATCTTCGTCTCCCCTTCAAGTCTTCTTTTCCACACTCCTTTTCTCTCTGTGGTCTCCTTAAGATCCGCCGCGTTTGCCGTGCGGTGCGACCTGTGTCGGAGGGGAATGAGATCCTGGTGATTGAGAGGGCCAGCGCTCTCAACACATCACTTTGGCTCGGACCTCTCCTAGACAGGGAGTACACTTTGGCCGGGTGTACTAATCGGCTCCCCTTCTTGGGGTTGGGTCAAGACGGGCAGTTCCCCAGCTGGCCAAGTAAACCCCTGCAGTGCTCAGCTCTCTGTTCCGGGGTTGAGCATGATCAGGGGGGATAGGGTTGGTTGCTTCTGCTTGTGTATGTCTCTCCCGAAGCCTGGAAGGGGTCAAGACATTGGTTTCTTGTGCCCTGGCCCTTAGTTGGACTCCAAGGTGGTGGGTAAGGGAGAGATGAATCACATAAACTAAATATGACTTCATTAAAAAACTACCCCCCAAAAGGAAGAGGAAGGCAGTATCCCTATTTCAGGGGAATTAGAAACAGACAGTGATTCTGACAGTGAGGTAAGACAGAGGACAGGTTTCTGGGCTTCCTGGCTCGTGGTGGAAGGGACAGAGCAGGAAAGACCCTTTCAGCTCTGAGCCCTTTTGCTGTCCAAAGGGCTTTCATGGTATAGCAGGTGAACCTAGGTCCATAAAACGGTTGAGGAATGGTTCGTTTCTTCTTCAATGTCGATCACAGAAGCAATCGAACAGCTGCAGAAGGCAAAAAGCTTGTGGATAGGGAGATCAGGGTGACTCCATAAGCAATTAAATTCATCCAAAGGTGTGATTAGATGCAGAGATCTGGCGGGTGTTTCAGAGGCGGAAAAAAAACGGAGCTGGCGTCCCAGGGTGTGACGGGGTGCGCAGGGTGACGATAAAGAGGGTTCAGAGAGAGTGGCCACCAACACCTCTTTCTGACCTTCTGCAACCCTGTGCTGCCTGCGGTCATCAAGGTTGGTTACCTAAATGTTCATGTTCAGCTATATGTGCCGTCCCCATTGAGGTGCTTCAGGTGCCAGAAGTTTGGCCATGTCAGGGACCGTGTTCAGGGCAGAGGTATGCGGTGTTTGCTGCAAGGCAACCCATGATGGGCCGTGTCAAGATCCGGCACATTGTGCTAACTGCGGTGGCGACCATCCCTCCTCTTCAGAAACTGTCTTTTGGATTCAGGAATCCGCAATTCAAAGACTAAAGACTGAAAGAAAATTTCCTTTTTTGAAGCCCGCAAGCAGGTTGTGGGCAGTCAGTCGCGACAGCTTCTTCGTATGCTTCGGCCGTAAAAGAAAGTTCCTACAGTTTCAACTCGGTCAGTCTGCTGTCAGACTGATAACTTTACGTTTTCGAAACATTGCAAGTCAGATCTGTCAGTTCTGGTGGTAGCAAGTCCACCACCTACCAACCAAAGTGATGCCCCTAGGTGGAGGCAAAAAATCCGCCACCCCTCAGACTGCCCAGCAGTCTACAACATCTGCTGCTGGGCAGATTAAAAAAACCAGCACCCTACCTCGAACTCTCTGTCCAGTGCCCGTGCGGGCAAGGGAGTTCCACCCAGTGTGGAGATGGTGGAGATAAGGAAAAACCCTCCACCATCTCCAAATCCAGACCTCCACCATCTCCAAACTCCAGGCTTTGTCACTGCGGGCAAGTCTGCCAGCAGGTCCAAAGACCAACACAGTCCAGTTAAATAAATAATAAATTTCTCCATTGGACGCAGACGTTGAGGAGGAGATGACCTGATCTCTCTCCTTTTCGCCTCTGCACCATGGATAGTACCATACTCCATTGGAATATTCGTGGATTAAATTCCAACTTTGAGGAGCTGCAGCTTCTGTGTCAGTCTATAAAACCTTCGTCGTGGCTCTTCAAGAAACTCAATTCAAAGCCAGAAGACCTTTACCTCTTTCTGGCTTTAATATTCTTTCAAAACCTGCACAACCATCCACGTTGGGACTGTCGGCGGTGTTGCCCTTCTCATACATAAAACTTTGTTGTATAGTCCTGTCGCTCTGTCTACCTCCCTTCAAGCTGTTGCTGCGAGAGTCACTCTCCACAAGACTGTGACAATCTGTTCTCTTTATTTACCTCCTTCTGTCCCGGTTTGTCGTCAGGACCTTGTCAGTCTGATAGAAGAACTTCTCGACCTTTTTTGCTGTTGGGTGACTTTAACGGTCACAATCCTCTTTGGGGTAGTGTCTGTACGTCATCCAGAGGTCTGCTAATTGAGGATGTCTTTCGGATTGGATTTGTGTTGTCTGAACGACGGATCTGCAACTTACCTCCACTCTTCCACAGGTTCACTTTCGTGTTTAGATTTGTCGGTTTGTGACCCCTCGCTGGTCCTGGACTATGAGTGGTCTGTCCATGACGATCTGCACGGAAGTGACCATTTCCTGTCCTTCTACAACCTGTAATAACTGAACACGTCTCTGTCTCTCAACATCTCAATATAAAAAAGCAAACTGGGATCTATTTGCAGCCACTATTTCAAAAGAATTCCAGGACACTGATTTTTTTCAGAGTCCAGACCCAGCAGAATCTCTGACTAAACACTATGATCAAATGTGCTAAAGCCTGTATTCCAGTGTCTTCCGATAAAACTTCAAATGCCAAAACACCCTGGTTCGATTCAGAATGCCAACAAATTTCCAAAGTTAGAAACGGGCTCAGCGTCAGGTATACCAACGACCTTCGGGTCCCAACGCTCGAGCCCATCAGAAACTCCGTGCTAAATCAAGACACACTTTTAAAATCAGTAAACGTCGGTCCTGGAGAAGCTTTGCTCCAGGCTGACATCAAAAACTTCCAAGAAAAAAGTGTGGAACATCATTAAGAAAATCAAAGGGAAGAACACCTGTCCCACTGTGCACCATCTCAAGTTTTCGGATTCTTTAATAACAGAGAAGAAAGCAGTTGCTAATCTGCTTGCTTCAACCATTGAAAAGAATTCCTCCTCTTCTAATAAATCAGCCACTTTGTCAAAAACAAAGCCCTAAAAGAAAAATCACCCTGCAACTTTTCATCCGACAACATGGAAGACTACAATCTTCCTTTCACGTTAAACGAGCTGAAATCTGCCTTACTTTCTTGCAGCGATTCCTCTCCAGGTATAGATGAAATTCATTATCAACTATTGAAACATCTTCGCAGAAGGTCTGAACATCCTGTTACAGGTATACAACCACGTGTGGACTACAGGTTGCTTTCCACCCTCTTGGCGGAAAGCCTCATTATTCCCATCCCAAACCTGGAAAAGATCTTTCTAATCCATTTAACTACCGTCCAATAGCTTTGACCAGCTGTGTCTGTAAACTGATGGAGAAAATGGTCAATGCTAGGCTCATGTGGAAAACTCGAAACCGATGGCCTTTTGGCGAAAGAACAGTGTGGTTTCCGCAAACATCGTAGTACAGTTGACCATTTGATTCGTCTGGAATCTACACTTAGGAACGCTTTTTAAACAGACAGCATGCAGTGGCAATTTTCTTTGACTTGGAGAAGGCCTACGATACCACCTGGAAGTCGGGGATACTTCATGATCTCCACGATCTGGGTTTTCGAGGTCATCTTCCTCTTTTTATTCAAAATTTTTTGGCAGAACGACAGTTTCAGGTCCGGGTTGGCACCACTCTCTCTGATGTCCACGAGCAGGAGTTGGGTGTTCCCCAGGGGGCATACTGTCTCCTGCCCTCTTTAGTATTAAATCAACAACATTGTGAAATCAGTTCAGCAGGGTTCAGGACTGTCATTGTTTGTGGATGATTTTGCTGTCTACGCAACTGGAAGCCTGTACCCGAGTGTCCGGCAGGCTCCAGCTTTGCGTAGATAAAATCCATCAGTGGGCGGATGAAAACGGTTTCACCTTTTCTGCACAAAAACCCAGTGTATTCACTTCCATAATTTCCGTCAGTTTTTTCCAGATCCTGAACTTCACGTCGGGAAATCTCCCCTTCCAGCTGTTAAAGAGGCCAAATTTCTGGAGTCATTTTTGACCAAAACTAACTTTCTCAGCCATATTAAAAATCTCAAAACTGCTTGCCAAAAGGCACTGAATATTCTGCGGGTCGTAGCACACACCGACTGGGCGCTGATAAGAAAACTTTGTTGCACCTCTACAGAGCCCTGGTCCGTTCTAAACTGGACTACGGTTGTGCTGTGTACGGCTCCGCAAGATCATCTTACCTCAAACTCTTGGACCTATCCACCATCAAGGGCTTCGTCTCTGTCTTGGAGCGTTCCGCACCACCCTGTGTACAGCCTGTACGCAGAGGCAGGTGAACCTTCACTGTCCAATCGCAGGCTGAAACTGTCTTTGAATTATTACATCCGACTGTTTCAGAACGCAGAATCCTGCTATGACTGTGTTTTTGACCTCCGTTCCAAAGTAAGTTTGAAACAAACCCGAAATGTATTCCGCCGTTTGGGTTCGTATGCAGCCTCACGTGCGGAATGCAGGTATAGACCTGGGAGTAGTTTCCGATTTTTCCAAGTTTCCGGATCAACCTCCATGGACCTTTTTCACACCAGAGATTCGTTTCGATCTCGCAGCTTTCCGTAAGGAGTCTACCAGCTCTCTGGCGTACAAGGCTTTGTATGCGAGCTCTGTTCCAAATTCCCATCCTATCAAAAAGTTTTCACTGACGGTTCCAAGTCTGAGGATGGAGTGGCCTGTGCAGCCTACTGCCCTGGGGCTCCTTCTCAGATATTGTTGGAACACATATACATTCAGATGCTTCTGTCTATTCTGCTGAACTTACTGCTCTAGTACTGGCTTTGAAGATAATCTCCCATTCTTCGAGGAGGGACTTTCTGGTTCTGTCGGATTCGCTGTCAGCTTTGGAGGCCATAGCTGGCCGCAACCTTCAGCATCCGAACTTTTACTTTTTTTTGAACTTTTTAGCAAGTTGAAGGCGGACGGTTACAACATCACTCTTGCTTGGGTTCCTGGCCATGTTGGCATCGGCGGGAACGAAATGGTTGATCGTTTAGCCAAGAACGCCACAAGAGAGAAACTGTCCAACACTTATATCCCCTGCTCAGTGTGAAAACCCAAATTAACGATTATGTGAGAGACCTCTGGCAGGAGGATTGGAACACACAGACGAATAACAAACTCTTTCAGATCCGTCCAAACTTAAAGACTTCCTCCCATCTACGTCGGGTGGTCGTAAAGAGGAAACGGTTCTGTGCCGGCTGCACACCGGCCATTCGTATTTTACCCATTCTTACCTTTTAAAGAGTGAGGAAGCTCGTGGTGCATTCCATGTCATGCACCACTCACAATGAAACATGTTCTTTTAGAGTGTTGGGACTTGCACGATGTGAGACACAAACATTTTACAGCGGAGTCATGAAGATCCTGTTCAGGGATGTCCCGCCTGACGTGATCTTGGGTTTTTGAGAGAAATTAACATTTTTCATCTGATTTGAGATTTTACGGAAGAAGGATTTTTAACAAAGTTTCTGGTTCGTTTGTAGACGATGTCATTTAACGAGATGTGTGAAAGGTTTTTTTTTTTTTTTTTTTTTTTTTTTTAAATGACTGGTGAGTTGATTTTAACGTGGTGACAGCCCTGATGTGGCCTCTGCGGTCGGCTGGGCTATAAGCAACATTATCTTATCTTATCTTATCTGTTTAAAGGAAACGCATGTATGTCCAATATGTTTGAGGGTGATTGAAAATGGAACATATGTTCTCCACTGAGTTAAAATTTTCATTAACTTAGTGTTTCAGTCTGTTTCATCGTTTTTTGTTGGCAAATCTTTTTGCTGTTTGGTATCGTTCTGTCACAAAACATTTTACTACAGGGCATAAAACCAGTTATGTAATTTTTGTTTTGTTTTGAAGTAAGGGGAGATAACAGCTAGTATAGAATGAGTTAATTCATTCTATACTAGCTATTCTCTCCAATTACTTCCCCCAGAAACTGACCATTTCTATATTATTATATATTTCAAAAATCATTCAAAAAATAAAATAAAAAGAATAGACACAGACATGATTTTTTCAAGTTATGTTTATAAATGATTGAGAAACCACAAACAATACAGCAAAGTTATTTTTCTATTTCTTTGGTAATAACAGTATGCATGACACAGAAAATGAGATGTGCGTGTCATGTAAAAATAGGGGTCGTACAACACACAAAATACATTAACTGAAATTAATCCACTGTTTGCAACATCAGGGCTTCAGTCACATTGTATCAGTTTTAGTGTTTATTACCATGCTTCTTGACGAGTAGAGCAACGCATGCGCAGTCAAGCCAAAGGGCTGGTGACGTGTGTGAAAAACGTCTGCTAGAGCATTCAGCT
>CM031606.1:17729537-17762037 GCA_018398815.1 Conus ventricosus
TTACTGAAGAACAGGCTCTCGCTATTCAAGACCATAAGTTTTACTTTAACTGCATGTTAGAGTATTTGTCAAAAAAAGAACTAGGCGAACCATGTTCTCTACCAGTTAAACCGAAAAGAAGCATTGCTTTTTTGGAAGGAACAGAAAAGGAAAAAAACGAACCAACTGCTTTGGAAATGGACGACTATCTTAAAGGTTTGTTGGTTCAAGAAAATGAAAACGTTGAAGGCAATATTGTTGACCAAGATATAGACAATTTCAATACGTTTTTGACTATCGATGAGATGGCTCCTTATCTAAGAAATGGCGCTGCATTGTTGAAAGTTGGCCGAAGCAAAACAATCCATCACGCGTTGATTGTTGGTCGCTGGCTTGAGACAGCTAAAGTCATGTTTAAAAAACAAAAAACGCATCAAACATGGCGTTCATTTCTCAAGACGCAGGTGAACATGGCTGATTCGTATGCTAGAAAACTTATTCAACTTTCTGTGTGTTTTTATAACTATCCTAAATTTCACAAGCTAGGAATCAGTATAAATGAACTGTGTAGCAAACGCCAAACCATTATTAGGCTTATGCAACAGAATAACGATCTTAGAATGTTCTGGCAAACAAACTAGATAGGGTTAGGCAGACCTTAGTACATCTACCAGTATGGAGAGGAGTAGTGTGTAGCCAGCACTATCTTCATATAAATGCTCCAAATATACAACGACGGATGTACTACTACTGGCGATTAGAGCCGCCATAAAAGCTCGGCTACCAGGCTTGAAAGCAGGTGACGTAAGATCTATTTTTAGATACCGTTCGGATCCGAACGGTTTTGCTAGCCAGCAGCCACAAACGCATGACGTGGTCTAAAAATAGCGGTTATGCATAACCGCGGTGGGGTTTGGACTACTGACGATAGTATGACGGGCTTCTAAAAATAGTAACCGCCCGGCAACATTTTTCCTGACAGCCACAAACGCATGACGTGGGTCTAAAAATAGCGGTTATGCATAACCGCGGTGGGGTTTGGACTGCAACATTTTTCCTGAAAACTTGCTTCAACGTCTGCACACCTTTCAAGTTCAAGTTCAAGTGTGAACAACAAAAAGCCCCCTTCACTTTCCCACAAGCACTATCCTGTCTATTGTGTTTGTTTGTTGTTTGTTTGTGTTTGTTGTTTGTTTGTGTGTGTGTTTTGTCCCCACCCCACGCATGCACACACTTAAGTCACTTTTTAAGTTTTTAATCAAGTCACCCCAAGTCCTTAATTAAGTTGCTCCAAGTCCTTAATTAAGTTTTTAATCAAGTCACCCCAAGTTCTTAATTAAGTTCTTAATAAGTTCTTGATCAAGTTCTTAATAAGTTCTTGATCAAGTTACTTTAAGTTCTTACTTAAGTCACATTAAGTCATCCTTTAAGTACAACCAAGTTCTTATTCAAGTTATCTTATAATTATCGAAAAATACAATCTATGTTTTTATCTTAAATAGTAGATGTCTAATATAGTACACACACGCCTCAAAAAACGCGTCATCGTTGAGGATGTCTTGCTTAACGCCCTTGGCGTGAGATCGGTCAGCATAGATCTTAATGAAGTTTTTACATTGTAAGCAACCGCATTGATTACAATTCTGGTCTATGGAAATGTCTTTTATAGACTCCATGTCTTTATTTATTGACTTCATCATTTTAAACAAATAATAATCCGCCATGATCTATTTTTATCAAAAAAATTTTAAAAATATTATTCCATCTGAAATGGATGAAAATGATTTTTTGTTGTTGGCGGTGCTGGCGTGCTGTTGTCTTCTGTATTTAGTGGTTCAGATTTTTTTGGCTGCTTTTGTTTTTGTTGCCATTGTTTATATATTTTATAACCGTAATAACTGCCCCCAGCAGCAGCAAGGGCGCCAAAAATGGCAACAGTTTTAAGTTCAATATTCCATGAAGACTTTGGTGCTGTAGACCTTGAATTAACTTGCTCTTGTTCTGGAGCTGGCATTGAATCAACTTGTTCTGGCGTTGGCGGGGTTATGTTTTCATGATGAGTTATATTTTGTGATTGTAACCGTAATTTTTTTTGTTTGTTCCACTCTGCTAATTTTTTTCCTGCTGCAATGCGTCCAGGATGAGGTGTTTTACTGGTCACTTTCTCGACTTGATTCAATGTTTTCTGATTCAGTGTTTCCTGATTCTGCTGATTTTCCGACTCGTTCATTTTGAAGGGAAATAAAATCTATATGATTAAAAGTAATTAATCCCATGATTAACGGCGATGACAATGTTCCAAATCTGTAATATAAATCACAGCTTAGAGACTCTAATGACTTTGTTAAAACTGGATCTTGCGTTAAATCATACGTAAGATCTTGTTCAGAATCAATAGGCGCAAATCTACTGACTAGTTTAGTGTACAAACTAAGAACCGTTTGCCCCACACTTTTTACCATTCTTGATCCTAGTTGCGCTTCATACCTGTTATGATACTTTATAATGTCTTGCGGCGACATCTGTTGAATCTGTTCTATGCTGAATTCAGTTCTGAGGAACTGTTTTGTTTTTCCACATGCTGCCAAAGAATACAGTCTTTCTTTTTTGGGCATAATAGCTTGGTCATCAACTTCTTCATTTGTAAGTCCAAGACTGTGTAGGCCGCTCTGTAGCTCTAGCAGATCATCGCTGTTCATGCTTTTTATTAATTATAATTATTTTATTTTTTAAAATGAGCACCGAAAAAACTATTGCCAACCTTGTATACCATTCTGCTGTTATTGGTGGGCTAAGTGTAGGATACTCAATGCTTGGTAAAAGCCTGTTAAAAATAAAACCGGCAGATCTTGGCAAACTAGACTTTGAGGATTTAGCAAAGCTAATCGCTATTATTACAGCTTCATTTGCTACGAAAGATTTTCTAGTTAAGCAAGGAATAATTCCAGAGAATATAAATATGTAAAAAAATACATTTATAAAAAATGGCTTCACTCGTAATGATGATAGGCGGTGCAGTAGTGAATGCGCTTGCTTTTAGCGGAAGTAATTACGCATTTAGTAAACTACGGGATGACGGTGAGAGAAAAAGACATAACAAAGCTGTGGAGCAGCTAGCTGCAGCACAAGATCGCTATGAAAAGCAGAGAATTGAGCAGTTGGATTTTATTAATAACACACTGAAAAAACAGGGGCATGCAGCTTACACATTTAAAGATGTTGATCAAGCAATAAAAGAGTATTATCTTGTAACAGGCAAACCAATCGAGACATTGCCCCCACCAAAATTCAGTGACTTTTATCAACCATCAGAAAAACAAAAGATGCAAGAAATCGCGTTTATTGTCGTTGGCATGACTGCCGTGTATTTTGTTGCGCATAATATCAGCTGAATAAAAAATGAACAAAATCTATTATTCACCAAAAGGATATTGGAAGGGAATCACGGCAATAAAAAAGCTAAGCCAAGCAGCGGGAGTCAGTGAACAAACAGCAAAGGAATGGTTATCTAAACAAGCGATTTGGCAAATTTATTTACCTGCGCCTAGACGAATACAGAGACCACACTTTGTCAATACAACTCCAAACGACACCCATCAAATGGATCTTCTATATTTACCCTCTGATACGATTAGACGAAAAAGATTTTAGTCCGCACTTACAGTCATTGACATAGCTTCAAGATACAAAGATGCGGAACCATTAACACAAAAGAGTGCTTCTGCTGTTGCTGTCGCCATACAACTGATATACCAACGAGGTCCCTTAACTTATCCTCGCATGATTCAAGTCGATGATGGAAAAGAATTTAAAGGTCAAGTGAATCAATTATTGTTGAAACATAGAGTTACCATTAAAAGAGGCATTCCAGGAGTTCACAGATCACAGGCTTTAGTTGAAAACTTTAACAAACAGTTATCTGAAAGGCTTTTCTCCTACCAGTATCATAGAGAGCTGATTGACAATTCTCGCAACACAGAATGGGTTAGAAGACTGCCCTCAGTTTTGCGCGCAATGAATAATGAAGAATTTAAAGGCCTAAAACCAGTACAAGCAATCAAAAGAAAAACAATAAATGTTGTTGAAGGAGAGTCTTCATCCAGCAAACTATTACCATTTGGCTTGAAAGTAAGGTACCTTTATTTACCGGGGGAAGCGGAAGGGGACACTCGCATCAGGGCAACCGATCCAGTTTGGAGTATTGATCCATATGAAATAAAAAGAATTGTAAAAATGAATCCGCCCGTGTATTATTTACGAGAAACTGGCACAACAAAACAACCAGCTCCTCAAAGATCTTTTGTGAAAGAAGAACTGCAGATAATCCCACCAGACACAGTTCCGCTTTAATTATTTTACGGTTCTATAATGTCCAGTTGCATATGAAAACTCTGGATTAACAAACACACGTTTTGTGTTTGTTCTATCTAACGACTTCTTTGTTACAACAGTTGTGCTGATTTCATGTAGATTAGATCGTAGTTTTACGTTGTCATGATGAAAAGTCTTATTATCAAACAATGCTTCTTTATAGTTGTCATGTGATATGCTCGACTGCACAACACTGCGAGATATTCCTTTTGCTTTTTTGATTGTTTTCACCTGGCTCGAAATACTGTACATTTTTGACCTTAACCCAACAAACTCCTTGATCACCTTTCCAGATAATTCATCTTTCATCTTTCCTAAAACCTTCTTGTTAGTAATTGAATGCAAAGGCGAATCTTTAGGATAATCAGATGTGTCGTACCATCCTGCTTGCCCTTTAGCTACTTCTATTTCCATGTCTTTATAGATGTCTTCAGTAGGGATATCTATAACAAAACTATCTGTATCTGTGTAAAGTACTCTGGACTCAGGATACAAGGGTTTAAAGTAGTCATAAAGAAATTCTAACATCAAAAGCTTTGATAATTCTAAAACGGTAAACCCAATAAATACAGGTTGTCCAATTGACTTTCTTTTTTTTCATCATTATGCCAAAAAGCTGATCATGAAATCTTCTAAAGTCCTGATAATTAGGTTTTGAAGTCAGCTTTAATTGCTTCGTTTTTCTGGTGACCAATCTGACATCTTTGCGCTTGTGTGGATTCTCCATAGTCTTTCCAAAGCAGCTGTTATTCATCACTTGAAAAAGTCTTTTTCTGAGGCATCTGTGGATTTAGTTCTAAGATCAGTGTTCTTCATGATGTATGGTTTCATGAACTGTTCTTGATCAAAAGCAATTATACGATGAACTGCTGTTAACTTTAAACCATGTCTTAAATAAAATTGTAGAAGTCTGTAATGCAGACATAATTTTTTTTGCCCCGAAGATTAGGCACAAGTTTAGGCGGCTCTCTTGGATTCATCTTTAGACTTTCTGCTGCTAAAGATAGTCATTATGCAGGTCATGGAGTTCATGAGGATATTCTAAGTCAACTTCTAGAATGAAACCACGCTGCTGATCAGGTGTTAAACTGCCCAACCACTTTAATGCTTTTTGAATATTTTTCGGATCACAGCCTGTGTACATTTTAAAGTTGCGTAATGGAAGCGATTGCGCCATAGCCCAACCATACAGATTGTTTGCATCTAAATACATGAGATAGTTAGACCTTTTACTTGGATCATAGTCGTCCAAGTATTTGTTGTTTGCTTTACAGTAATGATGCGACGCCATACTAATTCCTCCACGCAATCCGTTTTCAATCATCTGAATCATTGGCAGGTCAGACAATAAATCAATCAGTAAACTTTAAGAAAGCATCCCAACTCATCCCAGGCGCAGAAATGTAATGCGCGGGATCCAGGCTATAATGTTTCATGCAGGTCTTTCTATAATTTTCAAAGACGTCCGCCAACAAACATGTATCAGCCATCAAGTAGGAGTCATGATAGTCTCCCATTGTTTTACACTCTAACTTTTGCCACGCATCTTGAGCATGCTGGTAATCAGAATCACTGATGTTCTTTCCTCTGAGACTAGAAAAGAACGCGCCTTTAGGGGGAAGTGTGTCTTCATCAAACCTTTCCCAACTGTTCATGTACTCATAAGGGTAAACGCCCTTTCTAACGAGAGTTGGATCAAAATATTCTTCCGTTATTGGGCAGGACTTTAAGGACATAGCCAATGACTCTAATGATCCCATCATGTGCTGCATAGAGTCATAAAAAGACATTTTATTTAAAGTGAAACACATGTACTTTTCCGATGACTGTGCAATGCATGTTACCCTGAAGGCATCGCCCACTGCTTTCATTATAAGATGAGAGTCGTAACCTCGCAAGTTATGAAAGAATACAGCAGCTTCCATGTCTTTGTTCAAACTTTAGTTGAAGATTGCATTTACTGTGCGCTGCTCCTCTGAATTTTCCGCTAATGTGATCATGGTCTCTTACTTTTGGATTGGCTTCCTCACTGAGTTCTAAACCACAAATCCAACAATGTTGTGCTGAGTCATACTGTTGTTGGTCTTCAGGCGTCATCATGATTTCAATAAATTCAGATTATTAGAACAATCATTACGCACTTGCTGCATGCGCTGTAAAAATCTTCTAGCCGCATTTGGTCCTCTGTATAATTCTGGCGTTGAATGAGCGCCATCCGACCTGACAATAATGAAGGCAAAATGAACAAATCTGATGATATACTCATTAAGACTGTTTTTTCGAAGTTTTTGTGGCGCTGGCCCTTCATAAGGAACAATAAGCGACTCGAAGTCTGCGTAAACTACGTATGGAGAATTTTGCAGCCGTTTCCAGTTCTTAAAACTAACTTTAATCCGGGTGGGGGCGTAATTAGTTCCGTATTACAGTCAACTGGGCCGATACAATGTTTCTATGTTCGATTGCAGCTTTATCGATGGAATTCTTGTTAAACATTTTCTGCAGAATTCTGTTTATTTTTTTGCTTTGAAGTATGCGTCAATAATCTACTCATTGTGCGTATCAATGTGTAATGCGGTAGCCCCGCTGGCGAAAACATCAGTAGTAAGTCAACATGATTTTTGTCTGGCTCGCCAATCGTTGGGCTGTTCTTGGACACTTTAATCGGCACCAAATTTGTTTCCTCATCCCATGCGTAGACATTAACAGTTTATTGGTTTGTTTTGTTCTTCAAACTGATCAATTTGATCTACACTAACGGGAAAGGATATTCCACTAAAGTTAAGATCATTGATGTAATCCCAATAGTTAGACACTCTCTCTGCGTTTTTGCGGATATAATGCAGCCTTGCGAGAACACACCACATGAAACATTTGTTGTCCGAATTCTTTATGTTTAGAACTGCTCTTTTTGCAACTAATGCTGGAGGCAGCGGAATGTAAGACCTGCCTACAATCGGTGCATACTTAGCCTGTTTTAATCTGATCTCTAAGACTTCGCCCTCTGACCAACCAGAGCCTCTCATTTTGGCTTCTTCAGCGGCCACATCAAACTGTGTAAGCAGTTGGTCTGCCCAACCGGGTGTTAAGTCATTATGAGAAAGAATAGTCTGTTGTTTAGTTGAAACCCAGACTTCTAGATTTTCTTCATTTATTGTTACATAGTCGATTAAAACAGCTAACATTACTTTAACTGGCGGGTCTATTGTTAGTTTACCCGGAACTTGAGAAATAGCATGAGCAACACTTGCCCGTACGCTTGCTGGATCAATAACTTCTAAATCAATATCATTCAGTGCTCTTGATAAATCTTCTTGCATTGCTTCAAACAATTCGTCTGGACCTTCATATATCTTATCCATGCTGAGTTTCTTTTCTAACTCAAAATATTTATTTAAATCAAAAAAATAATTAATCAATATCAACAGTCTTTTTGTGCTTGGACTCATAAACTAAAGTATAAACACCCTTTGGCGTTGTTAATGTGAGCTGTTTAGAGCAGAGTTTAATGTTTCGTTTACTTTTTTTAAGCATTCCTTTTTTATCTGCTCGGGGTCTGGCTGTTGAGAAAAACTTGTCCTCGCCTTTCTTTGAAGATCAAACTTTTGTCTTTTGTAGTCATCAAAATCGGCCTGTAAACGATTAAATTCTTCATCCGTGATGTTTGAGTCAGCTAGTGCTTTATTTATAACCAGCTTGAAGGAACTAAGTTTAGCTGTTATTAGTTGAACCATAGCTGTGTGCTTTTGGAGTTTAGTTTTTATTTTTTTGCTAGCAGCACCTACGGCTAATGAACATAGGCCAAGAGCTAAAGACAAACCGCCTGGAGGCAAAGCTGCCGGTGCGCCTATGCCTGATGCTAAGAGGCCAACACTCGTTCCTGCTGATGCGGCGCTTATAGTCGATGCTCCAGTATTGACATATGTAACAGCATTAAAGGCAGCAGAATACCTTCGTTTAGCTTTGCTGTATTTTGAAAGGTCCTGCTCTAGTTTTTGTTGCATTTGTGTAATGTTTATTAATCTAAAGGTTTTTACAGCAGAGACGCCCTTAGAGTCAATTGTTGCCTTCTATAACAGCAGAGACGACCCTGGAGTCGATGTTGCCTTCTTTAGGCACTTTTGGATAAACCTCAACAGACATGCTTTTTTAAAAATGAAAAAATAATTTAGTATACTACTTTTTTTAATCTGTTATCTTCAATATTCAGCTGCGCATCATATAATAAAAACAAATGTACATTAAGTGGTTATCAACATCTTTTTCTTTCTCAATTTGAATGTTTATTACGTTCTTAACCTCTCTCCACTTCCATGCAACTCGTTATCCTCTGTTGACCTTAGGTCAATCCATAAACCGTATTTTGATGTTAAATAATCATCAAGCCTAACACTGTGAAGGTGTAAATCTTTAGACACAAGGTCTGCTGTTGGACTTCTACCCCTCCCACCCCCAAAATATTTTCTTATTTCGTCAAAATGCTGATAAGGTCTAAGCCCGCTAGCGTAGATTTGGTTAGGACTACCCTCAATCGAACATTGTACTTTCGTTATTTTTGGATTAATAAACTTTTCACTTGCTCTTTTGAATGGTTCTTCATCTTCACACAGCAATAAAATACCTTTAAGTGATCTTGCTGCGAAGTTAAGATTAAAATTCCATATAGTGTCTGCCTTGCTTTTAGGATATGTTGTATGATGACGCACTCCTTCGTAATATATTTCTAATTTGACTGATATTGTTGCCCAATCAGCCTTGCTAAATTAGAGTGGCTAACAACATCAAACTCTAATGTGATGTCAGAAATGCTGTACGTTGCTTCGGTGTCTGTAGATAGAATAACACGTTTGTATTCATTAAAAGTTAGTTCATATGACAATCTGTCTTTTAATGCTCCTTGAAAGTATGGCGCATGCGCTTTTAACAACTCAAAATCTAAGGGAATAGAAAAGCGATTTCCATACGCAAAATTTACAGCTACATACTTTTTGCCGTCTTTAACATCTGCGGCGCCTATTCTATGTTTTAGCGCTTCTTCATTTTCGATTCCTTGAAACGCAAAGTCAGCCCTTTCATTCCCGGTTAGCCATAGATCAGAATAGGTTAAAAATATGTCTGCATTATGTAAAGAAAATACTTCTTGCCCCTCAAGTTTTATAGAAATTTTCTTAACGATTGCCCGTCCAAATTCTGAACAACTGTCCTGTTTGTGTCTGTTGTTGATTCGAGTTCTATTTTGAAAGTAAGTCGCGCAGAGCCTGGCACAATCACTTCATTCGCTCCTAGGTCTGGAAATTTAACAGTAAGAATTGATCCGCATCAATAGTAGATGGATTATTTGGAACAGTAATATTCCGTTTATTTCCCTGCGCGCCAAGGGGTTCTTTCAGTTTTCTATGCGGGTTAAGAATCGAGCCATATACTTGTGACATTTTTATAAAAACAAAATAAAAAGTTAATTATTTAAAAACATGGCAGGAATTGAAGATGAAGATTATGAAAATTCTTTATCTTGGGGAGGGAATGATGAAACGGTCCTTTAATACAGCATCGCCCCAACGATCTCAAAAGGGGGGATGAAATAGCCAAAGGGGAGCAAAGGCGTGAATTAACAGAAAGTTAAAGTCAGATCTTTATACCAAAGTTTTGAACTAAAAACCTCCTGAAAACTTTTATACCCTGATGGTTTTAAACAAAAAAGATAACCTTTTTTTTTTTTAAACCCGACAAAGGAAAACCTTTTTCCCGCTTTTTTTAAAACGGGGACCCATCAAAGTTTTTTTGGCAGGGGTTTAAAATTTACTCAAAAGCCATTGTGAGCGAGGGGAAAATCCCCTTGGAAACAAAACCCAAAAAATTAGATTTTAAAGGGCAGTTGCTGCACTTCAAACATACAAAAAAAATTTCCCAACAAAACCCCAAAAAAATAGAATTTTCCCAAGATTTAGGCCCAAACATTAGACAAAACAATAAATACAATATCAAAAATTTCACTGAAAAAAGGGAAAAACAGCATTAAAAATTTTTGGGTTTCTGCCGCTACAAAGAAATAACAGCTGTTTAAAACTGCTTTAAGGGTTTCCCCCAGAGAAAAATTTAAAAAAACCATTTAGCAAAACGGGAAAAAATTTAAATGAGGATTTAAAAAAAGGGGAAAAAAAAAAAACTCTCTGAGGCTGACAAACGCCAACTTAGGGCGGAGGGTTAAAGAAAGAAAAAAAACAAAGACAAAAAAGATCTTAGTAAAAAAAAGATCATCAACACTAGAAGTTTTGTCTTGCTACCCAAGAACAATTCCAAATCAATAAGCAAAATTAAGAGAAACATCCATAGAATCTTTTTATGAAAACAAAACGCTAGCAAAACGAATACGAAACTTTTTTAGAGACCCGGGGAAATCCTTTGCGAGCGTTAAAACCCAACCTTAGGATTTGCAATAAGTACACTTTTGGAGGGCTTTTTACAGGCGGTGGTGGTAAAAGGGTTCAGGGGCCCCCCCCCGCCATCGCCTCCCCCTGATAAATCTTGGGTAAAAAAAAAAATTTGGGATCATCTTGGAGTTTTTTTAAAAAAATTAGCCGGTAAAGCAAAAGGGACCTTTACCAGGTAAAGGGAGTTTTTTAACGGGTTTGTTACTGCAAGCAAATAGTTGGTTTTATGGCCGAGCACTTAATGGGCATTATTTTCTCTTAATAGTGGGGTTAATATTAGTAAAAAAAAAGGCCAAAGTAACCCTGGGCCATTTTAACCCAAATTTAAAAAAGTGCTGTTTTTTTTCAAAATTCATGGTCATTACTTTTTTTCCTGTCTTAAACCCGGGCCTTTGGGCTTTGGGGCCTCGGGGTTTTGGTTGACTTTTTTTCTTGGGTTTTTTTTTTTTTTATTTTTTTTAAATTTTTTACGGGCCCCAAATTTTATGTCTTTTTTTCCGCCCTTCTGTTCTTTGGGGCCTGCCAAAGGGATTTCATTGTTGTATTTTTTTTAATTGTTCCTACCTTGGAGCCTGGGGGTTCAGAAGGCAGCATGTAAAACCATGCCAACAGCAAAGTCTACTTTCGATCTTGCGAAAGGGAAAAACTTTTTTTGGTTTACCTTTTAATTTTTTAAGGAAAAATAACTTAAAATTTTTAAGGGGCGTCCCCCCCCCCAAAATTTTAAAAAGTATTGTTTTTTTGCGTCAAAGCCAGTAAAAGGGATTAGTTATGCTCGATCTTGTTTTGTGCTTGCAACCCTTAGCAAACCCCAAAAAGTAAGTCCGAATAGAGTCTTTTATTCGTTCTTTCCCGCTTTTGTTAGCCCTTAGAAGGCCAAAGATAAATTTTTGTCCATGCTGTTTTATGCCTTGCTCGGGGGAAACCGAGGTGAACGCCTGGCCTAAAGAGAAAGATGTTTTTTAAGGGAGGATTCCGTCAAGTTATCTTTCTGTGCCGCCCCACCAATAAGGGGTCCTAAACCTTGATTAAGATCCGACTTTTGTCTAATTCTGTCTTAACTTAAATTTTAAATTTCGTTTAAAAACCTTTTTCAAAACCTTCATGTCTATTCTGTTGCTGAATGGTTTTTAAAACGGTTTGTTTTTTGGAAAATGGGCTTGCAGTTCGCAAAATACGTCTGAAGGTGTAAAAAAAATTTGAAATCTAAAAACCCTGACCTCCCCAAAGGATCAAAATGTTTTAAAATGATCAGCATACGAAAATCCACCCCCGGTTGATCACAAAACACGGAAAAGGGTTTAATGGTTCTGAAAAAAAACTGAAATGGGGATGCCCTAAACCAAATTTTTTTTTGGGAATGTAGTCTTTTTTAATAGGGGGGTTAAGTTTCCTCCCCTTTAAGGGAAATTCTCCCCCCTTTTATTTGGGAAAGGCGCCCTTGGGGTCAAAAAAATGTCAAGGGTGTCTTTGCAATTTTTTTTTAAATTATATTTGGGGCCCCCCAACCCGAATATTTTGCATCAGTAAATTTAAACGCGTCTTTTTTTTTCTTTAAAAAAAAATTTTTGTAAAAATTTCAACTCAAACTGTTCTTCGTCTTTAAAAAATGCTATTGATAACGTTTGGGGAACCAAAATGGTCGCACCCCATAAAAATATTTTACAAAGTCGGGGGGTTTTAAATTACAAATCCAAGAAGAAAAAATTTAAAAAAAAAAAAAATTTTGAAATTAGGGGGGAAATTTTTTTTGGGCCCGGGTTAACCTTACTTGTTGGTTATTTTTTTTTTGCCTCACTAAAAGAACAATGAGAAAATTTAAACATTACTCTCAAATTTTAACAAGGGAAAATTTTTTGAAAACCCAATTTTTAACATTCATCCCTTTGAAGAAGAAGAAGTAGTTCCCCTTTTTGAAGTAGAGTAGTAAAATGTTGGGGTTTTAAAAACCCCCCAATCATAGTTTTTAATAGTTACAAAAAACAAAATATTTTAATAAGGGAGAAAACCCGCTCGTTTTTGCTTTAACATTCATTACCCCTAGGGTTCTTTTGGACGGCTAAGCATGTTGAAAACTTTAATGATGGAAGGCCCTAAAACTTTTTTAAAGAGCTTTTCCGTCGGGGGAAAGCTGCATATTGCGATTATGAAATTATACAATTCCCTAATTTACATTTTAAAAAAATTAGTTTGGGGGGAAAGGGTTGGATCTTTTAAATTTATAAAAATCAAAGAAAAAAAAGGGGGGAAAAGCCCGTAAAATTTTTAAAACCTCCACATTTTTTTGGGAAAAAAATAATAAAGTTGAACAAAAAATTTGTAAACGTGGGCCAGAAAAACCCGGAGTTCCCTTTTAGCGCCTGTGGGGTTTGAAATAATTTTTGAATTAAAAGACCTTGCGACGTTGCAGACTTTGAACAGAAGGGTGAAATAGGCACTTTGTAGGGTTTTGAGCACTAAAGATGGCGATTATAAACGCAAAGAGGTTGGCGAAAACCCCAAAAATTTTCCCATAAACAAAGAACAACTCCCGCAATGTTTAAGCAAAAATGCGGGCCGAAATGAATAAAAATATTTCCCCAAAAACCTAAACAGCAAATGGCATTTAGAACCATATTTAAAATTTTTTTGAATTCATAAGCCCATTTACTTTTTTTTGGGCCGCCCAAAAAAATTTCAAAAAAGGGAAATTCAACTCTGGCCCCTTTACAGGAAAGGGTCTTTGCCGGGACGACAATAGCCCGGAAAGGATTGAAATAACGCCGTAGGGGGAAAAAACAGAAACTCCTCCAAAAAAAAAGAAAGGGTTTTTTAAAAGAAAGCTTCTAAAATTTTTTCATTTTCCTTTCCAAGCAGAAAATTAGGGGGGACACGTTCAAAAAAATTTAAAATTTTCCCTTGTTTTTAAAAGGGATGGGGGAGGGGGGGGGTTTTTGGGCGTTAGTGACAAAATTAAAAAGGAATTAATTTTTACGGGCCCAAAACTTAGACGTTAAACATCTTAAATTTACCATGGGTCGTTTTTCATAATGGTGAGGATTTTAAAGGTCATAACAAAAGGCAGAAAAATAAATGTTTTTTTAAATAGAAACAATTTTACAAAACTAAATTGGGTTTAAAATGTTAACTTTTTGGCCTCTTTGGGTTTTTTAATACGAAAATTTGGGACAGAAGTATGATAAACATAAAAACTGGTTGTTTAAATTTCGTTATAAAACTAGGGAAACCCTTTAAATTTTAAAGGAAAAAAACCCCTCATTGTTCTTTTTAATTTTTTGGCAGACTGGTTGGGGGGAAAACAATATTTACCCTCGACCTATTACAAACGTTTATGGGTTATAAATTTTGATCAAAAGTAATTTTTCCCCAACACAAATTTGGGAACAAAGAAAACATGATAGAAGGTTTTTATGGGCGGAGGGAGACATATATTTAATTACCCCAAAGCAATAAATTGATGAGTGTTTAGAACCCTTTTTTTGATTGTTTGGGGGGAAAACGCAGACACTTTTTAAATTATAGATGACGCCGGCAAAAAAAAAGACTATTTTAAAAAAAAAAACGTTTTGGGTAAAAACCCTATTTTCAGTGGAAGACATCGGGGATAAGTGTGTGGTTTTTAGTCAAAAATTAAAAAATGGGTTTTTAAAAACTTTAGAGAACGGGTTTAAAAAGGCGGAGTTTATTTCACATGAAAGACAGAGACGAATTTGTTTTGAATGTATGCGGGAAAATTTGATTTTAAATTAAAAAATAAACCGGGGAAAAACCCGGTTTTAAAAAAAAACCAAAAAATTTTGAAAAGTTTATTTAAAATTAGTTTTGGGAAAAGGAAAAATTCCAAACACAGTAGTTTTTTTGTAATAATGTTTTTTTTGGGTTTTGAAGTTTTTCTTGTCAGAAAACGAAGAACCCGGGGGGTCGGGAGTCCCCCGGGTCGAACGGGTTGAGACCGGGGGGGGGCCAGCCCCCGTGTTTCTACTTTCTCTTTAAGCATTTCAAACACCCCGGACATACCCATAGTTGCAAAACAAACTTTTCAACACACACAAATAACTATAATCTTAAAAAAGGATTTCCAAACCCCCATTCCTTCCGTGCTTCGGTGGTTCCCCCCACCCCCCTGCCCCCCCCAAAGTCCACTTGAGCCCCGGGCCCCGAAACCAAAATGCCCCAAACCGGGTCGGTTTCCTAAAACAAAGGCCCCCTTCGAGGGCCAAACCCATTGACACAAAAAACCCCAAAATGGCCGTTGCACAACAAAACCAAAATGGGGGGACACGGCTGTAGGAGGGTCCGAAACCGGGGGGGGGGGGGAAAGCGCCCCGTGGGACGGGCGTTGCCCGCTAAAGGGTTTCCCGGCCGGGGGTCGGGATCCCCAGCAAAGCCCTTTGTGCTCCTAAACCCAAAAGGGCGTGGGCCCCCAAACCAGGGGAAAGCTTCGGGTGAACCCCCCCCCGGGGAGGAGGGGGACACGGAGGAACGGGAAAGGAAAAAAGGGAAGGGAAACGGGAAACCCCCCGCCGTCAGTAAAAACAGCATATGTTTGTAAAATTTTCCTAAACCCCCCTCGCAAAAGGGGTGAGGGGGGGTTTTTTCTAAATACTTTTCACCGACCAGCTCGACACAAAACCGGGCATAACACAGAAAAAAACCAACTGGGGAAATGTTCGCAAAAGGGCCCTCTTCACACAAAAGCGGGTAAGAGTTTTACATTGCAGGCTAAACACAAAAAATTTATTTTCTTCTTTCCTTCCCCCCACTCGCTTCCCCAAATTTTCCTTTTTGGGAAACCCTGAACAATACAGCAACCATTTTTTTTATGACTCCCACCACTTTTGGGCAAAAAATAATTTAAAAGGCAAAAATTTTTCCCCACATTTTAAAGCAACTTTTTAAAAATAAACACAATTCCCCAAAACCACCATCCAAAACGGAACTTCTTCGTACCCCCACGCTCCCCCAAAACTTTAAAACATTTTCCCCTTGCCCCCAAAACTAACAAAGGGTTTGGCCGAAGAATACGGGGCCCGGGGAATTGTGAAAGGGCGGGACGAGCGAGCCCAAGAAATTTTCCAACCCTAAATTTAAAACCGGGCTCCCCCCCAACCCCACCGACTACCGCACACCCAATGCATAAAAAGAATAAAGAATTTAGAAAAAAAATTTTAAATTTGGCCAGGTTTAGAGTTTGGGAATTTAACCAAAAAAAGGGGAAACTCAAACAATTTTCTTTTATAATTTTGAAAACCAAAAGAAATTGCGCAAAAGGGGAAAAATTTTACCCGGCTAACAAAACAAAATAAACCACGAAAGTGCTTACCAGCTCCCCGTGGGTGCCCCCAAAGTGGCGGGTAAAGCGTCTCTTTTTGCCCTCTGTCCAGTCGAAAGGCCAGCAGGCAGATGCGGAAAAAAAGACTTTATGTGATGTCCCTCCCTACGGGCCCGATGTGGGGATGAAGGTACCGACCGTCCCTTTTCCGACAAGTGGGGGGTAAAACCCAAAAAACCAGGGGAGGCGCTCCCCGGACATCTTCCGCTCGAGCCCAAGAAAAAAACCTTTCCCTCAGCGATGGCAGCCAACATGCCACGCTACTCACAGTGAGCATACCTCAACCAAAGGGGAAATAAAAGGCACGTGCGACATTTTAAAAAAGCCCGGAAGAGGGCCGATAGAGCCACCCCGTTAAAAAGGGCGGGAAAAAGGGTACCAGCCACCCGTAAACCCTGCAGGATAATTGCACGGGCAGTGGAATTAGAGAGAGAGAGAGAAAAAAAGAAAACCAAAACCTGACTGAAACGACTTTAAAGGGTGCAAAACCACTACAAACCACTTTAAAGGGGAACGGATACACGACAACAGAAAACGACAAAAAAAAATTAATAAATTTCCGCCACCCTAAGGGTCAACGTCGTGGGCCCTCGTGACAAACTCGTGAAAAAAACCCCCCTTCTAAAAGCTTCGTTTCCCCTGAGAAAACATTTGTCCTTTAAACCCTTTGGGCCGCATTTGAAAATTCAAAACCCAAGGGGGAACCAAACCCCAACCCTCTGAAAATCGACAGAGTAAAAAAAAAAACCAATAAAACCCTTTTCCCCCCGATAAAATTTGGGCACAGGGAGAAAACATAATACAACATTTTTAAAACAACAAAGCAAACCTTCCAACAATAAAAGTAGCAATCCAAATAGGGGTTTGGATTCACTCCGTTAACATCACGGAAGGGGAAAACTGCACTACCCCTTTTTTTTCAGGGAAAAAAGGGGTAAATAACCCGGGTTGGGGGGAAGTGTCCCTCTGATGTTTTCCCCAAAAGTGCTGACTACGGAGCTGGGCGGGAAAATAGTCAGCACCTTATTCCCGGGAACCCCTTTATATGGCAAAAGTAAAACCCCATGACTCTGCAGTTCCACGCCAAAACTCAGGGAGTCGACGACGCCCGGGCCCGGGGCCCGGGCCCAAGGCCCTGGAGAGAATGATGATCGCTCTCCTTAAAAACCTTCCGGCCGAACTTCTTCTTGGGTAGGGCCCGGGAAAACTTTTGGCAAAACCCGGGGCCTTTGTTTCTTTCCGAGCTGGGGAGGGTTTGAACCAAAGCAAACATCCTGCCACGACTTTTCCTCGACGAGAGGAACAGGGGGGAGGTCCTGAATCACCGCACTGCTTCCTCATCGCCACTCTCCCACGACGACGGGGGTTTTGTATCCTGCCTGGCACTGAGTTCGTCGAAACGTATGTTTCGGGGTTGGCAATACCGGGGCTTTCCCTTTTGGCTCGCACGCGAACCCGATGGTCCCGGGCACGAGGTTGCCCTGAAAACACAGGCGCCCGCAACATTGTTTCAACTCCCTTTAAAAGCGCTCGAAAAGGGGCCATTGGGCGCTTTTTTTAGGGTGACTTTTGTCCGTCGGCCCAGACATCGCAACTGCGGCAGTGGGGGCCTAACCGGAAAATTTTCATCCCCGGCAAAAAAGAAATCTTGTCTAACTCGCTGGGAGAGCCGCTTTGAGCCCAAAAGGCCCTGAAGGGGGAATCGGGGGGCCCTCCCGGGGAAAAACAGTTTCTCTCAATTTGGGGAACGACTAGCTGTTTGGGGCCACCCTATCTCCCTGATTTAAAAAACCCTAAAAAAGGGATCCCTTGAAAGGTTGAAGCTCACCTTGGCGTGTCGGGCAAAACTGACCCGGACGATCCCCCAGTTGTCGCGGCTTTGGCATCCAAGCCCCGGGCCCGGAGGGCCCAAGGAGCGGATCACCCCCCCTAGCCAAACCTCATCAGAGTTCGGCTGTAGAAGGGGCCCGCTTTTTCCTGCCCCCTCTTCTTGGCTTGGGCGCGGGTGGTAACTCCCCCCACCCGCCTGTACGGGCAAAATCCGTAGACACAGACTGATTTGGGGGTCCGTCTGCGAAGGTGATGGGTTTTCCCCCCCAAAATGAAAAGGGTTTCCCGGGGCGCTCCACCCGATACCCCAAACTTCGCCACAAAGAAAGGGGGGGGAAATTTGGAATGAGTACAAAAGGACGGGTGGAGGTAAAACCACCCCAAACCCCCAAACCCATCAAAAACTGGCCCCCCGCCGAGCCTCAGGAAAAAACCAAAAACCAAACGACAAAGAGCGTTGATGCTCCCGAATCCTATGGAGCCCGCCCCAAGGAAGAACCAACAACAGAAAGAAATACGGGGCCCTTTTCGAACCCCCGAAGCTGGGATGGACCCCACGTTAAACCGAGGGGACGAGGGGCGCGGAAAAGGACAGCCCCATGAAATACCGGGGGGCTTTAGGGCAGTCTTTCCCCAATGTGGCCGGGGCCCAAACCCCAAAGAAAACACAGTCGGGGGGCGGGCCCCCATAACTGCCTGCCTTGCTTTGACCCGCTAGCAGTCGTCGGCGCCCTATTGCCAAAAAAATCCCCGTGGGGGGCCCTTCCCGTCCGTATTGGGCGGTGCCCTTCCTCCCTTTCGGGGGGGTTTCCCGCAAACACCTCAGCGGGATGGAAAACGCAGCCCCCGAAATTGAGGTGCTGTCTCCCTATACGGATCCTCAAACTCTGGGGGAAAAGTGTTGGTAAGCTTTCGATGAGAATCAGATCCTCAAAAAAACTCCAGATTAAACCAACTGGGGGGGGGGGGGGGGGGGGCCCGTACCCTTGCTTTTTTCGCAGCCCAAAATTTTTAAACGCACGAAGGTCTCGTCGTTATTCTTTTCTGGACCTGAACTTCTTCCGGGACTCTTTTGGGGTAAGGTGGAAACCCTTTTTGCAGAGCCAAACTGCCCTTTGCATAAAACGGCCCCTTTATTTTTGGGAGCCCCACACTCCCTTGAGCCCCCCCCGATAAATCCAAAAAAAAAGGTTTCATTGGGCCCTTTTTTTCCCCAGACAAATTGGGATGAAAATAGCAACCTTGTCAAAAACCCCTAAGAACATATCAATGGCCCCCCACTAAAGGGGCTTAACCTGGGAGCTTTAAATTTGGGCCCCTTAAATTTTTTCACTTGCCTGTTTGTTTAACCCCCCCCGGGGTTTACAGATCGGGAGACCGGGGGAAAGAAGTTGTTCCCCTCCCTCCTACGCAGAGCCCCTGTTGGCAGCCTCTTCCCTACGCGATCCAACTCTTTCCCCCCCCGGGGAGCTTCCCCGTCTGGCAGCCCCCTCTCTGCGAAGAGCCCCCCCTGTCTAGTTCTTCCCTAAAGGGAAACTTCCTTTCCCATCAGCTCCTCTCTTGGGGGCTTTTTTCCCCACGGAGGGCTTCCTGCCCGACAGTCTCTTTCCCTACGGAGGGCCTCCCTCCTCACGTCGCGTCGCTCCAAAAAATTTAAGGGCGGAAAGGGGATGTCCCCGGGGAGGATTCACCACTCCCGACACGGGAGGATGACCCGTCTGGGCCCCTCCCTTGGTTTTCGATTTCCCATGAAAAAAAGTCCCCCGGGGGCAATCCCTTACAAGGGGAAAACATGAAGGGAAAAAAGGGGGTTTTTTATTTCCCGTGACCAAAAAAGCCCAAAAGTTTTCTTCGCTATACTTTGCGCTTTTCCCAGCGGGGAAATGCCGTCGGGGTCTCCAAAAGGAAGAAACCCTAGCGGGAAAAGGAGTGAAAATACTCGGGACTTCGGCTACAGCACTGGAAAAAAAGTAGAAAATCCCGTCGCAGGGGGGGGGGGGCCCGGGTAGCCTCAGTTGGTAAAGCCCGGACTCGTGATCCTGGGTTGCGGGTTCGAATTTCGGTATTTGGGGGATTTTTCCCCCCGGAGTTAACATTGGTTCTGACTTTCCCTTTCCCCCTATTGTCCCTTTTGAAATTAGGGATATAAACCGAGGTTCCGTGTGTGAAAGCACGCATAACATCTTGCACACCGAAAAAACCCCTCACCAAAATTTCGGAAAATAAGAAGGGGCCCGTTTGGCCGTTTTGGGAAGGAGACACGTTTACACATAGCAAGGGCCCCCTTTCCCCCAAGATGGTGTATGGGTGCCATAAAAGGCGGATAAAAAAAGGGTTTATACACACAAAACTCCACTGCCTGGTTTACAGGGAGTGTCCGCAGGAGTACAGCTGCTAAAGCAGAAAAAAAGAAAGACTGCGTCGCGTACTGGTTTCTTTAAAAGTAGGGGGCCCCCCAATTTTTTAAAACCTTTCTTTCTTCGGGGACGCGTGGGCCCTAACCCCCAGCACCCCGGGCGTCGCCATGACAACTAAATCCCCCGGTTTTTCAAATACAGGGGGGGAAAAACAATTTCCCCTTTAAAAACAGATACCGCACGGGTATGTCACGTCCCCCTTGGGGGGACTAACTGAAAACAGCAAATAAAAAAAAATGTCCAAAAGTGCAATGTCCCGGGTGCTCCCACTCTGGCAACACCGCGCTCTACAACACGGCCCAAAAGTCGGGGGGCTCACCGGAAAAAAAAAAAAAAAAAATTTTCCAGGCTGCTCCCACTCTGGGGAACCCCCGCGCTCCCCCCCCCAGCACGAGCAAACCGTGCGGTGGGCTCACCGACAAAAAAAAAAACAATTTACAGAAGGAACCGGGAAAAAAAAAAAAGAAAAACAACGTTGATACACCTACCTGTACTCAATAACCACCTGGAAAAAAAAAATGGTTTTAAATACCCAAAAAAGGCCCGGCAAAACTGGGGCAACAAAAAAACCCAAAAACTTTTCGGCCCCTTTTTGCGTGAGGCCAAACCCGGGGGAAAGAAGTTGGAAAGCGGTCGATCCCCCTTCGTCTCGACCGACCCCCTTTACACCGGAAGTTCCCCTTAAAGGGCCCCCGAAGATCCCTACCCGCAGAGTCCCCCCAACCAACCCCCCACAAACAAAAAACGACAAACTGACTAAACCCAATTTCAAAACAGACAGAAAAAAGAACACACCCCGCGAAACGAGAGAGGGCAGCCGAGCCCTTTACAACCCCGGACGACCCCCACAAATGTCACGACCGAACCCCCTGGAGGTCTGCCCCTGACCGTTTTTGGTCTAGATGGGATGAAGGGGGGTGAAATGAAACACACGCCCCCCCAAAAGGGCCCCCAAGAAAGATTACGATTTCCAAAACCCCCTTTTTTTCACACCAACACACACAAAGTCACAAAAAAAGGGATTCCCAAAACCCACAACCCTGCACAATCACACTCAAGCATTTTTTAAAACCACGACATACACCAAATTAAACATTTAAAAACACAAAGACATCCCAAGCGCAAAACCAAAAAATTTCAACGCAAAACCCTTTTAAAATATAAACTTAAAAAAGGATTTCCAAGGGGGGGGCCCCTTTTTCCCCCCCCCTGCTTCATGTGGGGTTTCCCCCCACCCCCGCCTCCCCAAAGTCCACTGTGGGACCGAGTCCACCCCAAAGGGCCCCAAAAACCGGGGGGCGGTTTCCGAAAAAAAGTGGGCCCTTTGACGCCCACACCCTTGACCACACACACCCCAATTGGGGACGACGCACAACGAACCCCACTGGTGGGCAAAGGGCTTTTTGGAGGTCGAAGACCGCGGAGGGAAAGCGTCCCCCTGGGGGCGAGGGTTTTTCGCTGGGAAGGGCCCGGACAGGGGGCGGGATCCTCCACAAAGTCCTTGTGCCCCCTAAAACCCTTTCGTGGCCCCCAACAGGCAAGCTTCGGGGGAATCCCCCCGGGAGGGGGGGACACGGGAAAGGAAAATGAAGGGGGAAAAAAAAGGAAAAGGGGGGTGGAACCCCCCCCCCCGTCATTTCAGTCTAGCTTGCTGTCCAAAACCTAAAGCCCCTCGCATGTTTTGGGGGGGGGAGGTTTTCTAAATTTCAAATTTAACCCCCACCAGCCCCGCACGACCGGGGCATAACAAAGTAAACAAACCAAAATGAGGAATGTTTGGCCCAAAAAAAAAAAGGGCTCTTCACACGAGAAAGGGAAGAAAATTACAAATTTGCAGGTAAACACAAAAAAATTAAAATCTTATCCTTCCCTCACTCGCGTTTTAACATTTCCTTTTTAGGAACTGAACTAAAACAGCAAAAAATTTTTTTTAAAAGACTGCCACCCCATTTGGGGAAATTTAAAAATTTAATGGCAAAATTATCCCCACATTTTATAGCCCAAAATTTCAAAAAGACCCCAATTCTCCAACCCGCACCAAAACGACTTTAAACAAGCGTACGCACGCTCCAAACAAAAACTCGTTCCCCTTGCCACACTACCCGACGGTGGGCCCAAGAATACGAGACCGGCAAATTTTGACAGGGGGGGCGGGGAGACCAAGCAATTCCAAAACCCCGAATCACCAGGCCCCCCCCCCCTCCCCACCGACTACCGCATACCAGGGGCATAAAAAAATAAAGAAATTTAAGATATAAAATTTTACTGGCCAAAGGGTTTGAGATTGGGAAAAACCAAAAAGTGGGTTTTCAAACAAAATTTTTTTTTTTTTTTTTTATAATTTTGAAAAAACCCAAAAAAATTGCGCAAAAAGAAGAATTAGCCGGCTTTTCAACAACAAAAAAACCCCGAAAACGATGCTTACCAGCTACCCGTGGGTGCCCCAAAATGGCGGGTCAAGCGAACCCCTCTGCCCCTCGTCCCCGTTTTAGGACCGCAGAACTATGCGGAAAAAAAATGACGTGATGTGAAAGTCCCCCTACAGGCCGGGCTGTAGGGTTTAAAAATACCGACCGACCTTCGACCGGGAAGGGGGTGTAGAACCCAAAAAAAAGGCAGGCGCCCAGGGACAACTTCCGCTCGAGTCAAGAGAAAACCTCCTCACGATGGCAGCCCAAAATCCAAAGCTGTCACAGTGAGCATACCTAAAACCTAAAAGGAATGATGCACGTGCGACAGGGAAAAAAAACAGGTAGAGGCCCATAGAGGGCAGCCCGTTAAAGGGCCCCCAAAGGGGACCCAGCCCCCCCGTGAACCTGCAGGATGAATTGCCGGGCATGGAATTTTGAGGGAGAGAAAGAGAGAAAATAAACCTAACCGAGCTGAACGCAAAAAGGTCAAAACGCACTACAAACCACATTAAAGGGGCGGATACACGACAACAGCAACGGGCAAAATAAATGAATAATTCCGCCCCCCCTAGACGGGTCAACGTCGTAGGCCCGTGACAAAACCCAGGACAATCTATAAAAACATCTAGAAAAGAACCAAAGAAGAACCCCGGAAAAATCCCAGCCCCCAAACAAAAACCCAAAAAACTTAAAAAAAGGTTTAAAAATGTTTTTGTTTCAAAAAAAAAAAAAAAAAAAAAAAAAAGAAATTGCGGTTAGTATAACCGATTACCCTCTAAAAACCCCTTTTCAGTTTATAAATTTAAAAGTCGCCGTGTCAGTCGCCGTGTCAGTCCCCCTTTCAGTCAATAAGTTTAAAAAATGAATTTTACCATTTCCCCCAAACCCCAACTTTCCCTTGGGAACGTTTTTCCCAAAGGGCAGCGCACTTACGTCACCCAAATGACCAGCCCCCAGAAGAAGGCCCCCACCAAAAACTCCCCTGAAACAATTTTTGGGGGCAAACCCTCTTTTGGCTGAAAATTTGGAAAGGGAATTTCACAATAAACAAACGAAAAGCCCGAAAAAATTTGCCATCCCGGAACGACGGATAAAATTTGGGAACGTGCACGCACTTCCCTATGAAAAGGGGCCCGTCCGCGGCCGTCCCCTCCACACATTTAAAAACGTCACCCGTTGAAAAGAAACGATTTGTTGCGCTCGTTTTTCTTCTCCCAAGCAGTCGTTCCCCCTTTTCCGTCTGTAAATTTCATAGGTGTCAAAACCCATCCGGGTTTTTTCCCCCATTGCTGTACGGGAAAACCCAAAGATTTCGGGGCTGAAAGGCCGAAAACAAGTTTTTAATACGGGGAAAACTGATTTAGAAAATTTGGTATCACAGTAAGTTAAAGACCCTACTCCCGACTTTAATTTGGGCTAATGATTTTTGGGGAGGAAATGGGGAGAATCAGAAGAAAAACTGGTTTGTTTACTTTGATGGACCAAGAGGGGAAAGTGGAAAGGTAAGTTTTCCCCAAAGGGTTTTTTTAAAAAATGTTTTAATTTTTTCATCATAGTCAGTTGTTTCCCTATAGGGGTGGGGATTTGATATACCCAAAATGTCTCAATTTAAGCATTCTGCTGGAATGGAAGGGAGATTTTTGGATGGGAAAATCTTATTGGTTTTTTTTATTTTTCTGTCCTTAAGGGTGCCCTTTGTTTCAAGAAGTTTTTTTCCTGAAAACTTAAGGGTTACATTGTATTCACAGCAATTTTTTTTTATGTTTTTTTTTCCCTTTTGTAATTTTTAAGTTTTTTTTTGCCCGGAATAAGGGGAAAAAGTACTTTTACGATACGGGGAAATTTTTAAAAATTGAAAAAAAAAATGGGGTTGAAAAACCTATGGTAATAGTAGGAAAAAAGCTCCCGTAAAACGGGAGCCGTTTAAAGACAGCAGGCGAAAATTAAAAAATTAAAACGACGTTTTAAAATTTCCCAAAGGGCCCCAACGAAAATTAACCCGACAATACGATACAAGCATCGATCGTGGGGCTTCCTCAGGCGAGGCCCGGAAAAAAAGAAAAAAAGAGGGGAGAAAAAAGGTCTTCCCCAGGGGAGGGGTTTAAACAAAAGAAAGAAAAAGAAAAAAAATGGGCTTTCCCCAGGCGAGGCTAAAACAAAGAAAGAAGAGGGGGAAAAAAAACAAATGGCCCTTTCCCCAGGCAGGGGGTTTTAAAAAAAAAGAAAAAAGAGAGGAAAAAAATGGGCTTTCCCCCCCGGCGGGCAGAAACAAAGAAAGAAGAGAGAGAAACAGTGCAGGGGGGTAACAAATCTTCGGGGGGCCCTTGGAAAAAAAATTATAGGTAAAATTTTAAAAAGGGGTGAGGGAAGGGGGTGTGTGGGTTGGGGGGGGGGGGGGGGGGGGGGGGGGGGGGGGGGGGGGGGGGGGGGGGGGGGGGGGGGAGGGAGACGGGCTGAAAAAAACGACGTTTTCAGTATAAATTTAGGGCCCACTCCCATTTCCCATTTCTATCCTTTTGGGGGGGTTGGGTTGGAAATCCGTTTTGGGTTGCGATGGGTTCTCCGTGTTGGTTTTTTTCCGTGTTTTTAAGACTTTGGGCCCAAACCCCAAAATCATTTCCCGGGGGTTTTATGCCGACACCATGAGTGGACAGCCAAGTACGCAGCAAAATGAGTCCTGAAATATTCTCACCCAATACTACAGTCGACACCGGAGGGGTTAAAAAAAGGATTTTCTTCCAAAAGCAGAACCCAAAAGCCCCCTTTGCCCCTCAGTGAAAGGACAACGTTATCTGTCACCCCTTTTCCTGTTCATCCTATTTCAGTGATGGTTCAACGTTCCAAAAATGTCACCCTTGTCCTTTTTCATCCTATTTTTTTCCTCCTCCTCTTCCCCCCTGACAACCTCCCCCTCTGGGGGCAATTTTCCCGTCATTTTCATGGTGGGCTGGGGGGTTTTTTTTAAACCCCATATACCCTTCTTGTTTATTTGTGTTTGTCCTGCCTGAAGAAAACCAGCAGGCGAAGCTCGCAAATTTCGGTTTGTCACGTCAAATTTTTTCTTGTAAATTCAACCTTCGTTTTTTTTTGGGCCCCTCGCCTGAGCCCTTCTAAAAAACGTTTTTTTTCAATAAGATTCTAAGTTTCAAGCAGAATTACATTGAGATAAAAATCTGAAAACGGAGGAACTCTTGATCTTGGCTGCAGGGTGTGTTTGAAGAAAAAAAAAGGGAAATGGGTTAAACGAGAGGAGATAAAGATTTCTGAGCACAAAGACCTTTAAATTCGTCCGTCTCCCCACGATATCCTTCGCACAAAAAAGCGTCGGGCCTAAGAAGTCGAGCACGTTCATTTTTTTCCCAACTGGGCGAGCGGTTTGCTATGTGCACGTTTACCTAAAAGGTCACATACTCTCCGAAGAAAGGAATGTGGGCTACCTTAATATGGGATTGATAACGATCTTTTCGACACCCCACACCCACACACACACACACACCACACACCCACACACAAACACACACAAAACCCCAAACGAAACGAACTTCAGAGTTTAGCCGTTAAGAAAAGAGAGAGGGAGAGAGAGAGAGAGAAAGAGGGTGGGGAATTGGGGGATGAAAAAGGGGAAGAATATTGTTTAAAGGGCTCTTTCCCAAAGGAAAGGGGGAGGAGAAAATTTTTTTTTAATGAAAAAGGGGAAAAAAAGCGACATTTTACGTACTTAAAAACTAAAAAACCCAAAGGTTTTTTTTTTAAGAAATTCTCCCAAAATTTCCAAAACCAAATTCATTTTTTTTTCTTTTTTTTGTTCGGCAAAGGCCCTTTTTAAATTTTTAAACCAAAAACCCTTCCCTCCAAACCAAATCCGTTTATAAAAAAACCTTTTCCCATCAATTTTGGCACGCAAAAAATTTAAAAACCCTCAACCCCTTTCCCCCCCCCGTTTACCCCAATTTTCCATAACCCCCACCAAATTTTTTTTTCCCCTTTTCAGGGAACCCCCTTTCCCATAACCCCCACAACCTTTTTGGTTTATGGGGAAATTTTTCCAAAAACAAAATTTTAAAAAAAATTTTAATTGATATCCCCTCAAAGTTTTTTTAACTTTTTTCATTCATCATTTTCTTTCCCTATTTCTAGAGCTTTGTTACCCTATTTTGCCAGGGATCTTTAAAAGTGGTTTTATCATTTGGGTTTCAAAATATTGTTAAGGTTTCGACTCTTGAATTTTGTTTATGATTTAAAGAATCTTGATTTTTTTTTTTTTTCTAAAAGTTTTTTAGCGGCACAAGTGAACAAAAAAAGAAACTTTCTTCTCTAATTGGCCCCCATCATTTCACAAATGGGGTATGAAACATCTTAGACCCTGGATCGACCTGGTGTTGCGGGGGGTTCGAAATCTGATCGGTTGCGGTGATTTTATGGGGATTTTTCCCTCGGAGTTAACATTGGTTCTGACTCCATTCCCCATATAGTCCTTCGAATGAGACTATAAACCGAGGTTCCGTGTGTGAACGCACGCATAACATCTTGCAACACACGTAAAATCCCATCACCAACTTTCGGAAGAGAAGGCCAGTTTGGCCGTGGTATGGATGACACGTGACACATAGCATGCACCTTCCCCGAAGATGGAGTATGGCTGCCATAATGGCGGATAAAAAAGGGTCATACACACAAAACTCCACTGCCTGGCTATACAGGGAGTGTCCGCAGGAGTATCAGCCTGCGTACGCAGAAAGAAAGAAAGACTGCAGTCGCAGTACTGGTACTAATAGTAGGGACTACATTTGAAGACCTTTCTTCTTCGACGCACGCGTCGCCATACCACCAGCACCGGACGTCGCCATGACAACTATAATCCTACGGTTATCAAATACAGGAGAAAGACAATTCCACTTGAAAAACAGATACCGCACGGATATGTCACGTCTCTTGGTGACTAACTGAAAACTAGCAAATAAAAAAAAATGTCAACGTGCAATGTCCGGCTGCTCCCACTCTGGCAACACCGCGCTCTACAAACGAGCAACAGTGCGGTGGGGCTCACCGGAAAAAAACAAAAAAAAAATGTCCAGGCTGCTCCCACTCTGGCAACACCGCGCTCCACAGCACGAGCAACAGTGCGGTGGGGCTCACCGACAAAAAAAAAAAACAATGACAGAAGGAATCCGGAAAAAAAAAAATGTAACACTAACGTCTGATACACCTACCTGTACTCAATAACCACCTGGTAAAAAAAACTGGTTAACTACAAAACAGGCATGGCAGACTGAGTGGCAACAGAAAGCAAAGTCTTACGGCCGTATCTGCGTGAGGCACCCGGCGGAAAGAGGTCTGGACGCGGTCGATCCCCCTTCGTCTCGACTCGACTCCCCAGTCACCGCCGGAAGTTCCTTCAGGCCACCAGAAGACTCCCTACACGCTAGAGTCACCCAGCCAACCACCCACAAACAAACACGACAAACTGACTAAACGTATACAAAACAACAGAACTGAACAGGTACTCCGCGAAACGAGAGAGACAGTCAGAGCCCTTCACATCCCGACGAGCCCCCACAAATGTCACGACCGACCGCTGGAGGTCTGCCCTGACGTTTCGGTCTAGATGGGAGTGAAGGGAGTGACTGAAACTCACACGCCCCGCAAGAGACCACACAAGAAAGATTACGATACAACACCCCATTTATTCACACCAACACACACATAGTCACAAATAAGCATTCCAACACACACAACATGCACAATCACACTCAAGCATTTTAACACTCACGACATACACACAATTAAGCATTTCAACACACACGACATACCCATAGTCGCAAACAAACATTTCAACGCACACAATATAACTATAATCTTAAATAAGGATTTCCAGCACGCATTCCCTTCCGTGCTTCATGTGGTTCCCCCACACCCCTGCCTCCCCAAAGTCCACTGTGAGCACCGAGTCGCACCAAGTGCCCCAAACCGGGTCGGTTCCTGAACAAAGTGTCCTTCGACGCCGACACCATTGACACACACACACACCCGAATGGCACGACGCCACAACGAACCACACTGGTGACACGGGCTGTAGGAGGTCCGAAGACCGCGGAGAACGCGTCCCGTGGGACGAGGCGTTGTCGCTGAAGGTCCCGGACAGGGGTCGGGATCCTCCAGCAAAGTCCTTGTGCTCCTCAACCAGTGCGTGGCCCCCAACAGCGCAAGCTTCGGGTGAATCCCCCCGGAGGAGAGGACACGGAAGGAACTGGAAGGAAAGAAGGAAGGGTACTGGAACCCCCGCCGTCAGTACAGTCTAGCATATGCTGTCAAATCCTAACAGCCCCTCGCATGATGGGCGAGGGGAGGTTTTCTAAATACATTCACCGCACCAGCTCGACACAGACCTGAGCATAACACAGTAAACAAACCAACTGAGGAATGTTCGCTAAAGGTCTCTTCACACGAAGCAGGTAAGAGATTACATTCGCAGGCTAAACACACAAATTATATCTTCATCCTTCCCTCACTCGCGTTCAACATTTTCCTTTCTTAGGAACTGAACTAATACAGCAACCATTGTTTTATGACTGCCACCACATTTGCAAATAATAATTCAATGGCACAATTATCCCCACATTTTATAGCAACATTTCAAAATGACACAATTCTCCAACCACGCATCCAAACGACTAATCATGCGTACGCACGCTCGCAAACATAAAACTCGTTCCCCTTGCACACACTAACAGACGGTGGCCGAAGAATACGAGACCGGCAATTGTGACAGGGGCGGACGAGCGAGACCAAGCAAGTTCCAACCCTGAATCACCAGGCTCTCCCCCATCCCCACCGACTACCGCATCACCAGATGCATAAAAAGAATAAAGAATTTAAGATATAATTTTGACTGGCCAGGTTAGAGATTGAATTAACCAGAAAAAGTGGTCTCAAACAATATTTCTTTTATAATTTTGAAAACCAAAAGAAATTGCGCAAAAGAGAAGAATTAGCCGGCTAACAACAACAAATAAACCACGAAACTGATGCTTACCAGCTACCCGTGGGTGACCCAAAGTGGCGGGTCAAGCGACTCTCTGCCCTCTGTCCAGTTGATAGGACCAGCAGAGCAGATGCGGAAAAGATGACGTGATGTGATGTCCCTCCCCTACAGGCCGACTGTAGGGATGAAGGTACCGACCGTACCTTCGACGAAGTGGTGTAGAACCAAAAACAGAGCAGGCGCTCTCAGGGACATCTTCCGCTCGAGTCAAGAGAAAACCTGCCTCAGCGATGGCAGCCAACATGCCACGCTACGTCACAGTGAGCATACCTCAAGCCTAAGAGGAATGATGCACGTGCGACAGGTAAAAAGACAGGAGAGAGGCCGATAGAGACAGCCAGTTAAAGCGAAAGGTACCAGCCACCCGTGAACCTGCAGGATGAATTGCACGGGCAGTGGAATTAGAGAGAGAGAGAGAGAGAAAGTAAACCTAACCTGAGCTGAACGACATTAAGGTGCAAACGCACTACAAACCACATTAAGGGACGGATACACGACAACAGCAACGACAATAAATAAATGAATAATTCCGCCACCCTAGACGGGTCAATCGTCGTAGGCCTCGTGACAAACTCGTGACAATCTATAACAACATCTATGAAAAGAACACAATGAAGAACCCGGAAAAGTCCCAGCTATCAACATCATATAACTTAAAAACATGTTAACTGTTCTGTTTCAAAAAAAAAAAAAAAAAAAAAAAAAGAAATTGCGGTGAGTATAACCGATTACCCTCTAACGCCTTTGCAGATTTATAAATTTACAGATCGCCGTGTCAGTCGCCGTGTCAGTCGCCGTGACAGTCAATAAGTTGATCAAAATGATTTACCATTTCCACCAAACCACCAACTTCCTTGGCAACGTTTTCCCAAAGCAGCAGCACTTACGTCACAACTGACCAGTCACAGACAGAAGGCCGCACCAAAAACTCCCATGATCAATTTTTGGTCATCCATGCTTTTGTGCTGATTAAGGAAAGCAATGCACAATCAAACAATCGAAACGCCTGAAAAGTTTGCCATCCTGGAACGACGGATAGAAATGGCGAACGTGCACGCACATTCGTATGAAAAGTCTGTCCGCGGCCGTCTCTCCACACATTTAACACGTCACCAGTTGAAACGAAGAGCGATTTGTTGCGCTCGTTTTTCTTCTCTCCAGAGCAGTCGTCTCTTGTCCGTCTGTAATACATAGGTGTCAACCTATACGGTTTTCCCGTATTGCTGTACGGGAAACCTACGATTTCGGGTCTGTACGGCCGTACACAAGTTTCAATACGGGTAAAACTGATTTAGAAACTTTGGTGATCACAGTAAGTAATGACGTACTCCTGACTTTAATGGACTAATGATTTTGGTAGGAGTGGGGAGAGTACAGAGAACAAACTGGTTTGTGACTTTGATGGACTCATGATGGTAAAGTGGAAGAGTATGTTAACAATGGGTTTATTAACAGTGTTAATTTTGCATCATAGTCAGTGTTTCACTATAGGGTGTGTGATTTGATATACAAACTGTCTCAAGTGATGCATTCTGCTGGAATGGAAGAGGAGATTCTGTTGGATGGGTAAGTCTTATTGTTATTCATTAACTGTCTTAAGCTGCCATTTGTTTCAAGAAGTTTTGCCTGATACTGAGGATTACATTGTATTCACAGCAATTTTTGTTTATGTTTTTGCGTTTTCCGTAATGTATAAGTTTTTTTTTGCCTCGGAATAAGGGAACAAGTACTTTACGATACGGGAAGTTGTAAAATGAAGAAAATTGGGTTGACACCTATGGTAATAGTAGGAACGCTCCCGTAAAGCGAAGGAGCCGATAATGACAGCAGGCGAAAATTAAAACATGAAAACAGACGTTGAAATTCCAAGGCGCCGAACGAAAATAACAGACAATACAGATACAAGCATCGATCGACTGGTCTTCCTCAGGCGAGGCTGAAACAAAGAAAGAAGAGAGAGAAACAATGGTCTTCCTCAGGCGAGGCTGAAACAAAGAAAGAAGAGAAACAATGGTCTTCCTCAGGCGAGGCTGAAACAAAGAAAGAAGAGAGAGAAACAATGGTCTTCCTCAGGCGAGGCTGAAACAAAGAAAGAAGAGAGAGAAACAATGGTCTTCCTCAGGCGAGGCTGAAACAAGAAAGAAGAGAGAGAAACAGTGCAGTGTGAACAAATCTTCAGTCGCTTGGAAAATAAATGGATAGGTATTTCAAAAGAAGGGTGACGGGAGGAGGTGTGGTGGTGTGTGGGGGGGGGGGGGGGGGGGGGGGGGGGCGAGGAGACGGGCTGAAAAAGACGACGTTGCAGTATAAATGTTAGGCCTACTCCCATTTCCCATTTCTATCCTTGGCCGAGTTGATTGGAAGTCCGTTGTGATTGCGATGATTCTCCTGTGTTGGTTCTACCGTGTTGTTAAGACTAGGCCTACCACAAAATCATTGGCGGTGTTTTATGCCAGACACCATGAGTGGACAGCCAAGTACGCAGCTAGATGAGTCCTCTGAAATATTCTCACCCAGGATACTACAGTCGACACCGGACGGGTATAAACAAAGGATTCTCTTCAAAATGCAGAACCCAATAGCCCCCATTGCTCTCAGTGATGGATTCAACGTTCATACTGTCACCTTGTCCTGTTCATCCTATACAGTGATGGATTCAACGTTCAAACTGTCACCTTGTCCTGTTCATC
>CM031606.1:17774537-17777037 GCA_018398815.1 Conus ventricosus
GTTGCGGGTTCGAATCTCCGCCGGGCCGTTTCGGTACAGGGGAACTTTTCCCTCGGAGTTAACACTGGTTCTGACTCCATTTCCCGAACAGTCCTTCGAAAAAGACTTTAAACCGTGGTTCCGTGTGCGAACGCACGCTTAACATCTTGCACACACGTAAAATCCCATCACCAACTTTCGGAAGAGAAGGCCAGTTGGGCCGTTGGTATGGATGGCACGTTACACATAGCATGCACCGTCTTCGAAGTTGGAGTATGGCTGCCTTAATGGCAGGATACAAAAAAAAAGGTCATACACACAAATCTCCACTCCCTTTGTTGGGTAGATGGGATTAATCCTTGCCTGTATATATCAGGCAGTGTCCGCAGGAGTATCAGCCTGCGTACGCAGAGAAAAAAAATGGGGAAAAATATGGCTAAGAGTAAACTGTCTGCTTAGCATTGAGGAGCGCGTGTGGAAAGGGGCGGGAACGGAAAGGGGCGGGATGGGGAATTTCTACGATTCAGAACTGCTTTTCAGTTTCGTAAACCGGCCGTGAACAAATCATGGCATTATATTTGCCAACACTTTAAACATAAATGATGCCTTGTTCGATTGAAGTCGCTTGTTCAGAAGGAATCATATTCAGTAGTTTTAGTTTTTCTCATCTTCGTATCAAGAATATCATATCATAGAGGCGCATCAAGAATGATCTTTTCAGTTCTTCTACTTTTTGTGTGTGGCCATCACTTTAGCATTGCAACATAGTTTATGCGTGCTTGGTGTGTGGCTTCTGGATAGAGTGTAGAGAAAGATTTTGTTCAAAGATGTGTTCAAATTGTTTAATTAACCGGAGAGAGAGAGAGAGAGAGAGAGAGAGAGAGAGAGAGAGGGAGAGAGAGAGAGAGAGAGAGAGAGAGAGAGAGAGAGAGAGAGAGAGAGAGAGAGAGAGAGAGAGAGTTGTCTCGCAGCCGTTTCCAAGTTTGACAGTTGTTCATGTGGAAACTGAGGCAAATTTTCCCTATATGGATAACTAACTCTTTCAACAGGAACTAGTAATGGCACGCTTATTTTTTTTTATCCGACTGTGTAGTCATCTATAAACAGCACACTTCAAATGGTATTTGAGGAAACCATGTGGTATTCTAAGGTCGTCTATATTGATTTTCGGCAAAACCAGTCGTGTGTGACTGTTAAGAATCAACTGACACGATGCAGTTACGAAGATCATCTCCGAGTAAGCGCCATTATCTTTAATAACTGCTCATGACCAACAGGGCGGAAGTGACGTGCAAGACATTGTAAATCGTGGATGGAACTGAAATCAACGTTATTGTTTCAGACAATGACAAAGGTAACGGTGTGACCATCTTCCATGGTTTTATATTGATATTGATTTGCTAGTTTCTTTAATTTTCGGATGTGAAACAGATTTCCTTGCAATTTTTGTGAAGACTAGAAATGAAAAGATTACGGGTATTAAAAAAAAAAAAAAAGAAACATGTTATGAGATCATCAGAAAAATTGTAGTATGTTTTTTATGTTTACCTGGCGATGAATGAAGTTGTCAGTGAGTACAGAGAGAGAGAGAGAGAGAGAGGGGGGGGGGGAGAGAGAGAGAGAGAGAGAGGGAGGGAGAGAGAAAGAGAAGGAGAGAGAGAGAGAGAGAGAGAGAGAGAGAGCACTTTTTCATCACAGTTTTTCCCCCAAAGGGAAAGAAATAAACGGATTAGCTTTGGGACCAGAGCGGAAGACAGCCGGCTATACAATAACCCAGCATCAGCATCTCAAAGGAGGAGAGAGGGCTGCCACCGGAATCTCCTCACAGTCAAATGTCAACAGCAGCACAAGTGACAATGCAATTACGAACTGAGGTGTGTTCAACCAGGATTGCGTCGGCCTGCTGAGAGTGTCGTTCAGCAAGGATTACTTTTTCCAACTTTGCGCTTTAAAATCTTTCTGCATCAGATTGTCACAATTTACTTTTTGCTACAGTTTCCTGTATATGCCGTTCAGACAAGACTGCGTTTTCCCTGCGTTTTGCAATGTATGTCGTTCAGCCAAGAGAATCTTTTCCCTAGGTGTTGGCAAATTTGAGTATAATAGGTCTCATTCCGCCAAGAGTTTTTCCCCCTGCTTTCTGCCACATTATACTGCGCATGTCGCATAGCTGAGAATGCTTTTTCCGTACTTCATGCTATTTTTCACCCTCTGTGTGTGTGTGTGTGTGTGTGTGTGTGTGTGTGTGTGTGTGTGTGTGTGTGTGTGTGCGTGCGTGTGCGTGTGTGCGTGCGTGCGTGCGTGCGTGCGTGTGTGCATGTGTATGTGTGTGTGTGTGCGAGTGTGCGTGTGTGTGTGTGTGTGTGTGTGTGTGTGTGTGTGTGTGTGTGTGTGTGAGTGTGTGTGTGTTGTGTGTGTACCAAAACTGTCTTTTCCGTAATTTTTGACACATTCGACTTTGTATATACTTCATTCTAGACTGCTCTGTGTGTGTGTGTGTGTGTGTGTGTGTGTTGTGTGT
>CM031606.1:17779537-17784537 GCA_018398815.1 Conus ventricosus
ATGATTATATCCGATAGATGGAGCGTCAGGGCTCTCAACATGATTATATCCGATAGGTGCACCATCAGGACTATCAACATGATTATATCCAATCAACATGATTATATCCGATAGATGGAGCGTCAGGACTCTCAACATGATTATATCCGATAGGTGCACCATCAGGACTATCAGCATGATTATATCCGATAGGTATAGCACCAGGACTATCAACATGATTATATCCGATAGGTGCAGCATCAGGACTATCAACATGATTATATCCGATAGGTGTAGCACCAGGACTATCAACATGATTATATCCGATAGGTGTAGCACCAGGACTATCAACATGATTATATCCGATAGGTGTAGCACCAGGACTATCAACATGATTATATCCGATAGGTGCAGCGCCAGGACTATCAACATGATTATATCCGATAGGTGTAGCACCAGGACTATCAACATGATTATATCCGATAAGTGCAGCACCAGGAATATCAACATGATTATATCCAATCAACATGATTATATCTGGTAGGTGGAGCGTCAGGACTATCAACATGATTATATCCGATAGGTGTAGTATGGGGATCAGCTCCGTTGACATCATGAACCAGTTTACAAAACAGTTTGTGGGCGTCTGCTTCAACAAGGTGGGATTATCACACACATGCAACCATCAGGTTGAAAGTTCCGCCACAGTAGGTTTCAAAAAAATTATTACTGAGAGAGAGAGAGAGAGAGAGAGAGAGAGAGAGAGAGAGAGAGGAGAGAGAGAGAGAGAGAGAGAGAGAGAGAGACAGAGACAGACAGACAGACAGACAGACAGAGACACAGAGACACAGATAGACAGACAGACAGACAGACAGACAGAGAGACAGACAGACAGAGAGAGGAAGGGAGGAAGGGAGAGAGACACCTTTGGCACCCTGACACTTCGATATTTTATTGTCATCACCAAAGAGGTCTTTTGACAAGGGGGAGAGGGTAACAGAACAATAACATTTACCTCTTCCTTTCGAAGAGAGAGAGAGAGAGAGAGAGAGAGAGAGAGAGAGGAGAGAGAGAGAGAGAGAGAAGAGAGAGAGAGAGAGAGAGGAAGTATTGGGATGAGGATTTGAAGTCGTGGGGACGGGGATTTAGGAGCTGAACGTGTGTGATGGGGAGGGGGGTGGGGTGGGGTGGGGAGAAGAGGTGAGTGAGAGGGGAGCCGGGGTGGCTTACACGTACCTAATAATGTATTAACTAGATGGGGTAAGGGGGTGACAGGAGAGAGAGAGAGAGAGAGAGAGAGAGATGAGAGAGAGAGGAGAGAGAGAGGGGGGGGGGACAGGAGTGGCTTACACTTGTATTGCCTTATAATAATGTATCAGCTGGTTAGATAACGGGGATGGGGGCGAGAGGGTGGGGAGGGGGGGGGGGGGGGCGGCGAAGGGAAGGGTGGTGGACGGGGAAGCATGCAATCAGATTAGCACTATCCAGCAGTCTATCAATGAAACAGGTTTCTATCGCTAGCCCCCCCCCCCCCCCCCCCCCTCATCGCCTCATCCACAGACGGAAGGGGAGCGGAGCAGTGGTGGTGATCACAGACAGAGAGCTGCATTATTCATCGCTGAATCTTTTGTGTGTGGCATCACAGCAGATCCCCCCATCTCATCATCCCAGAGACGGCCAGTGTGGAGGAATCCATAACTGTCATCATGTGTGTGCAGAGGAGACGGAGGGAAAACAAGGATGGGGGTGGGGGTGGGGTGGGGTGGACACTAATAGGATTGCATGTCCCAGAGCACGGACAGGGTGTTGGGTGACAGTGGTGGGGTGGATGTGGGGAAGCCAGAGTAATGCAGGCTTGCGCTGTTCTGTGTGCACAGTGTTATGGAGAGTTTGCACGTGGAATCCGCCATGGTGTCTCCTGTACTGGGAGCATCACGGCACCTCATTAATAAGTGTGGGAGTCCTGGTGTGTGGATAGAGGTTTGGTGCTGGTTCCACTTGCTGTGGAATTTACGTCAGGGTAGAGTTTTTGTAAATATTTCACGTTCCTTCTTTTTTCATGAGCTCACCAGATGGTTGTTAGGCCTCTGCTTCAATGATGTGGGATTATTTCACACTGACAACCATCAAGTTGAGAGTTCTGTCACCATAGGTTTTTACGACATCTTTTTAAAGTAATTACTGACATAACAGAGAGAGAGAGAGAGAGAGAGAGAGAGAGAGAGAGAGAGAGAGAGAGAGAGAGAGAGAGAGATTTTCATATCGACTTCATTTCTTTCAATATTTTTTTCTGCCCGTATCTTTGAAGCAGACTACCCGACTCCCTTTAGGATATGTATCCCTACAGATTGCTAACAGTATCTCACTTCCTTTGGAATTTAGATTGGGGCAGGTTCTGACAAAGTCCCACTTCCTTTGAAATTTTGCATACCCCCCCCCCCCCCCCCCCCCCCCCCCCCCCCCCCCCCCCCCACTACATGTTCCACTTTCCTTGGAATTTACATGGGACGGATTTATACTTGTCTCTAAATGAATTTATAAGAGGACATATTTTCGACAATGTTCCATTTCTTTTGGAATTTACATGAGGGTATATTTTGTACGACGTCCCACTTCCTTTGGAATTTACATCAGGACAGATATTTAACATTGTTTCACTTCCTTTGAAACATACCCAACGACAAATTTAAATATGTCTCAGTTCCAGTGTAACTTATATCAGTGTAATTTTTTTACATGTCCCTCTTCCTTTGCAATTTGTACTAGTACAAATGTTTGACCATGTCCGACTTCCTTTAGAATTTACATTAGGATGAATTGGTGACTTGTCCGACTTCCTTTAGAATTTACATTAGGATGAATTGGTGACTTGTCCCACTTACTTTGTAATTTATGACAAGGCAGATTTTGACAATGTCTCACTTCTGTGGAGTTAATATCTAGACAATTTTTTTATATTGTTCCACTTTCTTTGGAATTTAATATTTATGACAGGGCAGATTTTAACAATGTTCCACTTCTGTGGAGTTAATATCAGGACAATTTTTTGTTATATTGTTCCACTTTCTTTGGAATATATATTAGGACCAATTTTTGAAATCCCCCAGTCCCTTTGGAATTTACACGAGGACAAAGTTTTGATACAACCCACTTCGTTTGGAATTTACACCAGACATACATTTAACGTTGTTTACAATTCAGAGATTTTTTTATGCACAGTCCAAGAGAAGTGGGACAGATTTTTAAAAACAATTTTGAGGTTTGCATCAAGGCATTTTTTTTTTTGACAATGCCTAACTTTCGCTGGAATTTTCATCATGATAGATGTTTGACAATGTCCCACTTTCTCTAAACTGATATCAGGACAGCTTTAAAAAGATTGTGTACACTTTCTTTGGAAATTACATCAAGACAGATATTTGACAATTTCTGGCTTTATTTGAAATATACATCTGGACAGTTTTTGATGATGATCACACTATCCTTAGATTTATATCAGGCCCAGTTGTTAACAGTCTCTCATTTCCTATGAAAATTACTCTGGGGAAGAATTTTCAAAACGTCCCAGTTCCTTCGGATTATAGACCAGGACCAAGTTTTGACATGTCCCGACTTCCTTTACAATTTACACCAGGCGTTTTTGTTACAGTCATTTACTGTGATTTAACATTCAAAGTGGGACATATGTATAACGATGGCTCCAGTTTCTTTGATACGTACACCAAGACAGATGTTTTGGATGAGATCCTACCTCCTTTGGATTTGATCAGAGCAAGAAGAAAAAGAAACACCGAAGGTGCTGGGAGGACCCAGAGAAGCACTGTCTTCACCTGCCTTTAGAGCAGTCCTGTACCACCCTGGAGGCCTGCGCTGTGTTGACGATGGGTACAGGCCAACACAGCGCAGGCCAACACAGCGCAGGTTTTTATGATGACCTCCCTACCTTTTGGATTCACATCAGGACAGATTTTTGATAAAGTCCATACTCTTTTCGAATTTACATCATAGACGATTTTTTTTAATGATGATGCCTCTTTCTTTCGAACAGGGCAGGTGTTTGAACAATGTCCACAGCTCTGGAAGCCACACCAGGACCTGGCAGATTTGGGATGTTGGTCCCACTCTCTTTGATATATTAGGACACGTTATTTTTTGAACGATGGTCCCACAGGTTTTTTTGGGTTTTTTTTTACATTTTTTTTTACATTCCGGGGGCCGGAATAGCTCAGTTGGTAGAGCGCCTGACGCGTAATCTTGGTGATCCTGGGGTTGCGGATTCGAACCTCCGCCGGGGCGTTTCGGTACAGGGGGATTTTTCCCTCGGAGTTAACATTGGTTCTGACTCCATTTCCCATACAGTCCTTCGAATGAGACTATAAACCGAGGTTCCGTGTGTGAACGCATGCATAACATCTTGCACACACGTAAAATCCCATCACCAACTTTCGGAAGAGTAGGCCAGTTTGGCCGTTGGTATGGATGACACGTTACACATAGCATGCACCCTGCGTGAGAAATGGAAAGAATGAAGGAAGTAAGGAAAATGAGTGATCGATATTGAAAGATACTGAATGGATGACACGGGAAACGACTGAATGAAGCGCCAGCTGGCAGCTCTTCAGTCGGCACTACCCAAGTAGGCAGCCCGTTGTGTAAACGAGTGTGGATTGTAAAGCGCTTAGAGCTTGGTCTCTAGCCGAGAATAGGCGCTATATAAGTATTCATTATTATTATTATTATTATTATTATTTACGCCAGAAGAGGACGATTGTCCCATTTTCTTCGGAATTTATATCAGGTTAGATTTTTTAAGATGGTCATACTATCTTTGGAATTCACATCAAAACAAACTTTTTGATGACGACCCCTTTTACTTTGTAATTTGTCGATGTCTTTTTAAAAAAATGTACATCAAGATAGATTTTGGATGATGCTATATTTTCTCGGAATTTACATAGGGGTAGATTTTGTACATATCCCACTTCATTTGGATATTAAGTGCTGTATAGTAAAACAAAAAG
>CM031606.1:17802037-17804537 GCA_018398815.1 Conus ventricosus
CTTTGTTCAGAGATGTCTCACCTGATGTGATCTTTGAGTTTCTGAAAGAGATTAACATTTTTCATCTGATCTAATTGCAAAGTGAGGCGACTGCAGGCGGAAATCTGAACAAATTTTAAATCTAATTAATAGCGAACCGCCAAGAAAACGCAGACAAACGAATCACAAGACGAAACACGACGCGTTTCCACCTAAGCTCGTCCTAAGACCCCATTCCCACCTTCCTGTTGTGTTTCGTTAAAGTCGGTCACGTAGTTTTTGCGCCATTACGAACCGCCAAGAAAACGCAGACAAACGAATCACAAGACAAAACACAACACGTTTCGACATCTTAGGTCTTCTTCAAGCAAAATACGAAACACCCAGGACAACGAAAATGAACGAGCAAATAAAGTGAATGAAGATAAGTGATTGCTCGTTCATTTTCGTTGTCCTGAGCGTTTTGTATCTTGCCTGAAGACCTAAGAGGTCGAAACGCGTTATGTTTTGTCGTGTGATTCGTTTGTCTACGTTTTCTTGGCGGTTCGGTATTAATTACATTTAAAATTTTCCATATTATGATCTAAGATTTTACGGAAGAAAGGTTTTTAACGAAGTATCTGGTGTGTTTTTAGAAGGTGTATTTTAAAGAGATGTGTGATTTAAAAAAATGATTTGAATTGACTTCAACGCGGCGACAGCCCCAGGCCCTTTGCGGTCGGCTGCGCTGTCAACAACATTACCTTTCCCGATAGATGGCAACAAATAGTCCGTGGGTAGAGACGATAGGGTGATGGAATTGAAATAGGGAAACATTAAACCAACTGTCACTTTCTTGTAAAATTTATTTTGATGAGGGTGCAAATCTGAATGAAGCACCGGTGCTGCTGTCCAGAAAAACTGATACAAACACACCACATGACGTTGTAGTTTTTCACGATGTTTCCAAAATTATTGCAGAGAACAGTTCATCTTGTGATGCGCAGTATGTTTTTAAGACATGAACGAAGTTTGGAACACAAAAATCTTTACATGTACCAGATCAAGTAACTCTGATGATGTGGACAACACATGCAATGAAAGACTGAATCAATTAACTTTCTCACATTTGAATAAGAACGAGCTGATTTTGAAATGAGGAGATAATTGATTTCATTGTTTGTCAAATAGTTTGATTATATTTTCTAAATTCTTTGTCAAATGGTTTCATTTTATTGGTCTTGATGAAATTTTTGTCGAAGAATGTGTTTGTAGGTTGGGTTTTTTTCTCTCTCTGAATATAAAGATATCTGTATTCAAGCGGCGGTCTTAAATGTTTGGGAAAAGAAATGTATTGGAGCCTCCTCACTTCTCCCCCCCCCCCCCCTTTTTTTTAAAACAAGCAGTCATTAAGCCTTGTAATTTCGGTGTGTTTGTTAAAGTGTTATTGAATAATGGCAAAGATGTGTTGTATTTAGTTATATTTACACCGAAGGTTCTCCGTATTGACTATGAGAATAACATTACGTTATCAGAGGAATGTTTATCTGATTGTATGTTAGTCTATAGTTATGCTTATTTATAGGTGTTTGCTGATTTATCAACAGGACTTCGAATATGTCTCATCATTGTGAGGGATATGATAGTAATGGAATTTCAGATTTTCAGTATGTTATTCATCCTATAAATGCGTGCAGATGGTCTCGAGACTTGTAGGTGACTAACTATGGTAAACTGTTATTACAAACAAGCACTGCTAGGGGTTGATGTCTTCATTGGAATGTGTCATGGTGACCGTCAGAACCTCTGTGTGTTCGTGGCAGGCAGCGCACTACATCGATGTGGTTGATTGCTGTACGATGTCTTGTGATCTTCCTCCTTTTTTATGTGATTGTCGAGTTGTGGGTATCAAAGCGAATCGATTCTGATCACATGCTTCTGACTTATGATGTAAAATGAGATGGAAGATGATGAGACAAACGTTAACGTGACATTTATGTGGAATGAACATGATGCGAATGTTTGTTATAGTAACATATCGAAAACAGAATTTAACGGAAAATCATTTATGCGACTAGTCTGATTGATATAGCATTTCTGACATTGACATGATTGCTAGTGAAGAAGCGCTTGGTAAAAGTATTAAGAAAGCCACATAATGTATGAAATTACAGATATACAATAAGAAGCCCTATGGAGACCGACTGCTTTGGTGTTGAAAGCCAAACTCAAAAGGAAAGGTAGTAGATTATTTAAGAAATTCAATCGTGGGCGAAAGGATAGGGAGCGTTACTGTTATCAGTGTACAAGGCGTGAATTCAAGCATTATTAAAGAGGATGGATAAACAGTGAACTAACAATATTTATTACAAATCAACAACAGTTTTAGGACATTGTGCATACGATCATTACGGAACGAAAATAACCGTTAAATGCCATTAGTACTGGTGGCTCGTTCATTTCAGAGCACACTCACGACAGTACTACAGTACGAAACAAAAAACGAAACAAGTAACTCAAACTGTCCGATTTTCATGAATGA
>CM031606.1:17813633-17845492 GCA_018398815.1 Conus ventricosus
TTGCCAAGTTAAGATTTTTTCTTGTTAAATCGGCAGCCAAACAAACACACACACACAAAAGAAAGTAAAGGTTTTGTTGTTGTCTTGAAGTCAGTCTCTTCCGATTTGGCCTGTGATTCCTCTTTGTCTGTTGTCTTGAAGTCAGTCTCCGATTTGGCCTGTGATTCCTCTTTGTCTGTTGTCTTGAAGTCAGTCTCCGATTTGGCCTGTGATTCCTCTGCTCCTCCCATGCAAAGTGTGCACATTAATCCTCTGTTACAAGGAGTCGGTTTCCTTCAAGCCGGGTTTTTTCTCCTCGAACTTCATACGAGGTCGCTCTGCATTCAACAAGGCCTCTTTTGAAGCTCTGACTTTCCTTCTGTGAAGGCTATTTCTCCAAATAGAATACTGGTTGTTAATGAGGCTTGCTTGACATTCCACATCAAATGCAGCTACCCATATATTAGATACTTATCTTCAGTCATTGTGACTTGTGTTGTGGACATGCAACCTGCATTTTTTGAAGTTGGCTTGATCATTCATATATCCTTCTGGTCACTGCTTTAGAAGAGAACGATTTAAGAGGATGACTTTTTACAATGCTTCTTTACCTGGCTGTTGATTCAGCCACTGTTTCTCCGGCCACCATCCCTCAGTAACTTTTGTCAATTTTCCTTTGCCCACATTGTGTGTACACAATAATTTCTGTAGAAAGATAGCTGTTTTAGGAGAAAGAAGGAGAATCTGATCAATGAAACAACAGATATAGCTTCTGCTCTTTAACGTTCCACACCACTTTTAGTTTCACTGCTTGGCCTTTCCCTCCCGCCTCCACCAGATTCTAGAAACACTATACACTGCACATTTATTTGCCATACAAAAACACTTTTAGCACAGGCACATACATACACACAAAATGCACACCTAATTACAGATATAGATAACCAAAAATGCAATACCTTTTGCGCTCGTGTGGGTACTGACAAAGGAGACGTATTTGTCATTGACATACCCTGAAAAGACATGGAAAAGATTGCTTTAAAGGTTTTCAAATCTAAACGAAATACACCCACTCTTGTGCTCACATATCTGGTCATCCCTCACATGATCACAGAAAATACATGGAAAAGATTATTTTAGTGGTTTTCAAATCTAAATAAAACACACCCTCACTCATGCACACATGTATTAGGTATGGTCATCCCATGCATAATCACAGAAAACACTTTAACAGCAAATGATTGTGTATTTCTTTGCATGCTTGTACATCTGAATCAACACAGGAATACTTTTCATGGATCAAAAAAAAAAAAAGCCATATAAAATTTCCTTTTTTCCCCATCTTTTTAGGTGTGTGTGTGGTGGGGGGTGGTGGTGGTGGTGGAGGTGGAGAAAACTACCGCCAACCACATTGTTGCTAAGTCTAAGAAAAATGTTCAAAATGTTTTAAAACGTCAATCGATAGATGAGTTATATAAATGCTGCGAACATTGTTTTGAACAGTGCTATGGATTTATCTATATACGGAGCCTTTTGATTCTAACCAGAAGTCCTTGTTGGCTGGCCTGCATGGCATACCACCCAGCAATACCGTAGTGATTGGAATCTGGAACAGCCAAAGAAGGTTCATACAATTAACACAATTTTACACAAGAACAAAAAAAAAAAAAAAAGAGTTTGAAAAGAAAACAAAATCAGTGTGCTCTGAAATGAACCACATCAAATCAGTGACAGCAAGCAAGGAAGAGACAGAGATTTGAGGTGAGGTGAGTAAGACAGAAAAAGAGAGGGAGAGCAGAGGAAAAGAAAAGGAGAAAGGGGGGGGGGGGAGAGAGACAGAGAAGGAGGTATCGGAGTGAGGCTGAGAGAGAGAGAGAGAGATCTGAAGTGGGGGAGGTGGTGGCAAATGCAAAGAAAAAAAAAAAGATCAGTCATCATTAACATAACCTAACAGTAACTATAAACAAAACTTTAAAAAAGAATTAAAAAAAAAAAAAAAAAATCTTATTATGTTTGCTATTTCTAATCATCATCATGTCATCATCATTATCATATATTTATTCGTTCCTCATGTAAAAAGAAGTCCTGAGTGCTTATGAAAGAGGGAAGGAAGGAATAAAATAAACAACATGCAAGCATATAGATTTCAACAAAATATTAGGACAAAGAAGATAACACGGTTCTTAAACAGAGTAGTTGTGTGTGTGTTTTTTCAATATAAAAATAAAATTTCCGTGTGTATACATGTTTTTTCTAACACATCCATAATCACATGCACATGCACTCAAAAACATTCTACACCCGAGTAAAAAAACAAATAAACGCAGTGGTAGCCAATTATCAATTTCATTTATGAATCAATGTAAATAACAATTTTTACTGAATTTTCCCTTTTTTTGTAATATAATTGCTTTATTTAAATCTGAGAAGCATCTTTTTTCCCACAGCTCTATTTCTTTTACACAATGTACTGAAATGGTCAGTCACAGATACATAAAAAAAAAATTGCAATTCAACGCTCCTTTTCTTTTACATGACATAATGAAATGGTCAGTCACATATTTCACAGTATTGGACAATGCGATTCTTCAGAATGTAGGAAAACCCTTTGATCATTAGATAAGATAATGTTGCTTATAGCCCAGCCGACCGCAAAGGGCCACATCAGGGCTCTTTGATCATTAAGAAAAAAATAACGTTTTTCCATAAACGTGCATTTTTAAAATGACAAAACATATCATTTCTCTATGAATGAAGCACTTTGGAATATAATGAGACATGACTTCAGTGCAAACAAAACGCTTTGCAATTGTATGCATGACATATTACACCATGCAAAAGTGACAACAGGGACTGGAAACATGGTGTGTCACGAGTTTTGTCACGAGGCCTACGACGTTCGACCCACCTAGGGTGGCGGAATTACTTATTTGTTTATTGTCGTTGCTGTTGTCGTGTATCCGTCCCTTAGGGTGGCTTGTGGTGCAGTTGCACCTTGGTGTGGTTCAGCTCAACTTCGGTTTGCTTTCTCTCTCTCTCTCTCTAATTCCACCGCCCGTGCTATTCATTCCTGCAAGTTCACACGGGTGGCCGGTACCTTTCTCTCGAACTTTCTGTCTATCGGCCTCTCGCCTGTCTTTTTTACCTGTCGCACTGCTTCGTTTCTTTTAGTTTGAAGTATGCTCACTCTGTGACGCAGCATGGCATGTTGGCCGCCATTGCTGAGGGAGGTTAGCTCTTCACTTGAGCGGAAGATGTCCTGGGGGCGCCTGCTCCAGTCCTGTTCTTTACCTTATCATCGAGAGTACAGTCATACTTCAATTCCTGCAGTCGGCCTGTAGGAGAGGGACATCAATTTCTTCTGTTCCGCATCTTCGCCTCTGTCCTCTCGACTGGACAGAGGGTAGAAGAGTCCTTTGACCCGCCTCTTCGGGGTCACCCACGGTAGCTGGTAAGCATCAGTTTCGTGGTCTGTTTGTTTTGATTTGTTGTGTTAGCCGGCTTAGTCTTCGCTTTTGCGCAATTTTCTTTTGTTTTCGAAATTGTAAGAGAAATATTGTGTGAGACCTTTTTTTCTGGTTAATTCCATCTTTAACCTGGCCATTCTAAATTATTTCCAAAATTCTTTCTCCTGTTTATGTATCTGGTGATGCGTAGATCGGTGGGGAAGGGAGAGAACCTGTTATTCAGGTTGGAACTTGCTTGGTCTCGCTCTTTCGCCCCTGCCCACATTCGCCGGACTTTTATCCTTGGGCCCACCGCTGTTTGTGTGTGCAAGGGAAGCGAGTTTTATGTTCACAGCGTGCGTCGCTGATTTTCGTTGGGAAAATGCGGGGTTTGGATTTGTGTTTTTTGAAATGTGTTATAAAAGGGTGACAGTTTTGCATTAAATTTATTTTTCAAATGGGTGCATTATTAAGCATGGTCCTGTGTTGATTATTTCCTAAGGAAGGAAACGTAACCCGTGATTTGGAGAGAAGGTTTGAAGATAATTCTATTTGTTTTAAAAACCTGTTGATTTAATGCAGCCCTTTTACCTGCATCGTGTGAGAAGACTGATTCATTGGGTTTTACTGTGTGCGTTAAATACACTTCCCTCGCCCATCATGGATGGTTTGTTAAACTTGACAGCAATGGTCAGACGGTACTGACGCAGGTTCCAGTACCCTCTTCCTTCCCTTCCTTCTTTTTTTCCTCCTTCCGGACTCTCCTCCCAGCTACGTCCTCCCCCTCCGGGGCTTCACGGGAGCCCGAAATGGATGTGCCACGTGCTGGTGAGCCACGTTCTGGTGAGACCAGCGAGATGTTCCACGCGCTGGTCGAGGCCTACGCCTTGGTCGGGACCGTGGACTGCTAGGGACCGCCGTCTCGACTCCGCTGGACCCCCTTTCCGGACCTCCGTAACAGCTACGTTCCCCCCCCCCCCCCTCCCCCCCCCCCCCCCCCCCCCCCCCCCCCCCGGCACTCCCTCTATTTCCCCGCTTGGGAGTCGAGGTGTCGGTTTTGGGCGACCCCCTGCGAGGACCAACCCGGCTCGGAGCACTAGTGCCAGGGGGCCCCTGGGGTTTACAGGGCAGGGATGTGGACGCACTCCGTGGTGTGAAAGGTCAATACGGAAATATTTCTTATAATTGTGTACATGCATATTGCTGGAAGGGCTGAAATTTGGGTGATTGGGTACGTCGTAGGGAAATATTATTTATAATCTTTGCATGTGTGGGTGTGGAGCTGATTGCGATTGTGCATTTGGGGTCAGGGAGTGCTTGATCGTGATTGTGCATGTTTGTGCGTGGAGTGCTTGTTTGTGATTGTGCATGTTGTGTGCGTTGGAGTTTTATTGTGATCGTGCAGGTGCGTGTGTTGGAATGTTTTTTTTTGCTGGTGTGAATAAATGGGTGTTGATCGTAATCTTATTGTGTGGTCTCTTGCGGACGTGTGAGGTCAGTCACCCTTCACCCCCACCTGACCGACCCTGTCAGGGCAGACTCCGGGTCGTCGTGAATTGGGGGGGGCTCGTCCGGGATGTGAAGGGCTCTGGCTGTCTCTCTCTCGTTCGCAGAGTACCGTTTAGTGTTGTCTGTTTTGTATATGTTATCAGTTCTCGTGTTTTCGTGGGTTGGTTGGTTTGGGTGACTCTGAGTGAAGGAGTCTTTTTTGGCCAGGAACATCGCGTGATCGGGGTCGAGGTGAGAAGGAGGATCGACCGCTTGACCTCCTTCGCCGGGTACCTCACGGGGTACAGCGAAGTCTTTGCCCTTCTGTTCCGCTCAGTCTTCCATTCCTGTATTGATTTACCAATTCTTGTTTTTTTTTTTTTCTCTACCGGGTTTGTGAGTACAGGGGGGTGTATCGGACGCAGTGTTTTTTTTTTCCTCTCTCCGGATCCTTCTGCTAGGTTTTTGTTTTGTTTTTTTTTCGCCAGCCCACGCATGTTGCTCGTGCGTAGAGCGCGGTTTGTTTGCCAGAGTGGGGCCAGCCGGACAATGTTTTTTTTTCGTTTTTTTTTTGGTGAGCCCCACCGCACGTTGCTCGGCTGTAGAGCGCGTGTTGCCAGAGTGGAGCAGCCGGAACTTGTCCGCACACACGCACCAACACATAACACATATAACTTCCCCCCTAAATATTTGTTTTTTTTCCTAGTGAATTGTTTTCCCCCGTTTTTGGAAAACTGTAGGTATTGTTGCCCAGCGACGTCCGGCGCTGTGGTAGGCCCGGGGGGGCGTCGAAGAAGGGTATTCAAAATGTTACTGTAGTCCCTAAATTAGAACCATTACTTGATACGGTAACTTCTACCTATTCCAGTGCTGTACTTGCCCATGAGTACTTTTACTACCTCTTCGCTGGGGGGTTCCTGTTGAACCCCGACTGGCACTTCCGCTCGGAAGGTCAGAGATAGCGAGAAACTGTGGGCTTCTGTTGAGTCCAGAGACCGAAACCTTCTCCTCTCCAGGCTTCCCTCGTAAGGGAAATCCCCCCAGAAGACTTTCCTCTGGTAAAGTCGAGACCCCAAGGGACGGGTCAGACGGGTCTCCTCCCGGTCGGGATTTGGGTGAACCCCACTCAGGATATCACCTCTGTCCTTATGTTTCTGGAGCGGCAGGTAGTGAAGAGGCTGCTAGGCAGGAAGCTCTGCGTAGGAAGAGCGAAAGAGGAGGTTGCCGGGCAGGAGGCCCTACGTAGGGAAGAGGCAAGGCTCCTAGGAAGATTTGGATAGGATAGAGGGCTTGCGCAGGAGAGGAGACTGACAGACAGAGATTCTGCATAGGAAAGAGGCTATGCTGCGCAGAAAGAGGCTGCCGACAGGAGGCCCTTCGAAAGGGAAGAGGCCCCTCAGCGTAGGGAAGAGGCTGCTCAGTAAGGGAGGAGGCCCCCTCCGTGGGGAAAGAACTAAACAGGATGGAGCTGCGTAGGGGGGAGAGGGAAACCCAACTTTTTCGGGGCCCTCCCGCTCTGTAACCAGGGGTTAATCACCCAGGCAGGTATAAGTTAGAGGCCCAAAGTTAAAGCTTCCAGAGTTCGACCTAGTGAGGACATTGAAAAGTTCTTAAGCATTTTGAAAAGGTTTGCTTGTTCATCCCAAATTGTCTGAGGAAAAAAAGGCTATGCACCTTTTTCTGGATTATCGGTGCTGCAAGGGAGTGGTGCTCACTCTAAATAAAGGCGTCTTATGCAGAAATGCAGTTGGCTCTGCGAAGCGTTTACACCTTACCCCAGAGACGTACAGGAGGAAGTTCAGGTCCATGAAGAAATAAGAAGACCTTCGTGCAGTTTGGTGATAGCTGCGCAAGACCAAAGGGTTACGGCGTCAGTTAGCTAAGGGGAGCTGGAGGATCTGTTCCTCATTAAAAACAGCTCACCAACACTGTGTCCCCAGGTTGAGGATCCGGTAGGCGAACAGCACCTCAGGATTCGCGGCGCGATTCACAGCGACGGAGTGTTTGTGAGCCCCGCAGGCTTATGGCATCGCCCAGATACGGAGGAACCTCCAAAAAGGATTTAGTAGCAAAAGGCCCCGACAACTGCTAGTGGGGTTGAACAAGCAGGCAGCCATCGGGGACTCAGCACCTCGATTTTGTTTTCTTTGGTCGTCCGGCCACATCAGGAAAATCCCCAAGCGCTGTAGTCCATGGGGCTAGCCCCCTTTCCCACATCCTGCGCCTCGGCTAACGTGGGTCTACCAAGCTTCTGGTGTCAGAGTGTCCAGTGTTTCTTTCTGTTGTTGGTTCTTCCTTGGTCGACACCATCAGGGACTGGGCATCAAACTCTTTGGGTTATGAATTTGGTTTCCCTGAGGCCCGGGGGGGCGCCAGTTATGATTTTGCGGGTTGGAGTGGTTTTACCTCCCCCGGGTCCTTCAGTACTCGTTTCTATATCCACCCCCTACTTCTGTGGCCCAAGTGTGGCCATCGCGTGGACGACCCTGATTCCCTTATCATAGGGAATACTATCCCCTTCGCAGCGGACGCAGTCAGTCCGTGTCTACGGATTGCCCTTACAGGCGTGTGTGGGAGTACCACACCGCCAAAGCTAAGAAGAAAGGCCCACAAAATTTGCGTCCCGTTCTTCAGCCATTCTAACGAGGTTCTGGCAAGGGCCGATCCTGCAGCATTATCCGTCTTAAGCCGGATTTTGATGTCCAAACGCCAAACGACAACTTGTGGATCGCCCCCGCTCAGTCGGCCCGACACGCCAAGTGAGCTTCAAGCTTCCACAAGGGATCCTCTTTAGGTTTCCACCAGGCAGATCGTGTGGCCAAACAGCTTGTTGTTCCCCAAAGCTTGAGAGAGTCTGTTCTCCCGGCAGGCCCACGATTTCCCCCCTGGGAGGTCAATGGGCTCCAAGCGGACTCTCGAGCGAGTAAGACAAGACTTCGTTGGCCAGGGGTGAACTCACAGGTTAGGCAGTACTGCCGCAGTTGCGATACCTGCCAACGGACAACGCCTAAGGGGCGCTTGAGCGTGTTCCCCTGGGATCAGTGCCACTGGTTGGGGAACCATTCAGCAAGGTTGGGGGCGACCTGGTGGGCCCCTTAAGCCACCATCCGATCGCGGTCACCGCTACATCTTGGTAGTGGTGGACTACGCGACTCGGTATCCAGAGGCCGTCCCACTTAGGACTAAACGATGCCCCTACGGTTTGCTGAGGCTCTCTGGCAATTTGGACGCGCCTGGCGTGCCCAAAAAGATCCTGTCGGGCCAGGGGACCCAGTTTTTTGTCCGATACATGAGAAGGTGAACACTCTGCTTAATGTTCATAAGGAACAACGTCGCCCTATCATGCGCAGGCCAATGGCCCTTGTCGAGCGTTTCAATGGGGCGTTGAAGCAGATGTTGCGTCGCCTCTGTGCAAGCAACCTCGTGAGTGGGATCGCTTTGTTCCTGCTGTACTGTTCGCCCACAGGAGGTTCCGCAGGAAAGCAGCGGTTTTTTTTCCCCCTTTGAACTCCTGTATGGCAGAACAGTACGAGGACCCACCAGCATCCTGAAGCAGATGTGGACCCATGACGATGTGGAACCGGTGGGTTTAAGGAAGAAAGTCGTTACGTGGTCGATCTGCGCAACCGCATCGCTGACACTTGCCAGCTTGCTCAGCAAAACTTGCAGTCGGCCAAAACCAAGTACAAGGCTTTGTACGACCGCGCAGTGTTAAAGCTGGTTTTAGCCGGTGATGAGGTGTTTTCTTCTCCTTCCAAAAAAGAAAAAACAAGTTGCAACTTGCTTGGCAGGGCCCTTTTGTAGTCTGCAGTCGGGTGGGTGACTGGGACTATAGGATTCGTGGGGCGAGGCAAAGAACGCCTGTATCATGCCAACCTCTTGAAAGGCATACGTACGACAATTCAGTGCCAGGCAGGTTCACCCCTTCGTTGTGGAGAGTGGCGATGAGCCGCCGTGTCGGTGGCTCAGGACATCCCCAACCCTTCCCCCTCGTTGAAAGGGAAAAGTCGTGGCAGGATGTTTGCTTCGGGGCTAACCTCTCCTCAGCACAGACTGACCAACTGCACGACTTGTGCCAGGAGTTCCAGGACGTGCTTACAGATCGGCCCCTGCACAGTAACCCTGGGGAATGTACACTGGCATTGACCACCGAGACCCCAGTTAGGGTCCCAAACAGTACCCTCGCCTCACTCTCAGGCGTCTGTCATCCAGCAGGAGGGCAGGCCCTGTTGAGGTTGGGGGTCATTGAACGTGCGAGTTCTCCGTACTCATCCCCCATCCTTCTGGTAAAGAAGAAGGATGGCAAAATGAGGTTCTGCGTCGATTTTCGTCGACTGAATAAGGTTCTCCGGTTCGATGCTGAACCTATGCCGGATGTCGACCAAATCTTCGCTCGCTGAGTCGGGCCAACTATTTCTCCCAAGTTCGATCTCCCCGAAGGGATACTGGCAGATTCCCATGCGCAGAGAGGAACAAACCCAAAACGGCATTCACGACGCCTGAAGGGCAGTTCCAGTGGAACGTGATGCCTTTTGGCCTCAAAACTGCTGGAGCAATTTTCAAATCGCGTCATGCGACAGTTTGCTTCTCCCGCCGATACGCCAGATTTGAACAAATTTTATGGACGACCTGCTACTCAGCTCAGTGGATTGGAGCTCGCACGTTTCGCTCCTCCGTCGTCTGTTCCTTCGTCTGCGCGAGGTTCAGATGTCGGCTCGTCCCTTCCAAATGTCAGCTTGGTCAGGACGAGATTTCCTTTTTGGGGCATCATTTGCGGCGGGGTTTTTATTGCTCCTGAGGAGGACAAGGTTACCAAGTTGCAAGTGCAAACCTCCTGGTACCAAAGGGAATTGCGGTCATTCCTTGGACTTGCGGGATATTACCGCAAGTCTTTCCATGACTTCGCAAGGTTGCCTTGCCCCTCACTGACCTGACCAAAGGAAAAAGCCAGAACGCTGATTTGGGAAAGAGAGTTGCCAACAGCTTTTGACGCCTTGAAAACGGCCCTCACTACTCGCCCAGTCCTGGCTCTCCCCGATCCTAGTCCCCCCTTTTGTCCTGCGGACTGATGCTTCCGCAGTGGGGGTTGGGGCTGTGGTTGCTTTTAAGATCAGGGGAAGGGACTCCAACCGCTTGCTTATGCGAGCAAAAAAATCACAGACGCCGAGACTAGGTACCACAAAGATTGAACAAGAGTGTTTAGCAGTCGTGTGGGGCATCCGAAGTTTTACCCCTACTTGTACGGCCGTGAGTTTGTGCTGGAGAGCGATCATCATCCTCTCCAGTACCCGGACCGGATCCGGCCAGTCAGGGCGTCGACTCATGAGTTAGGCATGGAACTGCAGAGTCATGCTTCACTTTTTCCTTTATATCAAGGTTCCTGTAATACGGATGCTGACTATCTTTGCCGAGCTCCGTAGTTAGCATATTGGAAAATCAGAGGGACACTTCCCCCTCAACCAGGTTAATCCCTTTTTTGGTCCTGTATCAGGTTGCAGTGACAGTTGTCACTTCAGTGAGGTTAACGGGAGTGAATCACCAATGGTTCGGATTGTTACTTTCATGGTTGGAAGGTTGGCTTAGTTGTTTGATAAATGTAGTTATTATGTATTTCCCCCGGTGATTCTATCGTGGAATGTTTGTATTGGATTCATCGTACTCTGTCGATCACAGAGAGGTTGGGTTCGGTCCCATTGTTTGAAGTTGCACATGCACAAGGTTCAAAGGAGCACTGTAAACTCAGAGAAACAGATGCTTTTAGAAGGGGGTTTGTCACGAGTTTGTCACGAGGCCTACGACGTTCGACCCACCTAGGGGGGCGGAATTACTTTTTTGTTTATTGTCGTTGCGGGTTTTCGGTATCGTCCTTAGGGTGGCTTGTGGTGCCGTTGCCCTTGGTGTGTTCAGCCCCAACTCGGTTTGCTTTCTCTCTCTCTTCTCTCAATTCCACCGCCCGTGCTATTCATCCTGCAAGTTCACGGGTGGCCGGTACCTTTCTCCGAACTTTCTGTCTATCGCCTCTCGCCTGTCTTTTTACCTGTCGCACGTCTTCGTTTCTTTTAGTTTGAAGTATGCTCACTCTGTGACGCAGCATGGCATGTTGGCCGCCATTGCTGAGGGGGGTTAGCTCTTCACCCCGAGCGGAAGGGTGTCTCTGGGGCGCCTCTCCAGTCCTGGTTCTTTACCTTATCATCGAGAGTACAGCAGTACTTTCAATTCCTGCAGTCGGCCTGTAGGAAGGGACAATCATTTCTTCTGTTTCCGCATCTTCGCCTCTGTCCTCTCGACTGGACAGAGGGTAGAGAGAGTCCTTTGACCCGCCTCTTCGGGTCACCCACGGGGAGCTGGTAAGCATCAGTTTCGTGGTCTGTTTGTTTTGATTTGTTGTTGTTAGCCGGCTTAGTCTTCGCTTTGCGCAATTTTTCTTTTGTTTTCGAAATTGTAAGAGAAATATTGTGTGAAAAACCTTTTTTTCTGGTTAATTCCATCTTTAACCTGGCCATTCTAAATTTTTTCCAAATTCTTTCTCCTTTTATGTATCTGGTGATGCGGTAGTCGGTGGGAAGGGAGAGAACCTGGGGATTCAGGGGTTTGGGAAATGCTTGGTCTCGTCCCCTCCGCCCCTGTCACATTCGCCGGGCTTTTATCCTTCGGCCACCGTCTGTTTGTGTGTGCAAGGAGAGCGAGTTTTATGTTCACGAGCGTGCGTGCGCATGATTTGTCCCTTCGATGCGTGGTTTGGAGATTTGTGTTATTTTGAAATGTGTTTATAAAATGTTGACAGTTGTGCCATTGAATTATTATTTGCAAATGTGGTGGCAGTTTATTAACGATGGTCGCTGTGTTGATTTATTTCCTAAGGAAGGAAAACGTTAAGCCGTGAGTGAGAGAAGGGTGAAGATAATTCTAATTTGTTTTTTTATAACCTGTTGATTTAATGCAGTCTTTTACCTGCATCGTGTGAGAAGACTTGATTCAATGGGTTACTGTGTGCGTTGAATACACTTCCCCTCGCCATCATGCGAGTGCTGTTAAGACTTGACAGCAATGGGCAACGGTACTGACGGCAGGGTTCCAGTACCCTTCTTCCTTCCTCCCCTTCCTTCTTCTTTTCCTCCTTCCGACTCTCCTCCCAGCTACGCCTCCCCCCTCCCGGGGGGTTCACCTGGAGCACGAACTGGATGGTGCCACGTGCTGGTCGAGGCCACGTCTGGCTGAGACACGGACGAGATGGTGCCACGCCTGGTCGAGGCCACGCCTTGGTCGGGACCGTGGACTGCTAGGGAGCCCGCCGTCTCGACTGGCCGGCCTGGACCCCCGTCCAGGACCTCCAGTAAAAAGCTACGTTCCCCCCCCCCCCCCCCCCCCCCCCCCCCCCCCCCCCCCCCCCCCGGGACACGCTCTCACTGCCCCTTGGGAGTCGAGGGTGTCGGGTTTGGGCGACTCCCTGCGAGGACCAACCCGGGTCGGAGCACCTAGTGCGACAGGGGCTCCCTCGGACTTTACAGGGGCAGGGATGTGGACCACTCCGTGGTGTGAGAAAGGGTCAATTACTGGAAATATTTCTTTATAATTGTGTACATGTCATATGGCTGGAATGCTGTAATTGTGATTGTGTACTCGTATGGTGAAATATTATTTAAATCGTGCATGTTGTGGGTGTGGGGTGCTTGATGCGATGTGCATGTTGTGTGCGTTGGAGTGCTTGATCGTGATTGTGCATGTGTGTGCGTTGGAGTGCTTGATCGTGATTGTGCATGTTGTGTGCGTGGAGTGCTTTATTGTGATCGTGCATGGTGCGTGTGTTGGAATGTTTATTTTGCTGGTGTGAATAAATGGGGTGTTGTATCGAATCTTTATTTTGGGTCTCTGCGGAGCGTGTGAGGTCAGTCACTCCCCCTTTACTCCCACCTAGAAACCCACCTGTCAGGGGAGACCTCCAGGTCGGTCTTGACATGGGGTGGGGGACTGACGTTTTCCTATTGATGATGAATTTTATGCTTCAGACTGTGTAGACACTGACCCGGTCAGGAAATGTTCCATGTTGGCCAGCACAGCTGTGTGTCAATGCCGATTCACCCATATACAGATGCTTTTGAACATAAGATGCCTGAATATGTAACATCAAAAAATCGTATCAAAATGGTCTCTGCAATTTTCTTGGGCCCTCATCCTCATTTAACTTGCATTTTAAAAACTTGTCTTGAATTCTGTCGTCCTAGTAGACACAACACTCTTTTTTTTTTCAAAACATGTCCTGTACAATTTTCAATGTCTAAAGAGTAAAACACAAAAGCAAATCCACTTGCTCCTGGCAGAAACCAGTCCGATCCAGCTGTCTTGGCCTTCTGGATGGCTAGAGCCATGGAGAAGTCACCCACCACAGGTCCCAAAAGATTGCAGCCATCAACATGAGCAGTGGCAGCTCGTTCACTCACAACCAAGGGCTCGCAGTTGCTGACAGTTATTCCAGTTGATATGTCATGAATGTACATGTCTGGAAAAAAATCCACAAAACATATATAGCCAGTATACATAACGATACATTACAGCATATGGTACTAAAGTTATTTTAGAAGATGTCGATAGATGAGATTCACTTACATTAAAAAGAACATAATACTGAGTAAGCGTCCAAATGTGACATGCTCGGTCACAGCGCTACTCACAGGCAAGCTGAACCGATGTAATCACTCCATTTTATAATGGCTTTCACCATGGGATAACCTTTATCTGGAAAAGGTGTTACTAAACTTTGTTTCAAGTGATAAAAGTTCTGAACAGTTGCATGGGCAAATGTTCAGTTTTTGGTGCATGACCTAAGGAAAAGTAGAACAATTAGAACAGTTCAATTATGATGTGCTGGAGGCAAATGCCACATTTGCTTTGTGACTACGTTTCGCTTCAGTATCGTTCAGGCAGCACAGCGAGCCTCAGACAATCAGAGGATTTGTTTACTAGATCCACTTTTCTGACAGTTATCCTGTTTGATGCAAGATACACGTGAGTTGTGTCAGTGTGCATGTGAAGCAAGGCAAATGTTTTAGTGACAAGTGAGATCTCATCAGTCGTCTGTTCCCTCCCTCTGACTTCGCCATCCTAAGACAACATAAAACCCATTCTCTAGTCAGCAGCCAGCACTTTCCAGCAGGACTCTTCCACACTAATTATTAAAACAGGATTAGACAATGCTGAACAACTTAAATTTTTTATCACAGCTTCACTGCATGAGCAACAGTGCACACATGTGGTGTTAGATATTGTGTGTGTGTGTGGTGTGTGTTTGTGTGCTCTCAAGAGTGCATGCATACATATGCATGTGCACATTCAGACCGTATGTAATATACACTTTTATATTCATCTGCATTCATTTTTAAATATGATCAGCCATGAATGATAAATGTAGGTTACTATAAGCAAATCCATATCAAGTTAAAGTGATAGCTTGTATGTTTCTAGTGCTGCACAGCTAGTTTTGGGTACAGTACTGGACAGCTATCTTGTGCATTAATCTGATTTTAGAAGCATCTGCGGTGTTGCATCTATGCTGAGTGTGTGTGTGTGTGTGTGTGTGTGTGTGTGTGTGTGTGTGTGTGTGTGTGTGTGTGTATTCCTATGTTTAAGTTTGTAAGTTTGTTTATCATTTCGCAAGACATGTAAATTTATATAATTTGATGTTTATCAGTTTTAATGCTGGGGCTACATTTGATTTATGTCGTTTGTACCCCAGCTGAGTAGCTGTGGTTGTCAAGAGATCATGTTAGCTCATGTTCCTCTGATTTTCTAAAGTTTCTATCCTTCTCCTTTGTATCCCTGGATACTTGTTTTAGATGCTGAACAAATGTAGATTCAATGACATAAAAAATTGGATTTTTTTCAATAAAATTTGGGCTAAATCCTAATTTAAAAACATTCCCCCCCTCCCCTCCCCTCTATTTGTTCCACTCTTTTCATAGAAAAACAGCAGACTCTCGATGACTTTTAATACAAATCTGTACCGATTTAAAAGTGAGGTGATGGAAAAAAAAGAAAGAAATAAAGAAACGATAAAATGGATATGCCTGCTAGTTTAGTTGCAAACTAAGAAGGAAACCTACTCTGACATCACAACTCACATGTTACGCTATTACAGCCAACCTGCATATTTATATAGCAAACAAAATGCAATTTCACTCACTGATTTAAAAAATTATTCATCAAAATGTGATATGCTGACCAATATGCTATGATCTTCTTCCTAAAAAACTGTTCACTCAAAAACGTCACCAGCGCAATAATGATGATCACTTGTTGATGCCAGAATCTTCAACTCGATGAAGGCGGGCAGATAACAAAGAAGAAGAAGACCAGTTTGGTTACCATCTCTTGTGCTGAGCAACTAAGTCATTTGCGTGGACCAAAAGGAGAGAGAACCCTTCCTGCTAAAACAGATAGCTCAGTTGGTAGAGCACCGGACTCGTGATCCTGGGGTTGCGGGTTCGAATTTCGGTATAGGAGGATTTTTCCCTCGGAGTTAACATTGGTTCTGACTCCATCCCCCCAATAGTCGTTCGGATGGGACTATAAACCGAGGTCTAGTCTGTGTCACATGCACTAAAGACCATACACGGACTCTAAAGATCCCGATGCTCATGTCCTAAGACGGGTGAGTACCGGCTACACGAAAATACACAATGCATACACAATGATGTTAATAATGGTCAACCTGATGACCGCTGAACATTACTGGAAGAAGAAGAAGAAGAAGACGTGTCAAACACTGTTCAGGTTAATCTGATGGTTAAACATGTACCATTAGCCAGTCAAATGATAAATCTAGTGGCGATTTAGGGGGGTTGGGTTTAATCGGTGCTGTAATTCAACAAACTAAAAGTAATCCTTTTTCACATGGGTCGTGATGTCAAAGTTAGGTTCCTGAATTCAACGGCACTTCCACTCCCAACTGACCCAGTCTATTCAATCCATGACTGTAATGTCCTCTATGATCCGCTGCCACCAAGTTCTGAGCCAGACTTTTGGCGTGTGCATGACGGTTCCAACTTTTACCATACAATCTACGATAAACCTCTCAACTTCTTGCACCTGAACTGCTGGCCAGTGGGGCCCAATCTGTGCAGTATTTTAATCTCCATGGGACTATATTTGTCTCAAAAGCCTTGGATATTTTTTTGAGAAGCAGCCGACACCGCCAAGCCATGATTAAGCATTGAGAATAAGCTCCCATGTGCACGCATGCGCTTTTACTCTCACAATTACAAAACTTGACGAATACGCAATACCGGAACCCATAGGTTATTAGGTCAAGGGAAACCATGCTTTGGACGAGAGAGAAGGCAAAGTGAGAGATCACAGCCACGCTGTTTTGAATAAATTTTGGCTCAACCAGTTTGTTTTAACAGAAATCGTCAGACAAAAAAGGTGAATATGCTTAGGATATGTAATTATACAGTCAAGAAATCCGCTTATATTGATGTGTGTTTGATGTTTTGTAAGATGTCCGTTAATGAATAACGACTAAGTAATGTTCGTTCTTCTTCTTCCTAAAAGGCTGGTTGAAGGTTCACTCAAAAACGAGTAGTCACCAGGTAAATCGTTATTGAAGTTCCAATGGAAAATCACTTTTGAATTTCTGAACAAGTGAAACTGAGAGGTGTTGTAGTTCAGACTTCAGTTAGTCTGTCACAGAGGACGTGAATAAGTTGTATCAAAGAGCTGTGGCAGCTGACATCCTAATTCTTTCAAGTCAAGTAGCAAGTTGAAGAAAAAGAGCACAAATTTGTCCCCAAAATGACGTAAAAGGTATGTCAGTCGGACATCTGAGATGATAGTCAGATTTATCAAGCAATCAGGTAGTTGGTAGTCATGTGTAAAAAAGTTGTTTCATAAGGTCATGTGTAAAAAAAGTTGTTTCATAAGGTCTGAATAGAAACACATCAGACAGACAGAACGAACGAACGAACGAACGAAATTTGTTTAATGAGGGAAAAGAATAAGCACATAGCAGGCTTGTTTGCATCTTGCCCTCAAAAATGAAAAAGAAACATTTCAAACACAAAAGCCACCCTCCACACCCCAACCATTAACCAAACATCCACCTGTCGAACAATCCTTTCAAAGCAATAATAATAGCAATAACAACATCAATGAATGATAATGATTAAAATGATAACATTACAATTCAAATATAACCCCATGCGCACATATACACATATGTATTGTCAAACATTACATCTATCGAATAGCATGATCTGAAAAGATAGAAATACAGAACACATAATAATCACAAATATAAATCCACATGATAGTAAATCAATATTGAAACCTAGAATCTGTTTCCGGAAGGGGGCGTACAACACACATTTTTGCGCCCTCCAGATCGCACGCAATTTCCCTTTCCTCTCTATCCCGTGTTCTCTGCAAACAATTCCATCCTCGCCCCTCGTAACAAACACCCCACCTCACCCCGTCTACCCCTCCGTTCACAACCAACCCTACTCAAACAGAGAGAGAGAGAGAGAGAGAGAGAGAGAGAGAGGCCGGATATAAAAGCAAATATTCACTTACCATAAGGATCAGGAGATGCTGTTCATGTATTGCGTCATAAGGTGTGTTTGATATTTGTTTTAAAGACTCGGAGGCTTGTATTTACATCGAATGAAGTTATAACAGAATTCCATAAGCAGCCACCAGAGTACAACAAGCTTGATTTAAACAGATCGATTCTCGGAAGAGGTACTTTTATCTTGTAAACATGACGAATCTTATTCATTTCGAATCTATTTTTCAAAGCCATTGGGGCACGGTCGGACATTATATAAACATAAAGAGAGCTTTGTTGTAAACTAGCTTCCATTTTAGAGGCAGAATTTCTAAATGTTTATATTCTGAGAAAGTAGGGGGAGAGGACTTCAGGAGGATCAGTTTAATGGCACGTCTATGTAAACTGAATAAAGGTTTTAAAATATTATCACTAGCGGAATCCCATATATGTTGAGGCATAGTTTATGTAAGATTCAACATAGGCATGAAAGAACAACTTACGGCTATGTTGATCTAAAAAGTGTTTTATTCTGAAAGCTGGTAAATCTTTCTGGACACATTTTTACATACTAACGCAATATGATTCGACCATAACAGATTGTTATCAATAATAACACCTAGGATCTTATGGTGATCACTTCCTCGAGATTTTCGCCATTAATACAAAGGTAATGATTGCTACAAGAAAGATTTTGACGTTTTTGCCTGGTAGTAATCAATAAGTATTTAGTTTTTTGGGGGTGGAGTCGCATATGATCGAGTTCAGACCATTCAGATAACTTGTGATACTTTCTTGTAAGGAGATAAAAATGTTATCTAATCGATCGTGACAGGTGTGGATAGTGGTATCATCGGCAAACATCTCACATAAAGTGTGTAAAAAACAGAGGTAGATCATTTATATATACAGAAAATAGTATTGGCCCAAGGACTGAGCCTTGAGGGACGCCGTACTTAACAGGTAGAATGGAAGAATTTGATCTATTTACCGAAACACACTGTTTCCTGTCTGAGAGAAATGAAGATAGAAGTTCCAAAGCGTTGTCAGGCCATAGATCTTTAATTTCTCAAGTAGAAGACTGTGGTCGACGACATCAAATGCTTTCATAAAGTCTACTACTAGAACACCTGTGATTTTATTATTGTTATGTTAGTAAGCCACTGGTCAACAAGACTAGTTAATGCTGTGTGACAAGAATGGTTGGCCCTGAATCCGGACTGGTTTGGATGAAACAGTTCGAAGGAGTTGAAATGATTAAGAATGTGTTGTTTATGTGATCTTCCAAGGGTTTTAGAGAGTATAGACAAGATGGAGATGGGTCTATAATTTGAGGGATCAGCATAGTCACCTGATTTATAGATGGGTATAACTTTAGCAACTTTAAAAGCTTTTGGAATATAATTTTTGCAAGGCATAGGTTGTAGATGTAGGTAAGCGTTTCGGCGATTACTGGGGCTGACAGAGAGAGAGAGAGAGAGAGAGAGAGAGAGAGAGAGAAGCAATTAAAAGGTACAGAAAGTATCTAATAGTACATCTGAGAAGAAAATCAGATTTTTTAAAAGTGATTTGATTTTGCCTTAATTTTTTTTTTTTTAAATTAAAAATAAGTTGAAATGCACCAGAGGTCTGTTGATTGCAGAATGGAGTCAGGTGTTCCCCAAAACAAAGGTCACAAAGGTGATTACAGATGATAACAGGGCAAGTAAGAACTGTTGCATTCTAGTTCTACTTACCCAATTAAGATATGACCAAACATGATAATTTACATGAAACTCAAGACACTCAAAAGAGTTTTAAAAAAAATCAATCTAGGTCTCATAGGCATTTATAAAGACTAAAAAATGTCCTCTGCATGAATTTCAGGCTGCTAAAATGAAGACAGACTCAGGAAGGTAACCTTTGTGTTAGCTCTGCACAAAATTTCCGGGGCAAATCAGTTTTGCAGAAACATCTGTATCATGCAGTGTATGCTCTGTCAATGTCATGCCACTATATTTGGTAGGGCATCATGAATTATTAATGAGTGATGAGTGTCTGGCCCTGCCCATGGTGGCAGCCAATGTACAATGTGACAAACACATGCTATAGCAGAGCTTCAGATTGTTGGCGCGCCCGCGCCATTGGCGCATATTTTATCAGAATGACGCGTAACAGTCAGTGTGTATGCGCCAGCCTGGCGCGTCATAAAAATCGCCAACTTGTCTCGATCCTCGGTCTGTGCGTACCAAGCCACACCAGGTCCAAGCACATGTGGCCACACAACGGAGTATAGTACCCAAACTGGCACCTTGCTGCCTTGCTTTTTTTTTTTTTTTTGCTGCCTTGCCTAGCATCGCTGTGTGTGATTGGCTGACAGCCAAGCACAACAACCAATCAGCGAACATCTATCAGTTTTACCTTGCAAAGGCGAAATCGCCTGGGTCCAGAAATCGTCTGACTTTTCAGCCAGCCGGCACGTGTATTTCCCCCACTCCCCTTTCGGCTTTCCACTCCTCCCTCCCACACTCCATTGTCTTTCTCTCCTTTCCCTTGTATCTTATCTCAGCAAGGCGGCGTGTGTATCGCCCCTCCCTCCCCTCGCCCCACCCCACCCCCCTCCTCCAGCGTTTAGTGGGTCAGTCATCCAGCAAACTGCCACCGCTAAAAATAGCTAAGTGCCATGAACACATCGCGAGGAAGATGGGGTGGGAAAAGGGAAGAGAGAGAGAGACCGAGCGGAGAAGAAGAAAAAAGAGGGAGGGGGGTGCTGGCTATGAGGCCGATTTTCATTTGTTGACAAGAACAAGTTGGATGACTGGGGCATGGAACAAATGGAGAAACTTCTTCAACAGTTTGCTGACGAGAAGACACACACCTGGGAGGGTCAGAAGAGCACCAGCACTGAGCCTTTTATCAACAGAGAAGAGACCATGGATGAGTGAGACTTCTGAAGAGAACAGTCCTGAGTGAGCAGTTCCCTAGAGACGACTTTGTGACTCTGTGGCAGGCCATCTGCAAGTTCTACCCTGAGGACTTTCCAAACCTTAAGAAGCTGACAGCCTGTGCTCTGACCTTGCCTGTCCACACAGCAGATTGTGAAAGGTCCTTCTCGGTGCAGAACTACATTCACACCCAGAGGAGAAGTGCCCTCACAAACACACATTGTGACCAGCTGATGAGGTGTGCATTGAGGGACCTAGCTTCCAGGACATGCCCTTTATGAGTGCAGTGCAGGTGTGGGCGGAAAAACGCAGGCGGTACCTGTTCAAGGACTAGGTGAACATACCTTTGATTGTCAATGACCCATCTTTTTCAAAATTGACCCATCATTTTGCATGGCCATGGGTCATTGGGCCCATGATGTCTGAAAACAATCTGAAGCTCTGCTATAGGCATGGTAGGAGTGGTATCAAAAAGAGATTATGTACATGCATGTAAAAATTTTGTTGAAGGAATGTGATCTTATGAAAGCAGAGGTCGTGAAGGCGACAGGAGGTTTGACTACAAAGACTGTCAGAAAGCCAGAATGTGATAATCTCTGGCAAGAATTTTTAGCAGTACAGATTAAACTTAAAAGTAACCTTCAGATGCATACGATTTTGCAAGAAGTTGAAAGCTTTGGTAGGGCGTACTTTCGTGGTACTGGATTAGTCATTTGTAAAGAGGCGGAGGTCACACTATTTTCAAGTGAGTGGTACTATTTATGACTGACTGACTGGCAGCTTTGTGGCTTATGGGTTAAAGCAGTTTCAGTATTTCGAGTCTGATGGGCAAATAAGTGTGATGGTGCGGAGGGTTTAAAGGGGTGTGCATGTAAGACAGGCCTATGGTGATAAGTGCAGAAGCCAAGGGACAGCAGCCAGTCAAGAAGACGCAGAGGACGAGGCAGAGTTTTTCTCCGTTTTATTCTCCTTCCATGCCAGTCGCTCGCACCAGGGAAAACTGATCTCAGTCATGCTGTGCCACTAAATATATGGGGGCGAACTGGACCGCAAAGCCAACGACACACTGCTGCAGACAAAACGGGCCTTGTGAGGCCAGAACCGACAGAAATTTGTGCCATCTGTCACAGCTTCCGTGTTGTCTGGCTTGCCGTCCATTCAAACCATTCACACATATTTGCTATCAATGAAAACCTCAGAACCCAAGGAATAAAAATGCAGTAAATCACATTTGACGATTTTGTTCCTGTACTAAATCATTGCTGATTAATGTCCAATAGTGAACCCACTTTTAATGTGTTTATCTCCCGAAGTTGGAGTGTGGCTGCCCGTGTGATGGGGTAATTAAAATACGGTCACACACGTGATGTTCTCATCCCCAGCTGATGCATTTTTACCATAGTGTTCAAGTACTTCAGCAGTTTGGATGATCCCTGGAGTCTTTTACTTAGCCAGGGTACGATGACGACAATGACATGTTTCCGTAATATTTCCACTAATTCTATAAGAAATACTAAAGAGCATGAAATAATTTTACGATGAATGAATAGCTGGCGTTTCACTCTGTTCATGCATATAAACTTAATTATCCAAGACGGTGTCTAGCGTAGGACTTTGGTTTTGAAAATGTGGTAGCTAGAAAACACAACTGACTTTTCTCTTCGCTGGGCTGTTGGCGCGTGCTTTTGATACGATTTTCAACTGAAAAATACTTTGTTAGAATGGTCCATCGGATGATAGTTTTTATACATTTTCCATAGAAATGGAGTCATTAAGAAGATTCCGATTAGGAAGTCCGAGTTTCGTAAAACGACAATTTAGAATAAAACTCCGACAAGCACAAAGAAGGCGACTTGCTCTAGGGAGCCGGAGCCATCAGTCATTTTGTATAGTCTAAGCCTGTGCTGAAGAAAAAAAGAAAAAGAAACACCCGAAGGTGCTGGGGAAGGACCAGAGAAGCACCGTCTTCACCCGCCTTTAGAGCAGTCCTGTACCACCCTTGGAGGCCTGCGCTGGTTGACCATGGGTACAGGCACGCGCAGGACACTCCATTAAGATATCAAGGACATAACTGCTTTTTTTTTTTTTTTTTTAAGTATTTAGTGTGTTTTTAGGGTTAAGGGTGTGCATGTGAAGTATTTAAGTGTTTTTTTTCTCAACATGATTTTAGTTCCAAATGTATTACATACCTACTTCTCTCTGATCTAACATACTGAAAATACTGGAGCAGTTATGTCCCTTGATATCTTAATGGAGTGTCCTGCGCGTGCCTGTACCCATCGTCAACACAGCGCAGGCCTCCAAGGGTGGTACAGGACTGCTCTAAAGGCGGGTGAAGACGGTGCTTCTCTGGGTCCTCCCCAGCACCTTCGGGTGTTTCTTTTTCTTTCTAATGTACATTTTTGGGTTCTTCAGTTTTTCTCATACTTTTTGTGACATCAAGAATATCAAAGTTTGTTCGACGGACAGTTGAAAGTGCACCAAGATTTATTGTGCAAAATATCAGTTTAGAGAAAATATGGCTTCTCGGCCCAGTACGGTTCTAACGAATAGAATATATTAATTTTTGTGACTTCAGTGACGTGTATACAACTGTGTAGGTTCTGAGGTATTCGTATTTTAAAGAGTTTACACACACACACAAAATCGAGATTCATCAATCAATGGAGGTAAGGTGGAAGATAACTCTTGAACAAAACATTTTCGTCCACGAAGGGTAACCAATAAATATATACACTGTTAGCACCCGGCTACATCAGATTTTGTTAAAACCGCATACCTTCACAGTTTTCAGTTGGTGATGACTCATTCGAGAATTATGGTATTGGTATGAACTCTTGCCGTTTGTTAGTTGTTTTTTTCTCAACATGATTTTTAGGTTCCAAATGTATTACATACCTACTTCTCTCTGATCTAACATACTGAAAATTGGAATTGGAAGAGTCGTGAGATTCAGCAAGTTGATCTTATGGCATATTTATGTAGGTTTTATGCAAAAGATGCAGCTGTGTGATCTGTCTGTCATTGTCAATATGCAGCTATTTGAAGTAAGTCTGTACAGACAGTATTAGATCATTGTCAGTATTTTGCTATAAAGATTATAAACAACCTATCTTACTCATGTTTCATTGACATTAAGTAATTAAGCACTGGTACACATAGCTCTGTGGGTAAGAATTAGCCTTGAAGTGCCAACTGTCCAGAAGGTGCAGGCTGGAATCATGGCAGCACAACTATATTTCTAACGGCAGAAGGGCAACATGGAGTCATTAACATGAATGAGGCCTGGTACGCCTAAGTGTAAAGAGCTCAGGGCCGAAACACTTGCCCGAATGGAGGGACCTGCCACTAAACACCTGCTGTGAAGCATCACATAGAATTTATTCCTGCAGTTTTAAACACTGTTTATTATACTTCTACTGTTGTTCTTTCCAGACAAAATGGAGCCAACAGCTCCACTCAGTCTCCGTCCCAGTACCTGCCCAGGCAGGATCTCCACCCAGCGGCTGCCCAATGCACCATCAGCAGCAGGCCTCCTCAGCCTCCATCCGAATGCCCCATGCACCAGAAAGCCAATGTCTCATCCAGTGCTGCCTCTGCCAGTGAGTGTCGATGAGACAGGGCCAGGCGGCTGATGAGGCTTTCAACATGGATAACATGGTGAGTGGTGGTGGTAACACCAACAGTCGCCTAGTTTTGTGGAGGTGGCTCGATGTTATGCGGATGTTTTGTTTTTAAATTACAAAGAGCTGTGCAGCTTTGCTGTCCAAGTGGATTGACTATTAATGGCATATTCAGTGCAATGATGATTAATATATGGAGTGTAGAATTTGGTTCTAACTTATTTGATACCTGATCAGGTGGTTTCCCACAAAGGATGAAGGATGTTGAAATGAAAATATAGCAGACAGGCATGCTCAGTCCAATGCAGTTTGAAACAGAATTACAATTAGAATAGAACGACGCAACTATTGTAGTAAAATAAGTAAAAATCAGCTACAATTTAGTGTTGTATTCTTTGAGGTTTAAGAACTGATTTAAAGAGAATTACAATTAGAATAGAACGACACAACTATTATAGTAAAATAAGTAAAATCAGCTACAATTTAGTGTTATATTCTTTGAGGTTTAAGAACTGATTTAAACAGAATTACTGTTAGAATAGAAGGAAGTAACTATTGTAGTAAAATAAGTAAAATCAGCTACAATTTAGTGTTGTATTCTTTGAGGTTTAAGAAGTGATTTAAACAGAATTACTATTAGAATAGAAGGAAGTAACTATTGTAGTAAAATAAGTAAATTCAGCTACAGTTTAGTGTTATATTCTTTGAGGTTTAAGAAGTGATTTAAACAGAATTACTGTTAGAATAGAAGGAAATAACTATTGTAGTAAAATAAGTAAATTCAGCTACAATTTAGTGTTGTATTCTTTGAGGTTTAAGAAACTGATTACTGCTGTGGTTTACAGCCTTCAGTCCTTCAGTTTTTAGTATTTGTGGTCGGGGATTGGAATAGCTCAGTGGTAGAGTGCAGGACCATAATCTTGGTGGAATCCTGGGGTTACGTATTCGAATCTCCGCCAGGCCGTTTTTGGTACTGAGGGATTTTTCCCTCAGAGTTAACATTGGTTCTGACTCCATTTCCCATACAGTCCTTCGAATGAGACCATAAAACCGAGGTTCCATGTGTGAACACACGCATAACATCTTGCACTCAGGTAAAATCCCGTACACCAACTTTCGGAAGAGAAGGCCAATTTGGCCATTGGTATGATGACACGTTACACATAGCATGCACCTTCCCCGAAGTTGGAGTATACACACAAACCTCCACTCCCTTTGTTTGGTAGATGGGATTAATCCTTGCCTGTATATTAAGGGGTGTTCTAAGGAGTATCAGCCTGTGTACGCAGAAAAAGGAAAAAAGTATTTGTGGTCAAGAGTGGTTGATCTTTCTTGTTTGTTTGTTAAAGAATTATGATTTTGCATTTAGATTTAACATTATGCATTTGTAGCTCTCCACAATGCCAAAGACCACCAAAACACATGGAAAAATTTCCTTCACATGCCATCCATGTTTAGCTTGGCTCTGGATGCAAGAATTCACTCGAGCAACCCAAGGCCTTTCTGAAAAAAAAATTAATCATGCTCAAAAGTATGAGTGAAAATGAATAGTGCCAGTGTGTCAGGAATGATCAGGGACTGGCTGCATTTGCTGTGTCATTCAATCTTCTGTGGAGAAAAAGCAACTTTCGATGAAGGGGATAGATTTATGGACTACACTTACAGTCAAGCAGAATCAGCAGAGATTTAGGTGAACATGGACACTTAAGGAAGAAAAGGATGCAGAGCCCACATTTTGATATACTGGTGACCCAGAAATGTGCCAGTGGTTCCACGGCAACAGTCATGGCAGTCAGCGACACATGTACCTGGATGATTTGCACAGATTGTACTTGTAGGCACAAATAAGAGCTGCTGGCTGTGATACCAAGCCTGTTTATTCATACTTTTTTTTCATTCTTTTTTCCTATAAGCATTCTTTGCTAATGCATCAGCAAAATAACCAGGTTTGCACCTGAATAATTTAGATGGTCTTGTATATATTTCAGTTCAAGTTAGTTTGTGACTCTTCTTCCAAATGACATTTGTGTTCCATGAATACAGTGTTGATTAACTGAACACACTTCAAGCTGGACAAAAATTTTATAATGTTATGTCTGAAAAAGTTTTGTTTTAGACAGCAGTGCATGCTTGCAGTTTAACTTTGACAAATAATGTTTTGTCACCAAAAAGAAAAAAAAAGAATACCTGTATGAGTAGCATTCTGGTGACAAGGGCATGGACAGTGATCAATTTGACAATCAAAGTGCATGCCATCTTAAGTGCTGTGACACAAAACACAACCCCACACACACACACACACACCCCACACAACCCCACACACACACAGTAACATATATATGTATATAAATAGATATGAAAAAGCAGAATGTTGATCAGGTGAACTTTTCATATTCAAAAGTTAATTAAGAGAAAAGAAAACTCTAGAAAAAAATTGGGTTTATTTTACTGCCTGTAAAGCAAGGAGATTGATGTTTGCTATGTTTCCTTGCATCTCTGTATTTCCTTATGAAATTTCATACTAAAAAGTATTAAATAGGTTGTGTTGACAGTTTCCTTTCCAAGTAGTTGACTTGCACCACCCACCTGTTTTACTGTGAGTGCTTGATGTCACTTAGATGTTCCAAGTTGACTTGCACCACCCACCTGTTTTACTGTGAGTGCTTGATGTCACTTAGATGTTGCATATCCCCAATATGTCTGAATTACAACTGCACAGTTTCTTGCAGCTTTGCATCTTATTTTTTGTGCTTTTTGTGTCAGATGCCACCACCTAATCAGCGGCCAGCCCCGGACCACCCCTTCCCTCTGTCAACCAATCGTCAGAAGTCCAATATCCCAAAGGCTGATTCTGAAGACACATGGGTCTACCCTTCACAGCAGATGTTCTGGAATGCTATGCTGCGCAAAGGTGAATGTCACTGGAGGCTGGTGGTTTGCAAATGAAATGTCAACTATGATGCGATGTTTTAATCTTTTGATTCAGAATGAAAAACATGCACCATACGTTCATCTCATAGGTTCCTTGATGTTCTTATCACTCTGCATCAAACTCTGTAGTGAAAAACAGACTAGTGTTTAATCATCACAAACAAAGAGATAAGAGTTATTTCTTTTTGCCTGCCAAAAGCTTACATTCTTCCTCACTTTCCTTGTGCTTGTTTCCCATTTACATTGTAGAAAAAAGCGGGGCAAACTTAGGAAAAATAATACAAGGCTGACAGTTCAGTTAGGCTTTGTTACTTTTAAAGAATGATGTGCATGCAGATGATGAAGGGACTGGTCAACAAACTTCACTGAGTAAGACCAGCTGTCCATGATAGGTTTGCATCATGGGTTCATGGTTGGGAGATCATGGTTTTGTTTTTAGTGATAGGTACTTATTTGTGGAAGGTTTTAACTCGGGCTGGCTGTCTCAAATGGGAAGATAATACAGGCAATGATTACTGGTGTGGCAATTATGATTTTAAGCATACATTTCTTTAATGAATATTAGGCTGCTTGACTTATTTATAGTGTTTTTCATGTTTATTGATCAGTAACAGAGCTCCCACTTTTCTGCAAACTTTCTGATTTCAGTAAAACTGAAAATTGGAAATCAGAGAAAATTCTTTCCAAAGGAAAAAAATAATCAAGGATAAAAAGATTTTTAAAGAGTGGCAGCCAAGTTTCGGAGTTCTAGTCACATTTTCTGTATGCTAGCAGATGACGTTGAAGTTACAAGATCTCGTCTTGTGACATCATCTGTTTGCAAGACGCTGCAGAAGTGAAAGATATTGACAAAACTGTACAGTTAGATTGTCTGATTGTGGTTGGACTGAAAATTTGAGACATGCCACTCTAGTGCTCAGATTTACTTTAGATGTACATTTTAAAAACAATTTTCACAGTTTCAATTTTTTCCTCCGGTCAGAAGGCTATGTCAGTAGAGTTACCATAGAATAGATTTCTGCTTTCCTCAGTGGGAGCCCAGCTGTAAGTAGATGAACTAAGATAATTCATGGCAGGTCTGAAGTAATGCAGTGAAAATTGAAATGGCAGAAGCATGATGAAATACAGGGGCAGGTAGCAACTTTTGGAGGGTTCCAAGAGACAGTTGGAGACAGTTGTTTGTCACAGTTACAGCTGAGTTTATATGTGTTCTTGTGACTTTTTAAGTACCAATTAAAAAGAAAAATGTCCAATGGTTGAAAGCACCGGTTCTGGATTCATTTTTGCAGGTCTCTGACTTCCAACTGGAAAAATCCATATATCTATCTGTCTGACAAATGTGAGAAGTGTGCAGACTGCTTCATTGTCTTCTTGTGTTCCTGCCCTGTCCATGTTCTTCAGTTCTTGTGAGACAGGTGTCTCTACTCAAAACATAATTCACCCCATCTCAGTTCTCTCAGCTGCAAGTCAATGAAGAATAAGATGTTCATCCAACAGGCAGGTAGGCAAGACAAACAAAGAGGTAAGGCAGTCATAGACATTTATACATTTCATGGCCAAGATTCATGGTGGCTAAGACATGACAAAGTATGCAAGTATTGTAGTAGACCAAAAATTACCAGATAGAAAAAAAAAAAACCCTCTGAAATTAGCCTGGAACTTCACGGAATCACAAGAGGATCCCTAAACCTCCTGTAATACTGACTTTTGACCTGTCCCCTATGGTGCAGTGGTTAGCATCATAGATTGGAGATTGGGAGGTTGTGGTCCAATTCTCATCAGGGGCATTAATTGATAGGATTTTGTTTTTATTGTGAATAAGAAATTGAGTGGGCTGTGGGCTTGACTAGTAAGACTGGAGTCACACAATCGAATTCATCAGCATAAGGGAGTGTCTCTGAGAGTGTCTCTGCACACATTTCTGGACAAACTCCGCAAATCTGTATCTGTTGGACTTACCCGACTGTGGAATTAATAAGGAAAAGAGGTATTGTGTACAGCTTGTGCTTTATTCTCTGATCAGATGGAACTCCATCACATCATCTTTGTCCTTCTCACTGATCAGGGGTTCCACTGACTTTTTAGTTTTTGCGTCAAGAAACGCACGCCTCCGCAAAAATTGCGTCAGCGCTGAAAAAATGCGTAACAAAGTAAACTGTACTCACTCCCGTCAAAACAGCTCTGAATCACGCGCCTTAACACCGCTGAAGTGCAGAGCAGCTCGCTGCAGAAAGCGTTTTCCGATTGGAAGATGGCACCATCGCAGACGCGGGAAAGATTCCATTTTATTTCGAGGGAGAAAGGATGAGCGTTTGGAACATCCTTGATCTAGCAAAAAGTCAGCGAGTGCCACAGAGTAAAATGTGCACGCACTATCACTAATTGGCGGTGTCAAGCAGTCTGCTGTAGGTCTGTGCCGTGTTTGCCCTCTGACATAGCTTGCGGTTGAGAACAGGGTCCTGGGAAAATTGCGTCGCTAAACGCACGGCCGCGAAAAAAATGCGTAGGAAGCAGAAAAACGCAATAATTACGCAAAATTTTGCAATAAATGGAACCCCTGCTGATCATCACTAAAAAAGGTTTGAAGTCTGTGACACTTCGTGTCCTGTTCTTGAGGTCACCTCAGTCTTGATGTCTTCGCCATGTCCTTGTCTGTGCTGAATTCCTGTCAATGTCAGCAGCTGGGACTGTTGTTGGACGGGTGTGATGGCACCCTCCCAAGGGAAACTCACTCTTGCCAACTTGGCAGCTGATCATTTATTTTTGTAGAGTAGGTTTATAGAGGGCTTTGTTATCAACTTAATGACATCCTTCATAACTGAGCATTCATTTTTGTGGAGTTGGTTTGTAGAGGACTTTGTTAATGACGTCCTTCATAACTGAGCATTTATTTTTGTAGAGGAAGTTTACAGAGGACTTCGTTAATGACGTCCTTCATAACTGAGCATTTATTTATGTTGGAAGTTTACAGGACTTCGTAATGATGTTCTTCATAACTGAGTTTTTTTTTTTTAAGAGAGTAGGTTTATAAGAGGACTTCGTTAATGACGTCCTTCATAACTGAGCATTTATTTTTGTAGAATAGGTTTATAGAGGGTTTCGTAATGGTGTCCTTCATATGCAGGATTTGGACAGGCACTACTGAACACCAGGAAGTGAACACCAGCAGTGCAGTGTCTTAATGTGGTAGGCTGCTTCAATGATGATTTGAATGCTCACAGTGGACTGCCATGCTGAGACTGCAACAGGCAAACCAGTGGGGCTGTGTGCAGGGAGCAGGAATGAGTTGCTGCCAAACATGTAGAGAAAAATATCTGACAAATCTATCAGAAGTCCTGTTGTGATATCATCTAATCTGTTGCCAGAATACTTCACAAGAGCTTGTATAGAAAACGATTGTATATGTACATGCTTGCGTGGTATTAAGTGTTGAAAAAAGGAATTCATTTGTGACAGTCATGTTAATAATGAATTATTAACTCTGTGTATTATCACTCAGAACTTGTATTTGATTTGTTTCATAAGTTGAAAGAATATCACACAGTTTCAGCGATGTCATTAAATGCGTGCAATTGGCTGTACTCAAGGATGTGTCTAAAGTATCAGTGGTGTTGTGGAGTTTGTACAAAGATCTCAAACAATACATGCATTTACTGATTCATTGCTCACAGTTTTTGTTTGCAGGCTGGAGGTGGAAAGAAGCTGATGTAAACCCAGAAGACATGGACCACATCATCAAAATTCACAACGCCAACAATGAGCAGGCTTGGCAGAGATTCTGAAATGGGAAGCTCTTCACGCTGAGTGAGTGTCTGAAGGCTGAGTGAGTGTCTGAAGTCAATGTTTGGGTCCTTACAGTCATACATATACAGTTCCTGCAACATACTTGAAATACTTTTACTGCGCAACTCATGACACATTGGGAAAGCATTTGCATGACTTTTGCTGTTCTTTTTGTTGTCACAGATGATCTGCCCCTTCATTGTAATTACTTCTACACATTTTCTAGCTGTACTATGCACAGCTGCTTTTTTTGTCATACAAGGCTCCCACTTTTCTGAGAATTTGCATTTGTAAGGGAATGTAAAACTAGAGGAAAAAAATGTAATGTGTGTATAGACATATATATTATATATATATATATCTTCCCTGAATGCATCCCAGTTTATGTGAGTGGAAAATTTTCTGCTCATCCTGTATGAGTTTCAGTGTATTAGCATATTTGTTTTTTGTTTTGCAGTGAAGATGTGATGCCTCGTTTGAAAAGATTGGGGGCAAGGCTCAGGAATACTCCCCAAGGGCCCGCATTCGACATTGGCTGGGGTTTGTGTCCTTATTTTACTTAGTCTTTAACTGGACAGTAAAAAAAACACCAATGTTCTTTTCAAAGAAAATCTGCTGGGAATATGATATATTCACTGTTTATTTTAGTACATGGTCTATATGTATGAAAAGGGTGCTTCCTTTCTCCAAACTGTCAGTTTTTTAACATTATTTGCCAAGATTGATATTTATTTTTTGACATGGCTGGGAAAGGGGCTTGGGTTTGGCTGAAGGAGGCAAGGATGGGTGGTGTGAAAAAGGTAAAAAGTAGTATAATCCTCAAACCGTTAAAGGTTTCAGGTTTTAGTACTTTTTGATTCTTTGTTCATCCTGTTTAAAATGTTGGAAAACTTAACGTGGGGAACATTCATTTGGAAAAGGTATTCGGAGGAAAATTGTTATCCTTTTGATTTTTTTCTTTTTCATTCAAGACAAGTTTAGTGTTCTTTTCCTCACCTTTTACTGTGTTCTCAATTTTTCTTCTCATGCAAGTGCACTTTCCCATACAGTTATGAGCTTCCATTTGACCGCCATGACTGGATTGTGGATCGTAAGTGGCGAGATGGTTCGCCTACATTCAATCGACTACTGATGGCAGGTGGAACAA
>CM031606.1:17846492-17878992 GCA_018398815.1 Conus ventricosus
AAAAAACAAATAAACGCAGTGGTAGCCAATTATCAATTTCATTTATGAATCAATGTAAAATAACAGATTTCATTCAATTTTTCCTTTTTTTGTAATATAATTTGCTTTATTTAAATCTGAGAAGCATCTTTTTTCCCACAGCTCTATTTCTTTTACACAATGTACTGAAATGGTCAGTCACAGATACATAAAAAAAAAAATTGCAATTCAACGCTCCTTTTCTTTTACATGATATAATGAAATGGTCAGTCACATATTTCACAGTATTTGGACAATGCGATTCTTCAGAATGTAGGAAAACCCTTTGATCATTAAGAAAAAAATAACGTTTTTCCATAAACGGTGCATTTTTTAAAATGACAAAACATATCATTTCTTCTATGAATGAAGCACTTTGGAATATGAATGAGACATGACTTCAGTGCAAACAAAACGCTTTGCAATTGTATGCATGACATATTACACCATGCAAAAGTGACAACAGGGACTGGAAACATGGTGTGTGGGACTGACGTATCCTATTGATGATGAATTTATGCTTCAGACTGTGTAGACACTGACCCTGGTCAGGACATGTGTCCATGTTGGCCAGCACAGCTGTGTGTCAATGCCGATTCACCCATATACAGGATGCTTTTGAACATAAGATGCCTGAATATGCAACATTCAAAAGTCGTATCAAAATGGTTCTCTGCAATTTTCTTGCCGTCATCCTCATTTAACTTGCATTAAACACTTGTCTTGAATTCTGTCGTCCTAGTAGACACAACACTCTTTTTTTTTTCAAAAACATGTCCTGTACAATTTTCAATGTCTAAAGAGTAAAACACAAAAGCAAATCCACTTGCTCCTGGCAGAAACCAGTCCGATGCCAGCTGTCTTGGCCTTCTGGATGGCTAGAGCCATGGAGAAGTCACCCACCACAGGTCCCAAAAGATTGCAGCCATCAACATGAGCAGTGGCAGCTCGTTCACTCACAACCAAGGGCTCGCAGTTGCTGACAGTTATTCCAGTTGATATGTCATGAATGTACATGTCTGGAAAAAAATCCACAAAACATATATAGCCAGTATACATAACGATACATTACAGCATATGGTACTAAAGTTATTTTAGAAGATGTCGATAGATGAGATTCACTTACATTAAAAAGAACATAATACTGAGTAAGCGTCCAAATGTGACATGCTCGGTCACAGCGCTACTCACAGGCAAGCTGAACCGATGTAATCACTCCATTTTATAATGGCTTTCACCATGGGATAACCTTTATCTGGAAAAGGTGTTACTAAACTTTGTTTCAAGTGATAAAAGTTCTGAACAGTTGCATGGGCAAATGTTCAGTTTTTGGTGCATGACCTAAGGAAAAGTAGAACAATTAGAACAGTTCAATTATGATGTGCTGGAGGCAAATGCCACATTTGCTTTGTGACTACGTTTCGCTTCAGTATTCGTTCAGGCAGCACAGCGAGCCTCAGACAATCAGAGGATTTGTTTACTAGATCCACTTTTCTGACAGTTATCCTGTTTGATGCAAGATACACGTGAGTTGTGTCAGTGTGCATGTGAAGCAAGGCAAATGCTTTAGTGACAAGTGAGATCTCATCAGTCGTCTGTTCCCTCCCTCTGACTTCGCCATCCTAAGACAACATAAAACCCATTCTCTAGTCAGCAGCCAGCACTTTCCAGCAGGACTCTTCCACACTAATTATTAAAACAGTGATTAGACAATGCTGAACAACTTAAATTTTTTATCACAGCTTCACTGCATGAGCAACAGTGCACACATGTGGTGTTAGATATTGTGTGTGTGTGTGTGTGTGTTTGTGTGCTCTCAAGAGTGCATGCATACATATGCATGTGCACATTCAGACCGTATGTAATATACACTTTTAATATTCATCTGCATTCATTTTTAAATATGATCAGCCATGAATGATAAATGTAGGTTTACTATAAGCAAATCCATATCAAGTTAAAGTGGATAGCTTGTATGTTTCTAGTGCTGCACAGCTAGTTTTGGGTACAGTACTGGACAGCTATCTTGTGCATTAATCTGATTTTAGAAGCATCTGCGGTGTTGCATCTATGCTGATGTGTGTGTGTGTGTGTGTGTGTGTGTGTGTGTGTGTGTGTGTGTGTGTGTGTGTGTGTGTGTGTATTCCTATGTTTAAGTTTGTAAGTTTGTTTATCATTTGGCAAGACATGTAAATTTATATAATTTGATGTTTATCAGTTTTAATGCTGGGGCTACATTTGATTTATGTCGTTTGTACCCCAGCTGAGTAGCTGTGGTTGTCAAGAGATCATGTTAGCTCATGTTCCTCTGATTTTCTAAAGTTTCTATCCTTCTCCTTTGTATCCCTGGATACTTGTTTTAGATGCTGAACAAATGTAGATTCAATGACATAAAAAATTGGATTTTTTCAATAAAATTTGGGCTAAATCCTAATTTAACACATTCCCCCCTCCCCTCCCCTCTATTTTGTTCCACTCTTTTCATAGAAAAAACAGCAGACTCTCGATGACTTTTAATACAAATCTGTACCGATTTAAAAGTGAGGTGATGGAAAAAAAAGAAAGAAATAAAGAAACGATAAAATGGATATGCTGCAAGTTTAGTTGCAAACTAAGAAGGAAACCTACTCTGACATCACAACTCACATGTTACGCTATTACAGCCAACCTGCATATTTATATAGCAAACAAAATGCAATTTCACTCACTGATTAAAAAAATTATTCATCAAAGTGTGATATGCTGACCAATATGCTATGATCTTCTTCCTAAAAAACTGGTTCACTCAAAAACGTCACCAGCGCAATAATGATAATGATCACTTGTTGATGCCAGAATCTTCAACTCGATGAAGGCGGGCAGATAACAAAGAAGAAGAAGACCAGTTTGGTTACCATCTCTTGTGCTGAGAAAACTAAGTCATTTGCGTGGACCAAAAGGAGAGAGAACCCTTCCTGCTAAAACAGGATAGCTCAGTTGGTAGAGCACCGGACTCGTGATCCTGGGGTTGCGGGTTCGAATTTCGGTATAGGAGGATTTTTCCCTCGGAGTTAACATTGGTTCTGACTCCATCCCCCCAATAGTCGTTCGGATGGGACTATAAACCGAGGTCTAGTCTGTGTCACATGCACTAAAGACCATACACGGACTCTAAAGATCCCGATGCTCATGTCCTAAGACGGGTGAGTACCGGCTACACGAAAATACACAATGCATACACAATGATGTTAATAATGGTCAACCTGATGACCGCTGAACATTACTGGAAGAAGAAGAAGAAGAAGACGTGTCAAACACTGTTCAGGTTAATCTGATGGTTAAACATGTACCATTAGCCAGTCAAATGATAAATCTAGTGGCGATTTATGGGGGTTGGGTTTTAATCGGTGCTGTAATTCAACAAACTAAAAGTAATCCTTTTTCACATGGGTCGTGATGTCAAAGTTAGGTTCCTGAATTCAACGGCACTTCCACTCCCAACTGACCCAGTCTATTCAATCCATGACTGTAATGTCCTCTATGATCCGCTGCCACCAAGTTCTGAGCCAGACTTTTGGCGTGTGCATGACGGGTTCCAACTTTTACCATACAATCTACGATAAACCTCTCAACTTCTTGCACCTGAACTGCTGGCCAGTGGGCCGAATCTGTGCAGTATTTTAATCTCCATGGGACTATATTTGTCTCAAAAGCCTTGGATATTTTTTTGAGAAGCAGCCGACACCGCCAAGCCATGATTAAGCATTGAGAATAAGCTCCCATGTGCACGCATGCGCTTTTACTCTCACAATTACAAAACTTGACGAATACGCAATACCGGAACCCATAGGTTATTAGGTCAAGGGGAAACCATGCTTTGGACGAGAGAGAAGGCAAAGTGAGAGATCACAGCCACGCTGTTTTGAATAAATTTTGGCTCAACCAGTTTGTTTTAACAGAAATCGTCAGACAAAAAAGGTGAATATGCTTAGGATATGTAATTATACAGTCAAGAAATCCGCTTATATTGATGTGTGTTTGATGTTTTGTAAGATGTCCGTTAATGAATAACGACTAAGTAATGTTCGTTCTTCTTCTTCCTAAAAGGCTGGTTGAAGGTTCACTCAAAAACGAGTAGTCACCAGGGTAAATCGTTATTGAAGTTCCAATGGAAAATCACTTTTGAATTTCTGAACAAGTGAAACTGAGAGGTGTTGTAGTTCAGACTTCAGTTAGTCTGTCACAGAGGACGTGAATAAGTTGTATCAAAGAGCTGTGGCAGCTGACATCCTAATTCTTTCAAGTCAAGTAGCAAGTTGAAGAAAAAGAGCACAAATTTGTCCCCAAAATGACGTAAAAGGTATGTCAGTCGGACATCTGAGATGATAGTCAGATTTATCAAGCAATCAGGTAGTTGGTAGTCATGTGTAAAAAAGTTGTTTCATAAGGTCATGTGTAAAAAAAGTTGTTTCATAAGGTCTGAATAGAAACACATCAGACAGACAGAACGAACGAACGAACGAACGAAATTTGTTTAATGGGGGAAAAGAATAAGCACATAGCAGGCTTGTTTGCATCTTGCCCTCAAAAATGAAAAAGAAACATTTCAAACACAAAAGCCACCCTCCACACCCCAACCATTAACCAAACATCCACCTGTCGAACAATCCTTTCAAAGCAATAATAATAGCAATAACAACATCAATGAATGATAATGATTAAAAATGATAACATTACAATTCAAATATAACCCCATGCGCACATATACACATATGTATTGTCAAACATTACATCTATCGAATAGCATGATCTGAAAAGATAGAAATACAGAACACATAATAATCACAAATATAAATCCACATGATAGTAAATCAATATTGAAACCTAGAATCTGTTCCGGAAGGGGGCGTACAACACACATTTTTGCGCCCTCCAGATTCGCACGCAATTTCCCTTTCCTCTCTATCCCGTGTTCTCTGCAAACAATTCCATCCTCGCCCCTCGTAACAAACACCCCACCTCACCCCGTCTACCCCTCCGTTCACAACCAACCCTACTCAAACAGAGAGAGAGAGAGAGAGAGAGAGAGAGAGAGAGGCCGGATATAAAAGCAAATATTCACTTACCATAAGGATCAGGAGATGCTGTTCATGTATTGCGTCATAAGGTGTGTTTGATATTTGTTTTTAAAGACTCGGAGGCTTGTATTTACATCGAATGAAGTTATAACAGAATTCCATAAGCAGCCACCAGAGTACAACAAGCTTGATTTAAACAGATCGATTCTCGGAAGAGGTACTTTTATCTTGTAAACATGACGAATCTTATTCATTTCGAATCTATTTTTCAAAGCCATTGGGGCACGGTCGGACATTATATTAAACATAAAGAGAGCTTTGTTGTAAACTAGCTTCCATTTTAGAGGCAGAATTTCTAAATGTTTATATTCTGAGAAAGTAGGGGAGGAGGACTTCAGGAGGATCAGTTTAATGGCACGTCTATGTAAACTGAATAAAGGTTTTAAAATATTATCACTAGCGGAATCCCATATTGTTGAGGCATAGTTTATGTAAGATTCAACATAGGCATGAAAGAACAACTTACGGCTATGTTGATCTAAAAAGTGTTTTATTCTGGAAAGCTGGTAAATCTTTCTGGACACATTTTTACATACTAACGCAATATGATTCGACCATAACAGATTGTTATCAATAATAACACCTAGGATCTTATGGTGATCAACTTCCTCGAGATTTTCGCCATTAATACAAAGGTAATGATTGCTACAAGAAAGATTTTGACGTTTTTGCCTGGTAGTAATCAATAAGTATTTAGTTTTTTGGGGTGGAGTCGCATATGATCGAGTTCAGACCATTCAGATAACTTGTTGATACTTTCTTGTAAGGAGATAAAAATGTTATCTAATCGATCGTGACAGGTGTGGATAGTGGTATCATCGGCAAACATCTCACATAAAGTTGTAAAAAACAGAGGTAGATCATTTATATATACAGAAAATAGTATTGGCCCAAGGACTGAGCCTTGAGGGACGCCGTACTTAACAGGTAGAATGGAAGAATTTGATCTATTTACCGAAACACACTGTTTCCTGTCTGAGAGAAATGAAGATAGAAGTTCCAAAGCGTTGTCAGGCCATAGATCTTTAATTTCTCAAGTAGAAGACTGTGGTCGACGACATCAAATGCTTTCATAAAGTCTACTACTAGAACACCTGTGATTTTTATTATTGTTTATGTTAGTAAGCCACTGGTCAACAAGACTAGTTAATGCTGTGTGACAAGAATGGTTGGCCCTGAATCCGGACTGGTTTGGATGAAACAGTTCGAAGGAGTTGAAATGATTAAGAATGTGTTTGTTTATGTGATCTTCCAAGGGTTTAGAGAGTATAGACAAGATGGAGATGGGTCTATAATTTGAGGGATCAGCATAGTCACCTGATTTATAGATGGGTATAACTTTAGCAACTTTAAAAGCTTTTGGAATATAATTTTTTGCAAGGCATAGGTTGTAGATGTAGGTAAGCGTTTCGGCGATTACTGGGGCTGACAGAGAGAGAGGAGAGAGAGAGAGAGAGAGAGAGAGAGAAGCAATTAAAAGGTACAGAAAGTATCTAATAGTACATCTGAGAAGAAAATCAGGATTTTTTAAAAGTGATTTGATTTTGCCTTTAATTTTTTTTTTTTAAATTAAAAATAAGTTGAAATGCACCAGAGGTCTGTTGATTGCAGAATGGAGTCAGGTGTTCCCCAAAACAAAGGTCACAAGAGGTGATTACAGATGATAACAGGGCAAGTAAGAACTGTTGCATTCTAGTTCTACTTACCCAATTAAGATATGACCAAACATGATAATTTACATGAAACTCAAGACACTCAAAAGAGTTTTAAAAAAAATCAATCTAGGTCTCATAGGCATTTATAAAGACTAAAAAATGTCCTCTGCATGAATTTCAGGCTGCTAAAATGAAGACAGACTCAGGAAGGTAACCTTTGTGTTAGCTCTGCACAAAATTTCCGGGGCAAATCAGTTTTGCAGAAACATCTGTATCATGCAGTGTATGCTCTGTCAATGTCATGCCACTATATTTGGTAGGGCATCATGAATTATTAATGAGTGATGAGTGTCTGGCCCTGCCCATGGTGGCAGCCAATGTACAATGTGACAAACACATGCTATAGCAGAGCTTCAGATTGTTGGCGCGCCCGCGCCATTGGCGCATATTTTATCAGAATGACGCGTAACAGTCAGTGTGTATGCGCCAGCCTGGCGCGTCATAAAAATCGCCAACTTGTCTCGATCCTCGGTCTGTCGGTACCAAGCCACACCAGGTCCAAGCACATGTGGCCACACAACGGAGTATAGTACCCAAACTGGCACCTTGCTGCCTTGCTTTTTTTTTTTTTTTTTGCTGCCTTGCCTAGCATCGCTGTGTGTGATTGGCTGACAGCCAAGCACAACAACCAATCAGCGAACATCTATCAGTTTTACCTTGCAAAGGCGAAATCGCCTGGGTCCAGAAATCGTCTGACTTTTCAGCCAGCCGGCACGTGTATTTCCCCCACTCCCCTTTCGGCTTTCCACTCCTCCCTCCCACACTCCATTGTCTTTCTCTCCTTTCCCTTGTATCTTATCTCAGCAAGGCGGCGTGTGTATCGCCCCTCCCTCCCCTCGCCCCACCCCACCCCCCTCCTCCAGCGTTTAGTGGGTCAGTCATCCAGCAAACTGCCACCGCTAAAAATAGCTAAGTGCCATGAACACATCGCGAGGAAGATGGGGTGGGAAAAGGGAAGAGAGAGAGAGACCGAGCGGAGAAGAAGAAAAAAGAGGGAGGGGGGTGCTGGCTATGAGGCCGATTTCATTTGTTGACAAGAACAAGTTGGATGACTGGGGCATGGAACAAATGGAGAAACTTCTTCAACAGTTTGCTGACGAGAAGACACACACCTGGGAGGGTCAGAAGAGCACCAGCACTGAGCCTTTTATCAACAGAGAAGAGACCATGGATGAGTGGAGACTTCTGAAGAGAACAGTCCTGAGTGAGCAGTTCCCTAGAGACGACTTTGTGACTCTGTGGCAGGCCATCTGCAAGTTCTACCCTGAGGACTTTCCAAACCTTAAGAAGCTGACAGCCTGTGCTCTGACCTTGCCTGTCCACACAGCAGATTGTGAAAGGTCCTTCTCGGTGCAGAACTACATTCACACCCAGAGGAGAAGTGCCCTCACAAACACACATTGTGACCAGCTGATGAGGGTGTGCATTGATGGACCTAGCTTCCAGGACATGCCCTTTATGAGTGCAGTGCAGGTGTGGGCGGAAAAAACGCAGGCGGTACCTGTTCAAGGACTAGGTGAACATACCTTTGATTGTCAATGACCCATCTTTTTCAAAATTGACCCATCATTTTGCATGGCCATGGGTCATTGGGCCATGATGTCTGAAAACAATCTGAAGCTCTGCTATAGGCATGGTAGGAGTGGTATCAAAAAGAGATTATGTACATGCATGTAAACTTTTGTTGAAGGAATGTGATCTTATGAAAGCAGAGGTCGTGAAGGCGACAGGAGGTTTGACTACAAAGACTGTCAGAAAGCCAGAATGTGATATCTCTGGCAAGAATTTTTAGCAGTACAGATTAAACTTAAAGTAACCTTCAGATGCATACGATTTTGCAAGAAGTTGAAAGCTTTGGTAGGGAGCGTACTTTCGTGGTACTGGATTAGTCATTTGTAAAGAGGCGGAGGTCACACTATTTTCAAGTGAGTGGTACTATTTATGACTGACTGACTGGCAGCTTTGTGGCTTATGGCTTAAAGCAGTTTCAGTATTTCGAGTCTGATGGGGCAAATAAGTGTGATGGTGCGGAGGGTTAAGGGTGTGCATGTGAAGACAGGCCTATGGTGATAAGTGCAGAAGCCAAGGGACAGCAGCCAGTCAAGAAGACGCAGAGGACGAGGCAGAGTTTTTCTCCGTTTTATTCTCCTTCCATGCCAGTCGCTCGCACCAGGGAAAACTGATCTCAGTCATGCTGTGCCACTAAATATATAGGGGCGAACTGGACCGCAAAGCCAACGACACACTGCTGCAGACAAAACGGGCCTTGTGAGGCCAGAACCGACAGAAATTTGTGCCATCTGTCACAGCTTCCGTGTTGTCTGGCTTGCCGTCCATTCAAACCATTCACACATATTTGCTATCAATGAAAACCTCAGAACCCAAGGAATAAAAATGCAGTAAATCACATTTGACGATTTTGTTCCTGTACTAAATCATTGCTGATTAATGTCCAATAGTGAACCCACTTTTAATGTGTTTATCTCCCGAAGTTGGAGTGTGGCTGCCCGTGTGATGGGGTAATTAAAATACGGTCACACACGTGATGTTCTCATCCCCAGCTGATGCATTTTTACCATAGTGTTCAAGTACTTCAGCAGTTTGGATGATCCTGGAGTCTTTTACTTAGCCAGGGTACGATGACGACAATGACATGTTTCCGTAATATTTTCCACTAATTCTATAAGAAATACTAAAGAGCATGAAATAATTTTACGATGAATGAATAGCTGGCGTTTCACTCTTTTCATGCATATAAACTTAATTATCCAAGACGGTGTCTAAGCGTAGGACTTTGGTTTTGAAAATGTGGTAGCTAGAAAACACAACTGACTTTTCTCTTCGCTGGGCTGTTGGCGCGTGCTTTTGATACGATTTTCAACTGAAAAATACTTTGTTGAAATGGTCCATCGGATGATAGTTTTTATACATTTTCCATAGAAATGGAGTCATTAAGAAGATTCCGATTAGGAAGTCCGAGTTTCGTAAAACGACAATTTAGATAAAACTCCGACAATGCAAAAAAGAAGGCGACTTGCTCTAGGAGCCGGAGCCATCATTTCATTTTGTATAGTCATAAGCCTGTGCTGAAGAAAAAAGAAAAAAAAACACCCGAAGGTGCTGGGGAGGACCAGGAAGCACCGTCTTCACCCCCTTTAGAGCAGCCTGTACCACCCTTGGAGGCCTGCGCGTGTTGACCATGGGTACAGGCACGCGCAGGACACTCCTTTAAGATATAAAGGGGAATAACTGCTTTTTTTTTTTTTTTTTTTTTTAGTATTTGTGTTTTTTTTAGGGTTTAAGGGGGTGTGCATGTGAAGTATTTAAGTGTTTTTTTTCTCAACATGATTTTTAGGTTCCAAATGTATTACATACCTACTTCTCTCTGATCTAACAAACTGAAAATACTGGAGCATTTATGTCCCTTGATATCTTAATGGAGTGTCCTGCGCGTGCCTGTACCCATCGTCAACACAGCGCAGGCCTCCAAGGGTGGTACAGGGTGCTCTAAAGGGGGTGAAGACGGTGCTTTTTCTGGGTCCTCCCAGCACCTTCGGGTGTTTCTTTTTTCTTTTCTAATGTACATTTTGGGTTCTTCAGTTTTCTCATACTTTTTGTGACATCAAGAATTATTCAAAGTTTGTTCGACGGACAGTTGAAAGTGGCACCAAGATTTATTTTGCAAAATATCAGTTTAGAGAAAATATGGGCTTCTCGGCCCAGTACGGTTCTAACGAATAGAATATATTAATTTTTGTGACTTCAGTGACGTGTATACAACTGTGTAGGTTCTGAGGTATTCGTATTTTAAAGAGTTTACACAAAACACACAAAATCGAGATTCATCAATCAATGGAGGTAAGGTGGAAGATAACTCTTGAACAAAACATTTTCGTCCACGAAGGGGAACCATAAATATATACACTGTTACACCCGGCTACATCAGATTTTGTTAAAACCGCATACCTTCACAGTTTTCAGTTGGTGATGACTCATTCGAGAATTATGGTATTGGTATGAACTCTTGCCGTTTTTTAGTTGTTTTTTTTCTCAAAATGATTTTTAGGTTCCAAATGTATTACATACCTACTTCTCTCTGATCTAACATACTGAAAATTGGAATTGGAAGAGTCGTGAGATTCAGCAAGTTGATCTTATGGCATATTTATGTAGGTTTTATGCAAAAGATGCAGCTGTGTGATCTGTCTGTCATTGTCAATATGCAGCTATTTGAAGTAAGTCTTGTACAGACAGTATTAGATCATTGTCAGTATTTTGCTATAAGATTATAAACACCCTATCTTACTCATGTTTCATGACATTAAGTAATTAAGCACTGGTACACATAGCTCTGTGGGTAAGAATTAGCCTTGAAGTGCCCAACTGTCCAGAAGGTGCAGGCTGGAATCATGGCAGCACCAACTATATTTCTAACGGCAGAAGGGCAACATGGAGTCATTAACATGAATGAGGCCTGGTACGCCTAGAGTGTAAAGAGCTCAGGGCCGAAACACTTGCCCGAATGGAGGGGACCTTGCCACTAAACACCTGCTGTGAAGCATCACATAGAATTTATTCCTGCAGTTTTAAACACTGTTATTATACTTCATACTGTTGTTCTTTCCAGACAAAATGGGAGCCAACAGCTCCACTCAGTCTCCGTCCCCAGTACCTGCCCAGGCAGGATCTCCACCCAGCGGCTGCCCAATGCACCAGTCAGCAGCAGCGCCTCCTCAGCCTCCATCCGAATGCCCCATGCACCAGAAAGCCAATGTCTCATCCAGTGCTGCCTCTGCCAGTGAGTGTCCGATGAGACAGGGCCAGGCGGCTGATGAGGCTTCAACATGGATAACATGGTGAGTGGTGGTGGTAACACCAACAGTCGCCTAGTTTGTGGAGGTGGCTCGATGTTATGCGGATGTTTTGTTTTTAAATTACAAAGAGCTGTGCAGCTTTGCTGTCCAAGTGGATTGACTATTAATGGCATATTCAGTGCAATGATGATTAATATATGGAGTGTAGAATTTGGTTCTAACTTATTTGATACCTGATCAGGTGGTTTCCCACAAAGGATGAAGGATGTTGAAATGAAAATATAGCAGACAGGCATGCTCAGTCCAATGCAGTTTGAAACAGAATTACAATTAGAATAGAACGACGCAACTATTGTAGTAAAATAAGTAAAATCAGCTACAATTTAGTGTTGTATTCTTGAGGTTTAAGAACTGATTTAAAGAGAATTACAATTAGAATAGAACGACACAACTATTATAGTAAAATAAGTAAAATCAGCTACAATTTAGTGTTATATTCTTTGAGGTTTAAGAACTGATTTAAACAGAATTACTGTTAGAATAGAAGGAAGTAACTATTGTAGTAAAATAAGTAAAATCAGCTACAATTTAGTGTTGTATTCTTTGAGGTTTAAGAAGTGATTTAAACAGAATTACTATTAGAATAGAAGGAAGTAACTATTGTAGTAAAATAAGTAAATTCAGCTACAGTTTAGTGTTATATTCTTTGAGGTTTAAGAAGTGATTTAAACAGAATTACTGTTAGAATAGAAGGAAATAACTATTGTAGTAAAATAAGTAAATTCAGCTACAATTTAGTGTTGTATTCTTTGAGGTTTAAGAACTGATTACTGCTGTGGTTTACAGCCCTTCAGTCCCTTCAGTTTTTAGTATTTGTGGTCGGGGATTGGAATAGCTCAGTGGTAGAGTGCAGGACTCATAATCTTGGTGATCCTGGGGTTACGTATTCGAATCTCCGCCAGGCCGTTTGGTACTGAGGGATTTTTCCCTCAGAGTTAACATTGGTTCTGACTCCATTTCCCATACAGTCCTTCGAATGAGACCATAAACCGAGGTTCCATGTGTGAACACACGCATAACATCTTGCACTCAGGTAAAATCCCGTCACCAACTTTCGGAAGAGAAGGCCAATTTGGCCATTGGTATGGATGACACGTTACACATAGCATGCACCTTCCCCGAAGTTGGAGTATACACACAAACCTCCACTCCCTTTGTTTGGTAGATGGGATTAATCCTTGCCTGTATATTAAGGGGGTGTTCTAAGGAGTATCAGCCTGTGTACGCAGAAAAAGGAAAAAAGTATTTGTGGTCAAGAGTGGTTGATCTTTCTTGTTTGTTTGTTAAAGAATTATGATTTTGCATTTAGATTTAACATTATGCATTTGTAGCTCTCCACAATGCCAAGACCACCATACACATGGTAAATTTCCTTCACATGCCATCCATGTTTAGCTTGGCTCTGATGGCAAGAATTCACTCGGAGCAACCAAGGCCTTTCTGAAAAAAAAATTAATCATGCTCAAAAGTATGAGTGAAAATGAATAGTGCCAGTGTGTCAGGAATGATCAGGGACTGGCTGCATTTGCTGTGTCATTCAATCTTCTGTGGAGAAAAAGCAACTTTCGATGAAGGGGATAGATTTATGGACTACACTTACAGTCAAGCAGAATCAGCAGAGATTTAGGTGAACATGGACACTTTAAGGAGAAAAGGATGCAGAGTCACATATTGATTACTGGTGACCCAGAAGATGTGCCAGTGGTTCCACGGCAACAGTCATGGCAGTCAGCGACACATGTACCTGGGATGATTTTGCACAGATTGTACTTGTAGGCACAAAATAAGAGCTGCTGGCTGTGATACCAAGCTGTTGATTCATACTTTTTTTTTCATTCTTTTTTCCTATAAGCATTCTTTGCTAATGCATCAGCAGAAATAACCAGTTTGCACCTGAATAATTTAGATGGTCTTGTATGTTTCAGTTCAAGTTAGTTTGTGACTCTTCTTCCAAATGACATTTGTGTTCCATGAATACAGTGTTGATTAACTGAACACACTTCAAGCTGGACAAAAATTTTATAATGTTATGTCTGAAAAAGTTTTGTTTAGACAGCAGTGCATGCTTGCAGTTTAACTTTGACAATAATGTTTTTGTCACCAAAAAGAAAAAAAAAGAATACCTGTATGAGTAGCATTCTTGGTGACAAGGGCATGGACAGTGGATCATTTGACAATCAAAGTGCATGCCATCTTAAGTGCTGTGACACACACACCACACACACACACACACACACACACCACACACACACACACACACACAGTAACATATAATGTATATAAATAGATATGAATAGCAGAATGTTGATCAGGTGAACTTTTTCATATTCAAAAGTTAATTAAGAGAAAAGAAAACTCTAGAAAAAAAATTGGGTTTATTTTACTGCCTGTAAAGCAAGGAGATTGATGTTTGCTATGTTTCCTTGCATCTCTGTATTTCCTTATGAAATTTTCATACTAGAAGTATTATATAGGTTGTGTTGACAGTTTCCTTTCCAAGTAGTTGACTTGCACACCCACCTGTTTTACTGTGAGTGCTTGATGTCACTTAGATGTTCCAAGTTGACTTGCACCACCACCTGTTTTACTGTGAGTGCTTGATGTCACTTAGATGTTGCATATCCCCAATATGTCTGAATTACAACTGCACAGTTTCTTGCAGCTTTGCATCTTATTTTTGTGCTTTTTTGTGTCAGATGCCACCACCTAATCAGCGGCCAGCCCCGGACCAGCCCTTCCCTCTGTCAACCAATCGTCAGAGTCCAATATACCAAAGGTGATTCTGAAGACACATGGGTCTACCCTTCACAGCAGATGTTCTGGAATGCTATGCTGCCAAAGGTGAATGTCACTGGAGGCTGGTGGTTTGCAATGAAATGTCAACTATGATGCGATGTTTTAATCTTTTGATTCAGAATGAAAAACATGCACCAATACGTTCATCTCATAGGTTCCTTGATGTTCTTATCACTCTGCATCAAACTCTGTAGTGAAAAACAGACTAGTGTGTTTAATCATCACAAACAAAGAGATAAGAGTTATTTCTTTTTGCCTGCCAAAAGCTTACATTCTTCTCACTTCCTTGTGCTTGTTTCCCATTACATTGTAGAAAAAAGCAGGGCAAACTTAGGAAAAATAATACAAGGCTGCAGTTCAGTTAGGCTTTGTTACTTTTAAAGATGATGTGCATGCAGATGATGAAGGGACTGGTCAACAAACTTCACTGAGTAAGACCAGCTGTCATGATAGGTTTGGCATCATGGGTTCATGGTTGGGAGATCATGGTTTTGTTTTTAGTGATAGGTACTTATTTGTGGAAGGTTTTTTAACTCGGGCTGGCTGTCTCAAATGGGAAGATAATACAGGCAATGATTACTGGTGTGGCAATTATGATTTTAAGCATACATTTCTTTTAATGAATATTAGGCTGCTTGACTTATTTATAGTGTTTTTCATGTTTATTTGATCAGTAACAGAGCTCCCACTTTTCTGCAAACTTTCTGATTTCAGTAAAACTGAAATTGGAAATCAGAGAAAATTCTTTCCAAAGGAAAAGAAAATAATCAAGGATAAAAAGATTTTTAAAGAGTGGCAGCCAAGTTTCGGAGTTCTAGTCACATTTTCTGTATGCTAGCAGATGACGTTGAAGTTACAAGATCTCGTCTTGTGACATCATCTGTTTGCAAGACGCTGCAGAAGTGAAAGATATTGACAAAACTGTACAGTTAGATTGTCTGATTGTGGTTGGACTGAAAATTTGATGACATGCCACTCTATGCTCAGATTTACTTTAGATGGTACATTTTAAAAACAATTTTCACAGTTTCAATTTTTTCCTCCGGGTCAGGAAGGCTATGTCAGTAGAGTTACCATAGAATAGATTTCTGCTTTCCTCAGTGGGAGCCCAGCTGTAAGTAGATGAACTAAGATAATTCATGGCAGGTCTGAAGTAATGCTGTGAAAATTGAAATGGCAGAAGCATGATGAAATACAGGGTCAGGTAGCAACTTTTGGAGGGTTCCAAGAGACAGTTGGAGACAGTTGTTTGTCACAGTTACAGCTGAGTTTATATGTGTTCTTGTGACTTTTTAAGTACCAATTAAAAAGAAAAATGTCCAATGGTTGAAAGCACCGGTTCTGGATTCATTTTTGCAGGTCTCTGACTTCCAACTGGAAAAATCCATATATCTATCTGTCTGACAAATGTGAGAAGTGTGCAGACTGCTTCATTGTCTTCTTGTGTTCCTGCCCTGTCCAGTGTTTCTTCATGTTTCTTGTGAGACAGGTGTCTCTACTCAAAACATAATTCACCCCATCTCAGTTCTCTCAGCTGCAAGTCAATGAAGAATAAGATGTTCATCCAACAGGCAGGTAGGCAAGACAACAAAGAGGGTAAGGCAGTCATAGACATTTATACATTTCATGGCCAAGAGTTCATGGTGGCTAAGACATGACAAAGTATGCAAGTATTGTAGTAGACCAAAAATTACCAGATTAGAAAAAAAAAAAAACCCTCTGAAATTAGCCTGGAACTTCACGGAATCACAAGAGGATCCCTAGAACCTCCTGTAATACTGACTTTTGACCTGTCCCTATGGTGCAGTGGTTAGCATCATAGATTTGGAGATTGGGAGGTTGTGGTCCAATTCTCATCAGGGGCATTAATTGATAGGATTTTGTTTTTATTGTGAATAAGAAATTGAGTGGGCTGTGGGCTTGACTAGTAAGACTGGAGTCACACAATCGAATTTCATCAGCATAAGGGATGTGTCTCTGAGAGTGTCTCTGCACACATTTCTGGACAAACTCCGCAAAATCTGTATCTGTTGGACTTACCCGACTGTGGAATTAATAAGGAAAAGAGGTATTGTGTACAGCTTGTGCTTTATTCTCTGATCAGAATGGAACTCCATCACATCATCTTTGTCCTTCTCACTGATCAGGGGTTCACTGACTTTTTAGTTTTTGCGTCAGAAACGCACGCCTCCGCAAAAATTGCGTCAGCGCTGAAAAAATGGTAACAAAGTAAACTGTACTCACTCCCGTCAAAACAGCTCTGAATCACGCGCCTTAACACCCCTGAAGTGCAGAGCAGCTCGCTGCAGGAAAGCGTTTTCCGATTGGAAGATGGCACCATCGCAGACGCGGGAAAGATTCCATTTTATTTCGAGGGGAGAAAGGATGAGGCGTTTTGGAACATCCTTGATCTAGCAAAAAGTCAGCGAGTGCCACAGAGTAAAATGTGCACGCACTATCACTAATTGGCGGTGTCAAGCAGTCTGCTGTAGGTCTGTGCCGTGTTTTGCCCCTCTGACATAGGCTTGCGGTTGAGAACAGGGTCCTGGGAAAATTGCGTCGCTAAACGCACGGCCGCGAAAAAAATGCGTAGGAAGGCAGAAAAACGCAATAATTACGCAAAATTTTGCAATAAATGGAACCCCTGCTGATCATCACTAAAAAGGTTTGAAGTCTGTGACACTTCGTGTCCTGTTCTTGAGGTCACCTCAGTCTTGATGTCTTCGCCATGTCCTTGTCTGTGCTGAATTCCTGTCAATGTCAGCAGCTGGGACTGTTGTTGGACGGGTGTGATGGCACCCTCCCAAGGGAAACTCACTCTTGCCAACTTGGCAGCTGATCATTTATTTTTGTAGAGTAGGTTTATAGAGGGCTTTGTTAATCAACTTAATGACATCCTTCATAACTGAGCATTCATTTTTGTGGAGTTGGTTTGTAGAGGACTTTGTTAATGACGTCCTTCATAACTGAGCATTTATTTTTGTAGAGGAAGTTTACAGAGGACTTCGTTAATGACGTCCTTCATAACTGAGCATTTATTTATGTTGGAAGTTTACAGGACTTCGTTAATGATGTTCTTCATAACTGAGTTTTTTTTTTTTAAGAGAGTAGGTTTATAGAGGACTTCGTTAATGACGTCCTTCATAACTGAGCATTTATTTTTGTAGAATAGGTTTATAGAGGGTTTCGTTAATGGTGTCCTTCATATGCAGGATTTGGACAGGCACTACTGAACACCAGGGAAGTGAACACCAGCAGTGCAGTGTCTTAATGTGGTAGGCTGCTTCATGATGATTTGAATGCTCACAGTGGACTGCCATGCTGAGACTGCAACAGGGCAAACCAGTGGGGCTGTGTGCAGGGAGCAGGAATGAGTTGCTGCCAAACATGTAGAGAAAAATATCTGACAAATCTATCAGAAGTCCTGTTGTGATATTCAGCTAATCTGTTGCCAGAATACTTCACAAGAGCTTGTTATAGAAAACGATTGTATATGTACATGCTTGCGTGGTATTAAGTGTTGAAAAAAGGAATTCATTTGTGACAGTCATGTTAATAATGAATTATTAACTCTGTGTATTATCACTCAGAACTTGTATTTGATTTGTTCATAATGTTGAAAGAATATCACACAGTTTCAGCGATGTCATTAAATGCGTGCAATTGGCTGTACTCAAGGATGTGTCTAAAGTATCAGTGGTGTTGTGGAGTTTGTACAAAGATCTCAAACAATACATGCATTTACTGATTCATTGCTCACAGTTTTTGTTTGCAGGCTGGAGGTGGAAAGAAGCTGATGTAAACCCAGAAGACATGGACCACATCATCAAAATTCACAACGCCAACAATGAGCAGGCTTGGCAGGAGATTCTGAAATGGGAAGCTCTTCACGCTGAGTGAGTGTCTGAAGGCTGAGTGAGTGTCTGAAGTCAATGTTTGGGTCCTTACAGTCATACATATACAGTTCCTGCAACATACTTGAAATACTTTTACTGCGCATCTCATGACACATTGGGAAAGCATTTGCATGACTTTTGCTGTTCTTTTTGTTGTCACAGATGATCTGCCCCTTCATTGTAATTACTTCTACCACATTTTCTAGCTGTACTATGCACAGCTGCTTTTTTGTCATACAAGGCTCCCACTTTTCTGAGAATTTGCATTTGTAAGGGGAATGTAAAACTAGAGGAAAAAAATGTATGTGTGTATAGACATATATATTATATATATATATATCTTCCCTGAATGCATCCCAGTTTATGTGAGTGGAAAATTTTCTGCTCATCCTGTATGAGTTTCAGTGTATTAGCATATTTGTTTTTTGTTTTGCAGTGAAGATGTGATGCCTCGTTTGAAAAGATTTGGGGGCAAGGCTCAGGAATACTCCCCAAGGGCCCGCATTCGACATTGGCTGGGGTTTGTGTCCTTATTTTACTTAGTCTTTAACTGGACAGTAAAAAAAACACCAATGTTCTTTTCAAAGAAAATCTGCTGGGAATATGATATATTCACTGTTTATTTTAGTACATGGTCTATATGTATGAAAAGGGTGCTTCCTTTCTCCAAACTGTCAGTTTTTTAACATTATTTGCCAAGATTGATATTTATTTTTTGACATGGCTGGGAAAGGGCTTGGGTTTGGCTGAAGGGAGGCAAGGATGGGTGGTGTGAAAAAGGTAAAAAGTAGTATAATCCTCAAACCGGTTAAAGGTTTCAGGTTTTTAGTACTTTTTGATTCTTTGTTCATCCTGTTTAAAATGTTGGAAAACTTAACGTGGGGGAACATTCATTTGAAAAGGTTATTCTGGAGGGAAAATTGTTATCCTTTTGATTTTTTTCTTTTTCATTCAAGACAAGTTTAGTGTTCTTTTCCTCACCTTTTACTGTGTTCTCAATTTTTCTTCTCATGCAAGTGCACTTTCCCATACAGTTATGAGCTTCCATTTGACCGCCATGACTGGATTGTGGATCGTAATGGGCGAGAGGTTCGCTACATCATCGACTACTATGATGGTGGCAAGGTGAACAAGGCCAACTACCAGTTCACCTTGCTGGATGTTCGACCGGCTCTTGACTCTTTTCAGGTCGGTGAAACATCCATGTCAGTGCTTCTATCTTTTCCTCTTTCATCAGCAAACAAGTAGTATAAGTCTTGCTTTCATCATGAGATAATTACATGCCCATAAATTATAACTCTTGCTTTCATCATAATAATAATAATAATGAATACTTATATAGCGCCTATTCTCTGCTAGAGGCCAAGCTCTAAGCGCTTTACAATCCACACTCGTTTACACAACGGGCTGCCTACCTGGGTAGTGCCGACTGAAGAGCTGCCAGCTGGCGCTTCATTCAGTCGTTTCCCGTGTCATCCAATCAGTATCGTTCAATATCGATCGCTCATTTTCCTTACTTCCTTCATTCTTTCCATTTCTCACGCAGGGTGCATGCTATGTGTAACGTGTCATCCATACCAACGGCCAAACTGGCCTACTCTTCCGAAAGTTGGTGATGGGATTTTACGTGTGCGCAAGATGTTATGCATGTGTTCACACACGGAACCTCGGTTTATAGTCTCATTCGAAGGACTGTATGGGAAAAGGAGTCAGAACCAATGTTAACTCCGAGGGAAAAATCCCCTTGTACCGAAACGCCCCGGCGGAGGTTCGAACCCGCAACCCCAGGATCACCAAGATTACGAGTCAGGCGCTCTACCAACTGAGCTATTCCGGCTCATGAGATAATTACATGCTTATATTGGCATAACTGCAAATGAATGCTGCTTATGGTACCAAATCACATAGCAGAAATGCCAATACACAGACTTAACTATGAGGGATCTCTCCAAGTTTGTTCTGTATGGTCTGTGCTGTCATTCCATTCAAGTGATTGATGTGGTAAGCAGCATTTGTTTGGATTGATGGGCGTGTAGTTATCTCATGATGGGAGAGTTACCCTGCTTGTTCTTTATTTCCTGTTCCATGCTCATTCCTTTCACTCATAGTTTTTTTCCCTCACTTTGTGCGTTGTCTTGTTTTTTTTGTTTTTGTTTTCTTTATCCCTCTCCTCATTCTTCAGTTCCACTCTTGATTTTTTGTTTATTGTTAATGATTTTTTAAAACTTTATTATCTTCATTATTATTTTGTTATCCTTATCATCATTCCATTTACTATCATTGGTTGGTTTGCTTTAACCATAACATGACATACTCCTCAATGTTTGCTGAGGATACAACACAAAACATGGTGAACCCATTAACTCTCACAAAGGGGTGTGTGTGTGTGTGTGTGTGTGGGGGGGGGGTTACAGGCAAGCTGATATTGCGCAGCATGCTTCAATCAAAAACTGTAACATACTGGGACAGAAATACACACAGTAACTCTTCTGTCTGCCTTAATAGGTCTATGTTATGTAGACGTATATATATCTTTCCTTTTATGATCTTGCAAAAGATGTTCTTAGTGAATTTTAAGGGATACATGTGTGGATCAGTGCTTGGCTTGGAGGTGCACTTCACTTGCATTATATTTAACACGCTTTGGGGAAGAAAAAGCAAGAAAAAAACGCTGAGATATGCCAGTGCAAGTGTCTGGTTTTTTCAAACTGCTCAGATTGTGCCTTCTCCACTGTACAAATATGAAGAAACTGACAAAAAGATAGGGAGAAATGATACTAGTGTCGCTGTTCCCCTGTTCTGGGAGGTTTTTGGTTATTTCTGTTGCAGGCTTTTCTGACAGAATGAAGGTGTGGTACTGGAGGTGACATCCAGCGACAACAGTTCCACCCCTGCCTCGGGCCATGCTGTCCCCCACACCCCATCCACCTCAGACAGCAGTCAGCAGTCGTCGTCATGAGCACAGTTCTTTTCGGACTTTCTGCGTGTTGGGGAGAGGTGGATGTGCTGATGTACATAGGTATTATCTTTATGGGCAGGAGATTATTCAGCCTGCAGTGTGACATCGTCTGGGAGAAAGATTCTAAGAGTGGCAGCATGTTCGTTTTAGCAAACTGCTGTGGCAGGAAGGTTATAGAAACAGAAGAAAACTTCAGTCTCCTCTTTGGTTCTTGGGATTTGGTCCAGTTCTACATATGAGCAGCTCTGCAATCCGTGGGTGTTCCGAGACACAAGGGGCCACCGGTTCTGTGTCTGGGAAAAGTGATTTCAAATGAAAAAAGTATACAAGATTTACTTAGGTCTTTTGTCATTTTCACTCATTGACTTACTATGGGTTTCAGCTTCGAAATGTAGGTCAGGGGTGAAAGTGGGAAGGGCTTGGGTGTGGGGAAGGACATGTAAGGTGGAGTGGGTGAAGAAAACAGCTGATGTTTTTTCTACTTACGTATATATTGACATCTATCTATAGATGTCTTTGCTCTAGTTGTGTTTGTGATTTTAATTTTTTCTCCTCTTAGCTATTGCATCTGTCTTATATACTGTATTGATAATTTAAATGGTGGTGTCAGTATTAGTAAAGTTCTTTAGACTTGAAAACACATGCAGATGTCATACTAGTAATTAGTTCAACAAAATGGAACAGATTTCCAGAGCCTCTTGCACACAAACCTGTGTGGATTCAGACGTATATGTACCATCTGAAACAAAGCAAAATATGTTTTGCCATGATTCAGTCAATAAAACAACTTTGTAATCATGATCATGTTCAAATTATGGAATCCAGCTGAAATCCTAGCGTCTTACTTGAGCATGTGTTTGCGTTGGGGTATTGAGCTCAGTGCAGAGGCGAACAAACTGTGAAGACTGGGTACGTGTGAAGAGAAAAATCATCGGGACATTTATAACGAGTAAACTGTTTTTTCATCCTGTCTTAGCTTTTATAGCTAGCAGAGTATGGAAAAACCCCCCACTGTGATATAGAAACTGGTTTGGACTCGATGTTATGTGCTGGTTTGACCTGTGTAATGTTTTAGTTGGGGATTGTGAATATGTTTGTCTGTAATTCATAAGCCTGTGCATTTGTGTCCAGATTTTGCATGTGCATTACTGAAGTATGCTGTGCATGTGCTCCTACACGCACATACACACACCACTCACATGCAATATACACAGACATGCATTCACATACGCTCTTATTTGATAATGCAGTTAAACACGGTTGAATTATTCAGTAATTATTGCAGAGCATGATTTGTCAAATAAAAACAAGTAGAGCACAAATACACACACACACACACACACACACATCTGCACACAGGTGGAAGCAAGGGCAGAAAAAAAATTGCATCTCATCTCTCTCGGTTTTCATAAAAGGTATCACAGTGCATGTTAATTAAGGCTTGGAACAACGGACATATTCTGATATAGCCACTTGCTTACACTCACACAGACACACACACATGTGCACTGACACATGCACACAAGTCAGCATGGTCACACATGCCAGCATGTTCAATGGGAGGTACAAAGAAAAATGGATTCAGCAAACAATGCATTGCACAAATGAAGAAATTGCCTCTGGTACATGCACTTGTACTTGCATGCACAGAAATATCACTGGAAGCAAATTCATGAAATGACTAGAAGGGCTCATGGGAGACTGTAGGCTTCCACTTTGGTCAGACAGCCGTTTACTCACTGGATCTTGGTTACCAGTTTCCCAACAAAGTCTTCCAAATTTTTTATATATCAATTCTGGTAATACGCCCTTTTGTTTTTCTCTTAAATTGAGATCCATTAATTTTTTCTTAAGAAGTTTACAAAAATGTTAAAAACTCCCAAATCTCTCATGTTGGAGCATGAAAAAAAAAAAAATCCTAGATCTGTTGTTTCATTAGGCAGTATTCTATCTTTGCAACAAGTGTCATCAAAAAGAGGGGGTTAGTTTTGTGTGATCTTGCTGACAGACAGACAAACAAACCAGCAAATGCAGGTGAAAGCTCAGCTCCTCAGTGGAAGTGACAAACACATTATGGTTTTAGCGTAAGTATGTATCCCATTTGGTTGAAAGCTCATAAGAATTTAGTTGGGAGAATGCTCACAGAAACTGCCAGGTTATTCCAACCAGACTGGCTGTTCACAACTCCTCTATGGTGGTGTGCATGGCTGAGGACTGTGGACATCACTGACAGTGTGAGGATGCAGTGATGGACATTTGGCAGTCACTGACTGCCAAATGTCCATCACTGCATCCTCACCAACTGCTGTCATGATACAATTAACGAGAGGGGGGGGGGGGGGGGGGGGGCTCCCACAACAAATGCTGACAAATTTACCACAGATCACTCTGTAATCTTAAAATGCTAGGGGTCACTTAGTCACTGAAATCTTTTTATTTGTATTTCATACGCTCAAAACGTCTCGAGGAGGTGTTACAACATTTGAAATAACTCGCATGAAACCCATCGGTGTGGTTCTATTGTTTATCTTTACGTTCACGCTGTGCTTTCAGATTATTTTCATCATCGATACATCCTGACAGGAGAGATAATGTTGCTTATAGCCCAGCCGACCGCAAAGGGCCACATCAGGGCTGATCCTGACAGGAGGAACCCCTCCTAACATGTAGGCTGGTAATGATTTAGGGATGTTCCATGGATGCAGCTACTTTCCCTTTTTGACCAAAAGGTCTCCTTTTGGAATTGCCAAAAGCGGAAATTCCGTCTTCTTAAAAAGAACAACAAACAAACAAACAGAGAGAAAGACAGTAGAATACATACAAGAAAATGTTTGTTTTTGCTAACCAGGAATGGAACTTTTCTTTGTCTACCTGTGAAAACTTGGCAGAGCAAAGCACCATTTGTTGTCAGACATAAGCATTCTGTTTACATTAAAAGGCCTTTCGGTCCCTGGGCCCCAACTTCAGTTTTTCTGTTTTCAGCAGTTGCATCCATGACATTAAATTTGGACACCTGCCTCCTCCTCTTATGTTCATCAAATTAAGATCAGCTCAATCTTATACTCTTCTCCACTTCCCCTTCATCATTTTCATTTCTAATTAATTTTTACTTAACAATAATTCCTTAACAATAATTCCCCTTTTTGTATGAAATATTTTTTCTTTTAGAGTGTAAGTTCCAGTAGTTTCAGTCTGCAACTATCCATTTATAATGCAAGCTTCGATATTGTTTTGTTCTGAAATTGGTGATGCACTGTTTAGGACAGCTGTTTTGAGGCATAGCAAAAAAATCCTGTGTTCTTAGAGATGTTCGAGCTCTTTCTCAGTCTGCAAAGTGATACAAGTGATGAAAAAGAAATAGCCAGCCCTTGATGCCTTCAACTTTCAAACTTCAGATCCATCCTTAAGATCACTTTATTACTTTAAACAACAGAGTTTCATACCAACAGGACAGAAAGAAACCTTGAGTGGTTTTTTTTCCTCCAGTGGAAGAGTCGATGAACCAGAGACCAACAGGTGGTTTGCTTGATAAGAAGAGCTCATCAGGCTCCTGAGTACCTGTTGGCAAGAAGCACCTCCACATGTGCAAGAATAAAAGTTTGCCGTAATTCAATAGATCTTCTTGCAGATAGGGAATGTATCCCAAAAGACAAGCAGAACACTTGTTGAAGAAAAAAAAGGATGAGTGCATTATTCTGGGACAGATCAAAGGACAGATCCAGGACCTTTGTGACATTAGCAGTAGTCTGCATTGTCACGATAGTCCTCCAAGTCATCTCTGCGAGGGTGTTATGGTTTTACTTCCGTCCCTTGGTTGGTTTGTCTGTTGGCAAGTTAATGCAAAAACTGTTGAACCAAACTTCATGGAAAGGCAGAATATAGCCCAAGAACAAAGGCACTTCATTTTGGTCGATCCAAGTTGGCAAGATCAGTACAAATTCTATTGCGCAAGAATTGTTGAAACATACACTTGGCAGAGAGATGGAATATGATTGAAGGATGAACCTATTAGATTCTGGTGCTGATCAGTATCACATAGTGGATCCAGATTCAATTGGTGGGTGAGATTAATGTCTTCTCAGCCATAGGCTCTTGAGCATGCTTGGTATATTGTGGAAGCAACAGCTGATTCTTGGCTCCCACAACATAGCATTGTGGCATGTATCTCAATCTGGCTCTGTTACAAGAAGATGGAATTTTAGCAGAATGGAGTCCTGTCCTTTGGAGGTTCCTGGACAGATGTCCAGGTTTTGTAAAGATCTCGAGTCGATGTCCAAGGTTGTTTTCTTGTGAAATTGTCAGTGAAAGATGACGGTTTCCAGTCTCTCTCTGTCCTCACCTACACTTAATGCCTTGGTTTCCCATCCAGGCAATTTTCAGGGCCACATGGCATCCCCTCTTTATGTTCCAGCAGCGGCAATCCTGTCCCACATGAGGCTGACTCGGGGGAGTGGGCCGACTGTTGACGGAGTGCTATTTCATACAAACTGTGTGATCTTGCCCTCTGCGCACAAGAGGGCTTTTTCCCACCCTTCCAGAGCCGGAGAAGCTGAAAACCACCCAGAGCTGTCCCACAGCAAGACAAGTCCACCACTTCTCATGCCGTAAAATGGTGGACTGGCCACACTTGTTAATCTGCCACCTTGATGACATTCCAGATCACACCCTGGTTGTGGCACCTCACACTGTGCCATTTTGTAGGAACATAGCCAGGTCGTTGTTTGTTGTTGTTGTCGTACCCTGGCTAAAAGACTCCAGGGATCATCCGAATAGCCGAAGCACTTGAACACTATGGTACAAATGCATCAGCTGGGGATGGGGGGGGGGGGTAGAGAAAGAGAGACATCATTGACAGTTTCCCAGTTTTTCATGCTTTTTGGCTGAACCAGGTCGATAACAAAATGTTCCCAGTAAACACAGTTGGCTTGTATTTAGGCGAAATACTGAATTAATATGCGTATGCATCCTCCATTGGTGATAATAACAGATGCAGATAATCAGTCCAGGAGAGGAAAAGGGGGCAATAGCACGGCACTGATATCATCAGAACAGCAAGACATCAAATAAGCCAGCAAAAAAAAAATCTCCCTCTCTCTCTGTGATTATTTTTAATATTATTATTCAACCTGTTGATTCATTGATTGTGGGAGCAGGGCGAAAGTGAGGAAGGGGTTGGAATGGGAGGGGGGGGGGGGGGGGGGGGCAGTACAAATAGAACGAAGATACCAAATGGAATAAACTGGAGAAGAGAAAACATTTGAAAGTTGGCGTGCATAGAAATAGCTTCCACTTACATGCTTCAAGAAGAGGGGTGGGGGTGGGGCAGGTGAGCTGGGAGGAGGGGATGAAGGAGAATCATTGTCTCTCACCCCAGCCCTCCCTTCTAAATGTAAACTAAGTAGCCGGGAAACCTGCGGTAACATTTGCGCCCATGGTCACAGTGGAATAGCTTATCTTACACTCCCTCGCTCCTCCCCCCCCCCCCCCCCTTCTCCCCCTCGCTCCTGAATACACAGTCCGGACGTTGCTGGTCCCCTAGTACGCACACATTCTACATAAATGCCCAAGGTCTGACCAGCACGTTGGGCTTATACGCGGGTCGGATACCTGCTAAGTCGTAGCCGTGAGACTCTCTTCTGAAATTCTGTCGTCATAGTCATCGTCATCCAACGGCTCTCGATAGTGCGCGTTGTGGCCTGGAAACTTAGCAGATGTGGTGTGATGTTTTATGGAGTAGGTTTCACGCAGTGACACATTGATGAAACTGAAACTTCAGATAGGCTTTTCCTGTGTTTATCCCTACCCAGATGTTGCTTGTGGACGCGTACTCGTCAAACAGTCCTCCCAGTGTTGTACTTTTACAAATCCCTGAACAGACGGTGTGGGTCCATCAAACTCAACAGTGCAAGGACCCATGCTGCATTGGAAACCTATAGTGCAGTTGACGCAGCTTGTACTTTCCTTCCTCCAGATTGATGCACAAACGTCAAGATTTCCCTCCAGATTGATGCACAAACTCGTCCAACATTTCCCTCCAGATTGATGCACAAACGTCACGATTTCCCTTCAGATTGATGCACAAACGTCACGATTTCCCTCCAGATTGATGCACAAACGTCACGATTTCCCTCCAGATTGATGCACAAACGTCACGATTTGCTGACGTGGAGTAAATCACGCACTTGAAAGATAACCATGATCGATTGTCATAGTTCTGATGGTTCCAGAGGTGTTACAACTTTCTTTGTGGCGGTGTACAGGAGCACTCAGGAAGCACCGTGGTGATGGAGGACACTTCACTTGAAACTACTACTGACTACGCTTCCCAACTCCTTCTTTCCTTCCAACAAAACAACATAAACAACGTAATCTGACTGAAATAGACGGCAGCGTCACCGAACACAAGCCAAAATGCACACAAAAGACCCAAAGGAAGGAATGGGAGTATAATCGCTTCATAAGCCGACGACAGTTTCCTGAGGAAAATGCACATCATCCTTCAGAAAAAAAACGGGGTTAATTGTTATACCTGAGAATCAACACGGCCTGTGGATGATGGCTGTTTCCTCTGAGGATCACAAGTGCTTTACCTGTTGTTTTTTTTTCTCTCTCCAGAGGAAAACAGTTATCATCAGTGTTACTCTCTTAAGGATCACAGCTGTTTTCCCTATTTTAAGCAGCGAAAGTAGGAAAGCAGTTACGATCTCCGGGATCACAATTATGTTGCCGACCCCATCTGCGTTTGTCATAGCAACGAGCAGTCATAGCTGTTTTCCCTAGTAACATTGTCTTCTTCGCGATAATCCCAGTTTTCTTCAGGAAAACAAAATAACAGTTATTGTTTCACGGAAAATGGGGAAAACAGAGATCATTCACTCGGCTCAGCGTCACTGAGGAAGGCGTGGGAGAGGGGATTGGGGCGTAGTGGAAACTGAACGGAAAGAGATGCCTGTCAGGTGACGTAACGTACACACAACGTGCCATTTTCATTGACAGCATGAGCGACACGTGTGACTACTTCCGCGCAGCTGTATGTAATTAGGAAAAGTTCTGGCTCCACCGTACCTTAGGGAGGGAGTAGGAGGGTGACGGGGGGGGTTCCACTGCTGCAGGAGTGAACGAGTGCAGTTAACTGGGAAAAATCACAGAATTCGGCGTTTCGCGTAGCTGTTACACATTAATTTTGTGCTAGTGTAATTCAGTAGAAAAAAGACGAACATGGAGCAAGCAAAGTTAACACAATGCTAGCCTCGGCTGAGTCCATGTTTAACATCCTCTTCATCTTGAATAAAAACAAGACATTGTTGTCTGTTAGGGTGAGAGGTCAGAAATGAAATCACTTACAATAATGTACCTTCCACGTACACCGTAAATTGTAGCATTCAGACTGGTGCACGAAGGCATTGGCAGTCTCACGTTATTGTGCTGCTGCTTCATGTTCTTACGGTGTGTGTGTGTGTGTGTGTGTGTGTTGCTCAGTTGCCATTCCGTAACCAGGCGTGAAAAGTGGGGGATGGACGGGAGAGGCGGAAGAAGAGCAAGAGGGCTGAGAGGAAGGGGACGGTTGAGGTGAATGGGTGGAATGGAGTGCGTGTGTGTATGGGGAAAAGGAAGAGGCAGAGAGAGGAGGGGCGTCGAGGATTGAGAGCTTTTATCATTGGCACCGTCTTGACAAGCTCATCTCGAAAAGCCTTTGATGCTGGCGTCTCGCTTCCTTCCTTCGCGCCAAGCGTGCATGCACACGCACACACACGCACACACACACGCACGCACGCACACACACACACACACACACACACACACACACACACACACACGCACACACACACACACACACACACCACACACACGTATTCTGAGAGAGAGGGAGGGAGGGAGGGAGAGATTTCGTCAAAATCGTAACGTCTCCTGATTTTTAGGATAAGCTGTCAGCAGTTTTTACTCTCATGCAGCAGGCTGGCTTATGTGTGTAAAAGGGGGTGCGTGCGCACGCGCACGAGTGTGTCTGTGTGTGTGTGTGTGTGTGAGAGAGAGAGTTTTACACAAAATGTGAAACCAGATCAGAATCCAGCCTGATGATATTAAGGAAAAGTGTGGCATGGTGGTGGGCTGGGGGGTAGTTTTTCCTGCAGACTGCAGCCATAGTGAAGATGATGCTATTCAAGTGTCCGAGTGCATTTTATTATTTTTCGCTGAGAGTCTGCTAACGTTCACCTTACCTCTGAGCAGCTGTCAGTGTTTACGACACATTTGCAAGCATCCAGCTGAGGGGAGGAACCCTGAGCAGTTGTAAGGGCTTTGGCTTGGAAGCTAGATTCCCCCAAGATGTTGGTTAAACTGGCAGACTTCTCACTCGTGCAAATGTGGGCTTCCTCTATTCTGCTTTTATATGAGACCGTAAATTCAACCAGAATCACTTTTGCAGTATTATATCCAGTTAACGCTACTCTTCCTGAAGACCTGTGGGTGGGCCTTTCCATTCTGGAAGGTCTGTTGTGCACTTCCAACCATCCACGCCGCCCGGTAAAGTTGTGATAGACTGATTTGTGGACTACTGCCGTGTAGAACGTTTGTTGCTGAGCATCTAGTGGCGGAATTTCCTCTAATCGCACGCACACCCCCTTTAAGCGCCTAGCTGTTTCTCTGTGTGAACCTTCCCAAGGTTCGTGCTGCTTTGTATGAACTTCACTGCTGGGGCCGACAGAGCGGACCCTTGGGGCCCATTTGATTTCACCCATTCGCCGGGTTTGCATTCGAGGCCAGGGGGTCACGGCCAGATGATGAGGACGAAGCTGATCCTGAAATGGCTCTGTGCTACATTTCATTCCAACAGAAACTTCGTAGTCCATTGCCCCTGTTGTATTGCTGGACTGCTTCCTGGACTTTTTTTTTTGCATTCTCTTCCTTCTTCAACTCCTGTATTACCATGTCTCTCTTTGTCTTCTCTTAAAACTTTTTTGACCACCACATCATTTCTGTGAATGCCGGTTCTTGTCTAATGGTTGGTACTTGTTCTGTTATTTCCCTGATTTTGAGGTTTTGCTTCACCACGTTTTGTCTCCACCCGACTTCTCCATGTTCTGCCAGTCTTTAGCTTGAACTGGATTGATCTCCAGCCTTGACTTCCGAGTTCTAAAACACGGGGAGTAACCTTACCCTTCCCACTTCAAGTTGTACTCCTCGAGGATGGAGTCCAGGGGTAGCTTCAGTTTGGCTTCGGCGGCGACAGTGGAGCGCCGCTACATCAGGGAGACCAAGTGGGACTCCACGGCAGTTCCTTGTCTACTTGTTGAGCTTGGCCTCCTTTGATTCCACTGTGGTAGTGCTAATATCTTGTGTGTGTGTGTGTGTTGTGTGTGTGTGTGTGTGTGTGTGTGTGTGTGTGTGTGTTGTGTGTGTGTGAATAAAACGGAAACTGAGCGATGAAAAATGAATTTGAAACGATGCGCCTACAGTTTCTCTTCCAGCTTCTTTCCGTTGAAGATCCACATTATCTTGGATTCATCTGTTGCAGAAGAGGTCCAAAGGGAAATCACTCATACTAAGTTCAGTCATGCGCCAAAAGTAATAAGCATAAAGTCCTCTGATCTGTAGGGAAAGCCGACAGCAGATTCACTCTCTAGTACTGATCAACTGATTGATTGATTGATAATTTCTATTCCCACGGGTAACAGATGAGCAAGGAAATGCTTTGCTCTATCCGGCCCTTATCCTCTCCGGGATTAAGGAAATTAACGTAAGAACTATCATACAAAACAGTGATAATTCATAATAGCATAAAAGAAAACACACATGCACGTTACGACAGTTTATGAAACACACACACACACACACATGCACGCACGCACGCAACGCACGCACGCACGCACGCACCCACACACACACACCACACACACACACACAACACACACACTCTGCTTAGTAGATGATATTCCTATGCGGAAAGAGGATATAATAAGGATCAAGTACCAAAATAGTATCCTCACAATAGCCAAAGGAGAAATGTACAGTGATTCATTAGGCACTCATGTTCAAGTATACAATCATATATTCATATTCTACATTCTTATTCACAAAGCAAGATTGGTCTTCAATGCAGTGAGGAATAGGAGATGATGTTGTTTAGGGCGTGGAGAAAGAGAGAGAGAGAGAGAGGTTAGTGTGTGGTGGTGGTGTGTGTGTGTGTGTGTGTGTGTGTGTGTGTGTATACACACAAACATAACTTGATATTTTGGGGCGGGAGGGGGAAGAGGAGGGGCAAGAAAGAAGAATAATAAGTAGAAAGCAAAGCGAAACAGAAGAGGTAATCTCATTATCCATCCCCCACCCATCCCCCATCCCCAAGTACTTATGAGCAATACGGTGCAGATATACACTGCATGAATACATCATAGATCTTTCGCATAATGACATTTTCATCGCACTTTGATAGCGTGTCCAATCATGAATAACCGCAAATTATTTGGAAACAGTGGTACTAATAAACAGCAAAAATCATTTTTGAAAAGTAAGTAAAAACGTATGTTGTTGATGATATAGTAATATCATAGATATCGATAGGCAGTGGATAGTATACATGTACTAGAACTATACTGCATACCTATATAACTAGCGAGAGTGTGCAAAACATGTATAGAAACAGTGAAGCTCAGGCGGCTGTGAGTTTAGGGGAAGAGGACCAGAATAAACAAGACTTTGATTAAATGGGTCAGTTTTAGTTATGTGAGCACGGAATTTTGTAGATTTTCAAGAACTTCATTCTGAATTTGGGTTGAGTAGTTTGCGGGATTCAGTATAGGCCTACAGTCATAAACGAACTCATGATGGAACAGTGCATGTAAACAAGATGAAGCAATTATCAGACTTTACCGTTTGCTTGCAAACAAGCATAAAAAAAGATAGCTTCCTTCGTGCTTTTGCGCTGAATAATGGATTTGAAGTGAATGGTTTGATTGAAAGCAATTACAAATTTTATATTGAAAATCGATTGACTTAGGAATTTTGCGCAGTTTCCATGAAAACAAAAATAAAGATAAAAGCAACAGAGACGATACACTCATGTGCACAAACACCTATGACGTGCACACACACACACACACACACACACACACACACACACACACAC
>CM031606.1:17883992-17888992 GCA_018398815.1 Conus ventricosus
TGGGATAAGATGAAGTCAGACGAGATGGAGACCTGGGATAAGATGAAGTCAGACGAGATGGAGACCTGGATAAGATGAAGTCATACGAGATGGAGACCTGGGATGAGATGAAGTCAGGTGAGATGGAGACCTGGGATGAGATGGAGTCATGGGATGAGATGGAGTCGGATGAGATGGAGTCAGATGAGATGGAGTCATGGGATGAGATGGAGTCAGATGAGATGAAGACCTGGGATGAGATGAAGTCAGATGAGATGGAGTCCTGGGATGAGATTAAGTCAGAGATGGAGTCCTGGGATGAGATGAAGACCTGGGATAAGATGAAGTCAGACGAGATGGAGACCTGGGATAAGATGAAGTCAGACGAGATGGAGACCTGGGATAAGATGAAGTCATACGAGATGGAGACCTGGGATGAGATGAAGTCAGGTGAGATGGAGACCTGGGATGAGATGAAGTCAGGTGAGATGGAGACCTGGATAAGATGAAGTCAGACGAGATGGAGACCTGGGATGAGATGAAGTCAGTGAGATGGAGACCTGGATGAGATGAAATCAGGTGAGATGGAGACCTGGGAATGAGATGAAGTCAGGTGAGATGGAGACCTGGGATGAGATGAAGTCAGGTGAGATGGAGACCTGGGATGAGATGAAGTCAGATGAGATGGAGACCTGGGATGAGATGAAGTCAGATGAGATGGAGACCTGGGATGAGATGAAGTCAGATGAGATGGTGTCAGATGAGATGAAGTCAGATGAGATGGTGTCAGATGAGATGGAGTCAGATAAGATGGAGTCCTGGGATGAGATGAAGTCAGATGAGATGGTGTCAGATGAGATGAAGTCAGATGAGATGGAGTCCTGGGATGAGATGGAGTCAGATAAGATGGAGTCCTGGGATGAGATGAAGTCGGATGAATTGGAGTCCTGGATGAGGTGAAGTCAGATGAGATGAAGTCAGATGAGATGAAGTCAGATGAGATGAAGTCAGATGAGATGAAGCCCTGGATGAGATGAAGACCTGGGATGAGATGAAGTCAGATGAGATGGAGACCTGGATGAGATGAAGTCAGATGAGATGGAGACCTGGATGATATGAAGTGAAATGAGATGAAGACCTGAGATGAGATGAAGACAGATAGATGAAGACCTGGGATGAGATGAAGTCAGATAAGATGAAGACCTGGGATGAGATGAAGACAGATGAGATGAAGACCTGGGATGAGATGAAGTCAGATGAGATGGAGACCTGGGATGAGATGAAGTCAAACGAGATGAAGTCAGCTGCCTCGCCCAGCACCAAAATGGCTGGAAAGTGGTTGCCTTCTGCTCCCGCCGGAGCGAAGGGTCAGCCTCACGATCTGATCCTGCACACGACATCTCAACTCATCAACGACACTGGAAGAAACGCGCAAAACTACATCAACATTCACTGATGACTGGCGTGGCTCTCTGATGATGACACACGAGACACAAACGAACACTGCATGCATGTGACTTCGGTTACTAACAGCATTCGATCAAAATACAGCTCCGGGGTAACCATGGAAAATTTCAAAGTGGGGGAAAAGTGCACCCTATAGTCACATCACAGTAGTCGCGTCACTGACGTACAGTCTAGTACTTCACAGATGGGGGGGGGGGGGGGGGGGGGGGGGGGGGGGGGGGGGGAGTGGGGGCACTTTCACTTTGAGGATTTCACCGCGCAGAGGGAGGAAGCTGTTTTTTTTTTCTTTCTTTGATCAGAATGTTTTCTTGCGAGGTACAGCCGAACGCCGGTCAGAGGAATGACATCAATGAAAGAACTCAAAAGTCAAAAGAAACAACAGCAGCAGCAGCAGCAGAAGCAGCAGCAACAACAGACTCATGACCACGCACGTATTCAATCTGTCCATCCATGCATAAATCAGCCGGGTGTCATGATGTTCCTGTTCTGCGTGAGCTTAAAAGAAATGGAAACACAGAAAGAAAAGAAAGATAACGAGGAATCCCCTCCACCCACCACCCCCCTTTTCCCGCCCAGTGAAGAAAGGCACCTGACGCCCGAAAAGGTGCTCTTTTGGAGAAAAAAAAAAAGAAGAAAAAGAAAGAAAGAAAAAGAAAAGAAAAAGAAAAGAAAAGACACGATCCCGTGAAACCAGTCTTTGAGTCTTCGAATGCTTCGTCCGCATCTTCCTTCCCATCTTTTATCCCCCCCCCCCCCCCCCCATCCCCCCTCTCCTTCTTCCGTTCACATTCTTAGCTCCAGAGTGCCACGGGCGCACAAGTTTTGTTCTCTGCCCAGTCCCTACTGGATGTACAAATACAACCAAGCGGCGATGAATCCCTCTGCCTCCCCCCCCCCCCCCCCCCCCCCCCCAACCCATTTCGAAGACATGCACGCTCGGGCGCCCACAAGAAGAAGAAGAAGAAGAAGAAGAAGAAGAAGAAGAAGAAGAAAACAAAACAACAACAACAACAACAACAACGACAACAACAACAGCAACAACAAATCTGCGCATCAATATCAATCTTCAAGTCTTTGAATGGCTTATCCATATCAATCTTCAAGTCCTTGAATGGCTTATCAATATCAATCTTCAAGTCCTTGAATGGCTTATCAATATCAATCTTCAAGTCCTTGAATGGCTTATCAAAATATCAATCTTCAAGTCCTTGAATGGCTTATCAATATCAATCTTCAAGTCCTTGAATGGCTTATCAATATCAATATTCAAGTCCTTGAATGGCTTATCAATACCAATCTTCAAGTCCTTGGATGGCTTATCAGTATCAATTTCAATCCTTGAATGGCTTATCAATACAATATTCAAGTCCTTGAATGGGGTCCTTATAAAATTTAAAATAATCACTCTTCTCCTCAGTATGCTCCTGTTGTCAACACATCAACACACAACACACACACTGACATACGGCCTGCACGCACCACAGCACGCATCACACGTACGAACGACACAAACGCACGTCGCGCTCCGCTGTCACCGTCCTGCGCGGCGACTCTATACACACACACACACACACACACACACACACACACACAACCACACACCACACATCGACACACACACAACACACACACACACACAACACACACACACACACACACACACACGCACACATACACACAACACACACACACACACACACACCACACACACACACACACACACACACCACACACACAACACCACACAACACATACACACACACACACACACACACACACACACACACACACACACACACACACACCACACACTCACAGAGGCACGCACGCACGGACGGACGCACGCACTCACGCACGCACGCTCCTACGCACGCACGAACACACACTTCCCAGCTGTGTGAATCTTGCCAATGCTAATAAACATTCTTGCGCAAAACCTAACCCACCCATTTCCTGCAGTATTTCCGATCTGTAGACTGAGAATAACAGACACGTTAAAGCGCGGAGGACTCATCCGATGCTTTGAAACCTCTAAAGCGCGCTCACGGCTTTCTCCACAAGGCGATTAAAAAAAAAATAATTAACGTATATAAAGATAACAGACTTGTCAGTGCTGCTATTCTTTATTTATTTCCGTTATATGCACCGCCCTTCATTTAGATTATATAAAATGCATAACGTCAACCTACACCCCTCCCCCCCCCCCCCTACCCCCGAAAAAGAAAAGAAAAAAGGTGTACGAGTCAGTGCGCGCTCGGTCGCGTGAGTGCGGTGTGTGTGTGTGGTGTGTGTGTGTGTGTGTGTGTGTGTGTGTGTGTGTGTGTGTGTGTGTGTCGTGTGTGTGTGCGCGCGTGTGTGTGCTGTGGTGTGTGTGTGGCGCGTGTGTGTGTGTGTGTGTGTGTGTGTGTGTGTGTGTGTGTGTGTGTGTGTGTGTGTGTGTGTGTGCGTGCGTGCGCGCGCGTGCGCGTGCAGTATTACGTGCTATTATGAGTGTTTGTTTACTATCTATTGATCCATTTATCCATCTGTCTAATCCGTATGTCTGCCTGTTTACTTTCATACCCACCTTTCTCTAAGTTTAGTTGTATTTATAACGGATCAGTAAGCTGCAGAACCACAGAGACAGCGTTGTGCCAAATCATATCAATCAAGGCTTATCACGCACAGTACACTGATTTAGACAGCCTTGTGCCAAATCATCATCAATCCAGGCTTTATCGCCACAGGTACACTGATTTAGACAGCCTCGTGCTAAATCATCATCAATCCAGGCTTATCACCGCACAGTACACTGATTTAGACAGCCTCGTGCTAAATCATCATCAATCCAGGCTTATCGCCGCAGAGTACACTGATTTAGACAGCCTCGTGCCAAATCATCATCAATCCAGGCTAATCGCCGCAGAGTACACTGATTTAGACAGCTTCGTGCCAAATCATCATCAATCCAAATCATCATCAATCCAAGCTTATCAATTCAGAGTACACTGATTTAGACAGCCACGTGCCAAATCATCAATGCAGGATAACCACAGCAGAGAACACTGATTTAAACAGCCACGAGCCAAATCATCATCAATCCAGGCCTACCAATTCAGTATGTACACTGATTACATGACGCCAAACGTGAAGGAAGGAGAGCAGAGAGACTGTGGCTAACCACTGATGTGAGCGTCCACAAACAAAGATATTACAAAATCGTCAACACAATTGTACTGCAAGCGAAGACCACATTCTACAAAGCACAAATCCTCGCATGCACTACATCCAAGCAACTGTTCAAAGTGACAGACGCCATAATGGGCAGAACCAAATCTTATCCACTCCCTTTATCAGTTCCCCAGTCTGCGTTACCCCAGAAATTCTGTGACGTTTTGTTGAGAAAATAAGAACTGTTCGTTCCAGCCTCGACTCCCAAGCTGTGCCATCCCCTGATTCACTCTGTGGCTCTCTGATGTCTGCCTTTGAACCTGTATCTGATTCTGATGTTAAAGAAGTGATCATGAAAACTCCCATCAAGACATGTGCTTTAGATCCACTACCATCTCTGTTGT
>CM031606.1:17893992-17896492 GCA_018398815.1 Conus ventricosus
CTCTCTCTCTCTCTCTCTCTCCTCTCTCTCTCTCTCTCTCTCTCTCTCTCTCTCTCTCTCTCTTGTGCATGTGTGGTGTGTGTGTGTGTGTGTGTGTGTGTGTGTGTGTGCGTGCGTGCGTGCGTGCGTGCGTGCGTGCGTGTGTGCGTGCGTGCGTGCGTGCGTGCGAGCGAGCGAGCGAGCGTGCGTGCGTGCGTGCGTGCGTGAGTGCGTGCGTGAGTGCGTGGCGCGCGCGCGCGCGCGCGTGTGTGTGTGTGTGTGTGTGTGTGTGTGTGTGTGTGTGTGTGTGTGTGTGTGTGTGTGAGTGTGTGTGTGTGTGTGTGTGTGTGTGAATCAAGCAAAGGCTTTTGGGTAGTCTGTGGGCAGTCTCTTGAAGCGAGCTGTCGATACTTGCTGGTCGCCACGAAGTTCACAGAATCTGGTGAATCTGGTAACACGACACGTACCTTAATTAACTGCTTTACCCGTTCCATCCTATCTCACCCAAACTTCCCCCCCCCCCCCCCCGTCTCTCCTCTCAACCCCTTTCCTCCTTATTCTATCTCCAACCCTCCCCCTCCCCATCGCTCATTCGTCTCTACCCTTCTCCTACCACCTGTTTCTCTTCCCCTACCGGTGGCAAGTACTTTTGTCGATGTATGTATTATCTTTTAAACCGGTAAACTACTGGTAAACACCGGTAATCTGAACCCTGCGTCAACTGGCATGGAAAATGACAGATACTGACAATTTGTATCCTTAGCACTCGTCATCAACATCTGTCTTTACATTCAGGGCAGCATTTTTTGGGGGTAGTACTTCAATATCTAGTTAAATATTTTCACAAAACCTAAGGTACTAAGGTCGGATGCGGACAACAAAAGCAAAGAAAAGTGGGGAAAATATGAAAACAGGAGCAGAATGAGAAAAAGCCAACATAATAGAAAATTATGGACAATTCAGAGAAAAACGGGGGTGGGGGGAGGGGGGGGGGGGGTGCGACTATTAATAAAGAAATATGAAAACATGGGGTGAAAAATATAAGAACAGAAAAAAGGGTAAGGAAAGGTTTAAAAAGAGTATGAAAAGGTAAGGAAATATATACCAGAACAGGAAAGCTGTGCAAGGGTTATATCATGTCTTGACATACTTCGAAACCGAGTACGTCAGTGACGTGATTCCTACCTAGCTGGAAAATGGCAAATTTTTGTCGTCGATCAAAAAAAGAAGAGAAGAGAGAGAGAAAAAAAAGAGAGAAAAAAAATAAGAAGAGAGAAAAGAAAGAAAGAGAAGGAGAAGAGGAAAAGAGGAGGAGGAGAGGAAAAAGAGGGAAAAAAAAAGAGGAGAAAGAAAGAAAAAGAGGAAAGAGAGAAGAGAGAGAAAAGAAAAGAAGAGGGAGGAGAGAAAAGAAAAAAAAAGAAGAAAGAAAAAAAAAGAAAGAAAAAAGAAAAAAATATATATACCAGAGCAGGAAAAATTCAGAAGAAAAGAGAAGGGGTCGAAGAAGGCAAGGAAAGGTAGGAAGAGAAAGGGGAACGTGGGAACAATTGGAAAGAGTTTAAACAAAGATATGCAACATAGAAAAGTTCAGTAAGAAAAAAAAGAATAAGAGAAGGTAAGGCAAGGGTAGGAGGAGAAAGGGGAAATTTAGGAAATCATTGAGAGAGAGCGAGGGGGGAGAGAGAGAGAGAGAGAGAGAGAGAGAGAGAGAGAGAGAGAGAGAGAGAGAGAGAGAGAGAGAGAGACAGACAGACAGACAGACAGACAGAGCGATAGCGATACGATAACGATGTTTTATTTTAAATCAAGAAAAAAAGGGAGGGGGGAAGGGGGGGGGGGGCAAATCCCATTTGAAGGGAAACATGCAAGCTAGAAAAAAAGACTTTTTTTTTCGTGCACTTTAGTGCACCAAGAGAAATATCCACGTGTGCCTCATGTTAATATGAATTACAATAACAATGATGTGATAGTGCTTGGCCTCTGAACAGAATTATATAAACACGCAGACAGATTATTCATGACAGTTTCACTTTTCAAGGATAACAGTAATCTAAATCTAAATATCGCTGATCTGTTATACTACTTAAGGTAAGGTAAGATAAGGTAAGGTAAGGTAAGGTAAGGTAAGGCAAGGTAAGGTAAGGTAAGGTAAGGTAAGGTAAGGTAAGGTAAGGCAAGGTAAGGTAAGGCAAGGCAAGGTAAGGTAAGGTAAGGTAAGGTAAGGTAAGGTAAGGTAAGGTAAGGTAAGGTAAGGTAAGGCAAGGTAAGGTAAGGTAATGTTGCTTATAGCCCAGACGACCACAAAGGGCCGTATCAGGGCTGTCACCACGTTAAAATCAACTCACAAGTCATTTATTCACACAATTCTTTTTAATACATCTTCTAAAAACCCATCCAAATTAAAGAAAAAAAATCTTTCCACTGCAAAATCTCAAAATCCGATGAAAAATGTTAATCTCTTTCAAGAACTCCAAGATCGCGTCAGGCGGAACATCTCTGAACAAGGTTTTCATGGAAAACT
>CM031606.1:17906492-17908992 GCA_018398815.1 Conus ventricosus
CTCTTTCTTTCTTTCTCTCTGTCTCTGTCTCTGTCTCTCTCTCTCTCTCTCTCTCTCTCTCTCTCTCTCTCTCTCTCTCTCTCTCTCTCTCTCTCTCTCGGAATCCCACCCCCGTACATCTCATACCTTAACCACCACCTCCTTCCACCCCATCCCCCCTCCTCGGTGACAAAAAGCCATTTTCACCAGCAGGGAAACGCGTCGTGCGAATTGGTGTGAAGACTTCGCTGCCTTCATGATGGACGTCTGGCTGCCCACCACACCTAGCCAGAGTCTGACACCGGCGGCCTTCCAGTCCCCCCCCCCCCCTCCTCCACAGCTAGACACACAGCCGTTGGTCGTCCCCCGTTGGTAGGTCTGGCGTGTCTGGCACCAGCGTGTCGCCGGCACCGTCTTTGGAGCCCATCAGCGGGTTGACCCGGCGTGCTGCGTTGTCACAGGGATGGACCAGCTGTGGTGTGTACGTGCTCCACTACGTGCATGTCCCACGGACATCGACGACAAATGCGACCTGTCAAAGCGTACTGCCTGCCTCATCACTGGCTTCACACGACTCTCTGGTTTGGATCGATGTCACCACCGAGCAGTTGCTCAGATGGGGGGGCCTCTATTGTGAAATGAATAAATGAATGATGAATGACTGAGCAAATAGAGAGAGAGATGAATGATATATTCATAAGCTCGTCATTCTATCTCACGAGTACGCAGTTTCGGAGCCATCGGAGCAACACTTCACGCACATGCACATACAGAGAGACAGACAGGGAGACTAACACACAGACATGTAGACAGACAGAGATCGACAGTTAGATGAACAAATAGAGAGACTGACACACAAACATGCAGACAAATACATATACAGGCATACAGATATACATACAGATAAAACGACGGACAGACAGGTAGACGACAAATAGATATCCTTTCTAACGAAAACCCAACAATTGCAAGACAAACACGACGCGTTTCGACCTCTTTGGCCTTCTTCAAGCAAGACAAACAACATTTAAACACACACCACGCACGCACGCACGCACGCACGCACGCACGCACGCACGCACGCACGCACGCACGCACGCACGCACGATCACACGCATGAAAAACACACTCAGGGAGGGAGAGAGAGAAAAGAGAGAAGAGAGAGGGGGGGGGGGGGGGCAGGGGGGGGGGGGGGGGGGGCAGAGGAGAGAGAGCACAAACAGTCATGCATCTCTTAGAATTGGGCGCAAAATGGGATGTTGAAAGGGAACGAGGCTGCGAGGCTGCTGGAAGGAAGACAATGCGGGTGATGATAATACGAATTATTATTATGATTAAAATAACAAGAACGACAACAGATTATAAAAATAATAAAAGAAAAAATAGAAAATAATGAAAATGTTGATAATGTAATAAAAGAAATGCAATAATAGTAATAACAACAAAAATTAACAATGATGTTAGTGATGATGATGAGGAGGAGGTTTCTTCCCACGCTTCTACTGCAGAACATGTTGTGAAGACATAACATTGAATCAATCCGCCCAATTGCCTCAAAAAATACCACTATGGTAGCATCGAACGCATTACCTTGCAAAAATCGAATGCATCTTACACAAAAAAGGCCATGGTTGCATTCGAACGATTATATTGCAGTCAAGTGCATGCTATTCGATTTTCACATGAAAAAATTTTTTATGATTTTTAAAAAAAAAAAAAATCGGGACCATCATCATATCAAGTACGTTTATAGTTAGCCGAATACTGTATTCACACCAGGGATGCAAGCAGTTAGAAATTAAGACTCCTTAAAAAACTCACGGAAGCCTGAAATTCAAAGAAAATCACGCCATCAAGTGATTAGAAGATTTATATGAAAGAAAAGTCTATCATCAACCACGTTTATGTCAGATCAATGAAAAATTTTGATTTCCCCACTGATAAAAAGGTATGGAGGGTGGGACATTAACATTTTAAAACAAGGTCTTCGCGGAATCCACGGTACAATTTTTGTGCCTTCGATTATGCACATACCAACTCTCGATTGAATCAAACAAGTTTTTTTTTTAATGCTGAGTAGTTAATTGTTCTTGAACAAAATTGAAAATGAAATGAGGCAGGGAACAGTAAACAATAAACAGGTAGGGAAAGTCTTGTCCCATAGAAAATTAACACGAGTAACTTATATTCAAGACTAGCACAGCCTTTTAAAACTTGAATATAAAGTTCAGACAAATACAAAGGGGGCCGGAATAGCTCAGTTGGTAGAGCGCCGGACTCGTGATCCTGGGGTTGCGGGTTCGAATTTCGGTATAGTGGGATTTTTCCCTCGGAGTTAACATTGGTTCTGACTCCATTCCCACACAGTCCTTCAAATTGGACTATAAACCGAGGTTCCGTGTGTGAACGCACGCAAACTTCTTGCACACAACGTATAATCCCATCACCAACTTTCGGAAGAGAAGGCCAGTTTGGCCGTTGGCATGGATGACAGGACACATAGCATGCACCTTCCCGAAGA
>CM031606.1:17918459-17933952 GCA_018398815.1 Conus ventricosus
AAATATGGGGGGCAATTTTTCCTTTTTAGCCCTATGCTTGAGGATCCATTTTCAAGGGGATGCAAGGGATAGGAAATCATTTCCCAATAAATTTAAAAAACTTTGTTCTGAATTTTTTTTTTCCCCCCCGGGGGAAAGGGAATTTTTTTTTAACAAATAATCTGTAATTTTCTTTTGTCCAGTTTTTGGGTTTTTTTTATTAGTTTATTTTAAAAAAATGTTTTAAGACTGCAATTTCCCTAATTTTCTTTTATTTTTAAAAATGCTTTTCACTTAATCATTTTAAAAAAATTTTTTGTATCCTTTTTTCTAAAGGTTTAATTGGGGAGAAAAAACAAATTCCTTATTTTGTTTTTGTTCAGCCTTTTTATCCATTTTTTTTAAAAAATATGCTTTTTGTGTTCAACCCCCCCAAATAACGGGGGGGTTTTCCTCTTGTTTTTTTTTAAAAACCTTAATGTTTTATTCAACTTTTGGGGAGGGAAACCCCATGGGGAATTTTTAAAAAAGATTTTAACCCTGTTCTTCAAAGGGTTGATTTTTTGCCAAATTGTTATTTATTTTTTTTTGTGTTTTTTTTTTCCCCATTGTTTAACCTTAAAATTTTTTTTTGAATTCTTTTATTTCCAATACTTTAAAAAAACTTTTTTCCATGCGGGTTTAACAAATTTTATTGGCTCGTTGAAAAACCGTTTTTAAAAGCAAAATCGATGGGAAAAAAGTTTTTTTCCCCTTGCAATTTGGGGTGGGGAAAGGGAACCACCCCGAAAAATTTTTCAAAACATTTCCGTCATTAGGAAAAATTTTCCCCCCCCCCCCGCCCCCCCGCTCCCCCCCCTTTTAAACACGAACCGGGACCCCCACTTTTCCGGTCCTCCCCCCCCCCCCCCCGGGGGAAAAACCCCCCCCCCCCCCCCTCCCCCCCCAAAACCCCCCCCCCCCCGGCTGCAATGGTAGCCTGGCTCTGCGGGGCAATGAAGCAATTTTTTCCTGATTGCTGCTGTGGGAGGCCCCCCGCCCCACTCGGCCTCAATCCCAACATTCTTTTGGGATCGCTGGGGCGTTGGCCCCACCTCGGCGCCTGCCCAAAAACGTCCCAAACGGCTCAATAGGATTCAAATCCGGGAAAGAGGGGGCCCAGCCGGGGTGTTGATGTTTTGGGGGTAAAGAAGGCGGGCACGTCTGTGTGGGCCGGGCTTTGTCCTGCGGAACACGGCGCTGGGGGGGCCTTAGGGCGGGACGTTGCTAACAAGCCCCTGGACGTACCTGGGCGTCAGGTGACCTTCCACGCCACCAGCGGCCCTCCCCTTTTGCTGGGGCCCCCCATACCAGACATTGCCGCCACCATCGGAGGTGCCTCGCACGCAGTTCTGCTTTTTGCGTTCATTAACCCGGGGGTAAACCCTTCGCCCCTGTCAGGGCGCTGAGCAAAACTGTGCTCATCCGAGCCCAAAACTGTCGCCAAGGTTCCTCGTGTCCATGTCTGTTTGCGTACCCTTTGCGCCCTGGTCTGTTGAGGCACATCGCTTTACGTTGCCTGTAAGCCTCAGCCCAGCACAGCAGCCTTTTCCGGACGCTGGTCGAGAGCGACGGACACCACGCATCCCGGGACAAGTGGACGGGGCCCGGCGGGAAGCGTTTTGCGGAATGCCCTGCCTATAAAGGGTCCTGGGCTGGCGTTGTGATATGAGGTCGGCCTGACCCGGGGCACACTGATGACCCTGTCCCGGAAGCGAGCCCAAAATCGGCAATGGAGGGGGGAGACATCAAACAAGGGCCACACATTCACTCGCCCAAATTTCAAACGACCCAGGCGTTTCCTCCTCTGCGGGCCAAACGGGGCGTGCGTTTTTTTGGTACGGTGTGCCTGCCGGTTCCCAAAAAAGACCCGGCTTTTATACTGCCTAGACCATGGTGTGTGTGTGTTCACCACTGAGTTGGGCACTTTGCAGGCAAAACAACAAACAAAAACCCCAATGTTTGCACTGTCCACCTGGCCCACAAACGCACATCACTATGAAAACCCTGAAACAATTTATCGTAGACGTCGACTTTTAAATACATACATCGGGCCGGGTTTTTTGGCGTTTCCAACTGTAGGGCCCCCCCCGGGTGGAAAAATTTTCATTTTGCTTTTTTTTTTTGAACATACGAAAAAAAGGGTGAAACGGGTCCCTTGCCTAAAAACCCCTTTCTTTTGAGAACCTTTATAAAGTTTGGCCATTAAATTTACTGTAACTTAAGGGTTTTTGTAGAAACTTGTTCCTTTTACAATACTTTACCTAAACCTACACCTCTAGCACTTTGTCAAAAAATCCCAATCTAATATCGAACCCCTTTTTTAAAAGTCTAAATTAATTAGCATCCCTGGGATAGTTTTTTATGTTGAATAGTGAATATGTCATAAATTAACCAAAAGTTACTACCATGCATCATTTGGGAAAACCTGTCTGGTCTTCACTAATCATGATGGAAGGACCTTTTTAATTCTTTTAGCAAATCAAGGGAGCCAATTTTGCAATAATTTTTAAAAGGAAATAGGTCTCCCCATTTTTTACATATTCTTTTTGCTTTTCCTTCTTGGTTTACAGTTATAATACCTTCTTTCTGGTGTTTGATAGTTCGCTTTCTCGAACTTTCATTTAGAGCTCGAGTTAAAAACACGCCGATTTTTTTCCAAAAACATTTGAAAAACTCGCTCCAAACCCACCGATCCAGGGTTTTTTTCCGTTTTTCATATTTTCAATGCAATCCCGCTTTTCTATTTTTATTTTTCCCCTTGCCTTGAAATGATTTACTGTTGTTCGTTATTTTTTCGGTTTTTTTATTCACCAAAATCTTAAAATTTGCATTTAAAAAGTGATCTTTTTCGGTATAGACCCATAAAAATTTTTTACTGTAATTTTAGTTTTCTGGTTGCCCCAGTGTATTACCCGTCCACCAAAATTTACAATTTGTTTGCTAATAAAGTTACTCTTTTCAAAACTGCAAAATATTTACTAACCTTTTCCCCATCAAAACCCACTTCTTTGATCTTAGTAGCCACCATTCATAAACCCTTTTCCTTAGGAAATCAATTCTCTATTATCTCTCTTTTTCTTCAAATCCCCTCTTTTTAAGTTCTTTACTCTAAATATTTTTAAATATTTGCATAAGGCTTTTTTCTTACATTGTGGTTTTCTTTTTTTAATTGGGGCATACTGGAGGATTTTTCTCTTATCTTCATTAGTAAGAAGTCAAGAAAGACCCCGACCGAACTGTTTTTTTAGGGTCTACTTTGGCTGTTTTCATTTGGGCTATTTTTTAGCAAAATACATTCCCCCATCACTGGTATTCCTCGTTTTTTCTTTTTTTAATTATTTTTTCCGTCTAAATTCTTTATCTTTTAGTAGAGAGGGATTAAAATTTCCAAAGAGTTTTGTTTTTTAATCTTCTTCCAAATTTGAAGCTTAGTGTACATAAGGGAATCATAGCCGGGAAAAAATGTCAGCATTTTAAAAATACCAAATTAAATATTCTGACAGAAGAAGAAGTCTAGCCTACTCGTTGCAAGGGGGGGTAAAACGCCAGTGTATCCCTACAATCCGGTTTTTTCCTCCAAAAATTCTGCAAATACAAATCAGATCAACCTCAACCTTTTTACTTTTGGGTTATTTATTTTTATAATTGTAACAATCAATGTCCGTTCTAGTACCAATTAAAACCCCCCCCACAATAACTTTGTTTTTGTTGTACTTTTGATCTTATTTGTGATTCCTCATAGAAGCTGGGCGCTTTTTTTTGGCCAAAAACATTACTAGCAAAATTCCTTTTTCATTCGTTGTAAATGATTGAGATAAAGTTTCCCGCATTCCCTTTCACCTTAATTTTTTTATTGTTAAATTTTGTTAAATAGATTGTTACCCTCGACTTTGGGCTGTATGGGAGAAAAAACATCCCAACCCCCATTCCGCATTTAAAAACTTTTCCGTATCTTTTTTAAAATATACTTTTACGCCAAAATATAGAGTAAATTTTTTTTTTCTTAAAAATTGAAATATATCTCTTCTTTTCTGATAGTTCCCTAGACCTTTACGTTTAATGATGAAAATTTTTAACATGTTTTGCCTGTTACCTACGAATCCATGGTTTTTCCTTGTAGGTCCAAACATACATAAAAGACCTCTTGCCACAAGGAAAAAAGCAACAAACAGGGAAACCAGTTTAATTCAATGGGCAGACAAAAAGGAATATACTTACAACAGCAGCATTGAACCATCGTAATCATGGCTTTCGTAAATTTCCCCCCAAGTGGGAAATTTGGACCCTCCATTGGCTATGAGATAACCGCTTCTTTTACCAGAAACATTTTTTGCAGATGTCCAAAATTTTCTAATTGTACCGCACGGGTGTATACTATAACAAAAGAAACAAAACGAGGGGGAAAAGTTCCTTAAAAAAAACCCAAGAAAAAAATAAAATTATAAGTTAAAATGTACCCAGCACTTTAAGTCTGCACTGAACGCCGTTTGTTTCCATCAAACTTGAAAATTCACAAACAAATATATTATGTGCCAAAAAGGACCAAAAAAAAAACAACCAAAAAAACATCACACACAACCCACACACACACACCACACACACACACCAAAAAAAAAAAAACCCCCAAAAACCCCAACATAAAAAATACACATACAAAACAACATTTAGTTTTACGAACGAACCCTTCCCTTTTTTTTTGAATGAACATCATCAAACCAAGCATCTCAGATTAGCCCATTCCCCCCCCCCCCCCCCCCCCCCCCCCCATCATCCCGCCCCCTCTCCGCAAAACCCCCCCCCCCCCCCCCCCCCACCACCCCCACGCCGCCCACCACCCCCCCACCTCCTCTCTCTAAACAAACCCAAACTGGGGGCAAAAAATCTCCCGGCGAAAAATACACCTGTTTGGGGAGGTCCTTACTGGAAACATCACCCGTTAGAAATCGCGCAATAACGCAAACTACTGCCATGATAACATGATATAGCGAAAACACATAGAGCAGCACACAGCATACAGTATACGACAGCGCAGCAGCAGCTAAGTAATGTAATGGTGGTTTCACAGAAAAGCACAGCACAGTAGCACAGCACAGCAGAGTACATAGTGCCACTTGCAACAGTAGCAGCAGTAGGCCCACTGGTAGTAAAGTTTATGATCACGATAATAGAACGATATCATAAAAAATAAAGAGAGAGAGAGAGAGAGAGAGAGAGAGAGAGAGAGGCGGGGGGCAAGGGGACGACGACAGGGGGAAAGGGTAGAGACAGAGAATCCCGGGAAAGTAATAAGGGCCTTTTACCCCACCCCCTCTATGGGTTTTTTTTTTCTTTCCCCGGGGGGGGGGGGGGGGGGGGGGGGGGGGGGGGGGGGGGGGGTGGGGGGGGGGACGGAGGGGAAAAAGGGGGGCCACCCCCTTTCTATCCAAACACCAAAATTTACAAAATTGAGACATCTCCCAAAGGGGCAGTTCCGAAAAAACATACTTCCCGTCTCCCCCTGGGTTAACACACTCATTTTAGGACCGTGACACCCCCCCCCCCCCCCCTTCCCCCCCCAAAACCCCACAACACACCACACACACACACACGCAACACACACACACACACAACACACACACACAACACGCACCTCAAAAAAACGAAGGGTAAAAAAAAGAAAAAGGAAAGAAAGGAAAGAAAGAAGGAAATAAAACATTAAGAACCGACAGTTTTTGGGTTCATATGATTGGGAGTCTGCAATTATTTTTTCTTAAGTTAAGCGAAAGGAAACAATTATCTTTTCCAAACCAACCTGGAAAAAAAAAATTTATCTAAAAGTGTACAAATTCTCAGATATCCCCCACACACAATGAAAAATTTCAAGAGTTTTAGAGTGTGAGAAGGACATTTTCCACAGGTTTAAAGGGTCAATGTTTATCAAACGAGGAAAAAGTGACTTTCAAGTCCCAAAGGGGAGCAGAAAAAGACATAACACAGGACAGCGAACGGAGAAAGGGGGTATTTTGTTGCTGAATGAAAATCAGCCTTTCTTCAGTCTTTTCTAGGTTTTTGTGGCCTCAACGCAAAAACCCAAAAACAACAAAACCAAATGGGGACCACCGTTTTTGAGTGAACCAGTATTTTTGGGAAAAAGAAGAAGAAAAGAAGAAAAAGACCATTGTACAAAAATAGTCACAAATACTCGGGTGCTCCCGCACACGCACCCCCCCCCCCCCCCCCCCCCCCCCCCCCCTACACACACACAACAAAAACGAAAACACACATAAGCCAACACACACACACACCCACACACACCACACACACACACAAACCCCCACCAACCGCACGTACGCCACGCATTGGCGCCCCCCCCCCCCCCCCCTTCCCCTCTGAATACCCACATAAATGTGCCAAACGCTACCAAGATCACACCCGCAAACCACGCACGGACGCGAGCGCGCACGTGCTTTCACACACACACACAGCCGCGCGCGCCACACACAACGCACCCTTTCAATACATGTTTGCCATGTAAGAAATTCTTTTAATCATATCCAATTTCCCACAAGCCCTGTTTTGGACTTTTTTTTTCTTAATACATGTCATGATAAACCCATCCAGTCACGTGTAACATATAGACCCAATATACCACTACACAATTTTAAATACGCGTGCATACGTGGGTACACCTCACTTTTTTTTTTTTTTTTTAAAGGGGAAGGGGCAGTGGATCAAAAACGGCCAAAACCCTCGAAACATTTTTTAAACCATGGAGCAACAACATTTCATAAAATCTAAATGGTTCATTGTTACAAACAAAAAGCAACATTCTTCCCAAAGTTTTACAGTTTCAGCTCACGCCACAAAACACCAACGCACGCCCCCACCACGCACCGCGCGCACACCCCCCCCCCCCCTTTCAATACTGTTTGCTCATGATCAAAGCTAAATTATATCCAATGTCTGACAAACATTTTTCTGGACTTTTTGTCGTAAAAAGCTTGATCATAGACAAACACCTCAGTCACTGGGATACATATTACCAAACAAAACACAACACATAATAAATATGCATTCATACTGGTGTTACACCTCACATTTTTTTTTTGATGTTACTGGGTAAGGAACAGGAAACAAAAAAGTGCTCAAAACCATCGGAAAAATTTTCAACCAGGAGCAGACAACATTTTAGGCCAATACTAAATGGTTCATTTTTAGCAAACAAAAAAGCAACAGATTTTCACAAAGTTTCACAGTTACTCGCTCATGCGTGCACACACACACACACACACACACACACACACACACACACACACACGCCCGCATATCAAAACGCGCGCACGCGCGAGCGCACACACACGCGCACCCACACATACATGCACTCGCACACAAATGGTCACTTCCATTCTCCCCAGATGCACATGCACCTACATATACTTTATGAATTTCCTTATGAATATTTACTTCCATACCTTCTCGCTCACTCTCACTCCCCCCCTCACACCCCCCTCCCCGCCTCACCCACCCCCCTCCTCAACAGAGAGAGAGAGAGAGAGAGAGAGAGAGAGAGAGAGAGAGAGAGAGAGAAGCACACACACTCTCTCTCTCTCTCTCCTTATGTACACACACACACACACACACACACACACACACACACACACACACACACACACACTGACTTCACCGACATAGTGGGGAACTGAATTTTCAGCTGGCCGAGGACCATCCTGTGGGGTCTGTACATAATAGTTCACCAACGGTGTTCTACATCAGCTATGGTACTGGAACATACTTTAAACGATAAAGGGGGGTCTGTTGGTTATTTTGATTTCAATACAAAATGGATTCTTACCAAAAAAAAATGGGACAGATATTTATATACGTTATGGGAAATATGCATGATGAATATTCATTAGTAGACCGGAAATTCCCCACAAGTACAGTCGGTATGTGTGATGTCTTTAGTCTGTAGGAAAAGAAGAGAAGGCGATGGTTAAGCTCCCTACTGTCGCATATAATACATTGACAGTGCACAAAATGTGTAATCTTCACAGACAACATAAGGATTACAATAATAATGAAAAAAGGAATCATGTTAGAATGCTCACTTTCACGATGTTTTAATCAGTCATTGTGGTATCTGAAGAGCAACATCCTATGCATGTATGTGTGTGTGTGGGTGGGTGTTTTTTTTTTTTTGTTTTTTTTTTGCATTTTCTTAAAAATCTCATTTCCCTACATTACTTTTATTTTATAGCATTATGTCTTCCAACAACTGTAGTGTTCTTTTGACTGTGAAGGCCTGTGAAGGAGATGGTCTGAAAGGGAGAAACCTAATAAAGGGGCGTTTTCTAAAGAATTTTTCCAGGACAATTTTCTTGTTGCCGTGGGATTTTTACGTGCGCTAATGCATGCTGCACAGGGGATCAAGCCATTGAGACTATAACGGAAAAATCGGCTTGGCTTTGATGTGTGTGTACATTGTGTTGAGAAAAGTGACTCAACATGGTGAGAACGAGAGACATATTTTGTGATGTGTGCAAACATGTAACACTGATCGTGACCAGCTGTGGAGGCAGGGTGAGGGACAGACAGTGGCTGGCTGTGATGTGTGAGATGTTAATCGCCTTCTTGGAGTGAAGATCACGTGCGTGATGACTCACAGATATAGCCGCGGGGGCCGTGTAACAGGGAGATAGCATTATGGCCTTGATGTGGGAGGTGTTAATTGCCTTTGTGTGAGTAAAGATCACATGTGAAAATGCCTCAGCACATGTTGAGTAAGGAATATAGAACAGAGGTTTGGAGAAGTGAAAAAAGGACAGAAAAGAGTTGGACATTTTAGAAAGAGAGGACAAGAAGTTAGGGAAAAGGGGTTCCTGAGTAGGAACAAAGTTATGCAGAAAATAGAAAGAATTTTTCCAATGGAGTTGGTGACCTGAAGCAAGGTACATCCTGTGTTGGGAGTCTAAGACACGAGATTTGGAATAAAGAGAAATACTATACATCATGATGTTGATTTATTTGATTTGATTGATTTGATGTGCTTAGTGTTGAAAACATGTAAAACTGCACCTAAGAAAAAAAAGGGTTTGGTTCTATCCCGTTTAAAAACCAAAAAACTATCAATAAAGTGTGGTCCTGTTTTGTTTGGGTTGAATGTTGCCTTGAAACGTTGTATGTGTTTGTTTTGTAACACAGACATACGCAACATTTCCCAGGGCCGGAAGCCACTGCAGAACCACACGTCGATGCTTTAGACGTGGTGCAGTTTTTCCACCAGATGTGGAAGTTGTCCCCTGCAAGTGCTTCCAACACAGACATTGCATCGGAGAGGAAGACAACTTTTGTACAATCACTCTGCGTGCCACGGACCAGAGCGCTGCCTGCTGAGTACTTCAGCTGCATAGTCGGTGCAGTGTTTGCCTGGGCACCCCTGCATGATGGTGTGCCCACCAGGAGAGTTGATGTGTATGCTTGCTCCTCCGTTTGCCACGGTGTGGTTGCCAAGCCGTCCGATAAACAGAATCCAGGATTCTTCTGGGTATTGCTTGGCAGTCATGGAAAGTGTCAGAGAGCGTCTGACGCTGTCATCTTGGGACTCTCTTGGATGACATTAGGGACTGAGGTGGAAATGGGGAACATTTTGAAATTTATTTGCTCCAGGGTTGTAACGGCAGGTCAGAGGTGTTCACAGAAAGTTTGGTGGAGTGCAACCCGATGTCCCCTTGAAAGCCAAAGGGTTTCATTGAGGAAGCTGCTGCGTTTGGAAGGGTTTACAATAATAAATCAATAGATTTCAAAGTATAATTGCCACTAAAGTACAACCCTTGAAATAGAAAGGAAAGTAAAAACACTGCTACTCATTATGAGACCACTCTGTGACATTAATAAAAAGATCAATTTTTATTGAACATTTTTTGGGGGAGATGCGGTAAATCCAAACAAAAAACAAAAATTAAACTGTCCGTTAATATTGATTAGAAACACTCATTTAATCAGCAGTAGCTTTCTTGCAACAACCAAACCATAGAAAATATTTAAAAAAACATATGGGCCCATTTCTGCATTTTAAGAACCAAAAAGATATACATTAGAACAGCTGATATAATTGTGGCTGTCCATGATACTAGGAAACATAGGAAAAATCAGGGGTAACGTTCTTTGATGAGCGTCCATTTATCTCATGTAAAAGACTGGATGTATTTGATAGTGTACAGAGATGAATGATACATTTGACCTACCAAATAAATAATGTACATAAAAATATTGGTTTTGTACATTTTGTACCACTTCGTTTTTGTCAGAGAAAAGCATTCAGAATGGTGACTGCAATGGGACATGAGCATGTATGCGTTTTGAAAGCATAGTTCTGTAAAAAGTAATATGTTGAAAACTAATTTTTTTGCTAATATGGAAGATAAAACTTTAAAATGTCTCGGGAAAAAGCAGTTATAGAATGAATAATTGTTTTAGTATAAATTTTGTAGGGGCAAAAGGGGCCCTTGTTTTTGAGCTACTTTGGTTTCCGCAATCCATTTCCCAAATAAATCTCTCTTACATTCGAGCACAACATTCTTGCGGATAAAAAACATGTTTTTGAATGGTTAAACATTAAGTTTTTAAGCTGGCCAGAAGCTCTTCAAAGAACAACAGCCAGTAGATTATTCGATGAATTTTCGAAATCTCACTGTGGCTTCGTTTCTGCTTGTAACTTACAAAATGCGAGCTAACAAAAGGAACAGCAATCGAATGCAGCATTTCAATTTTTAAAATCTCGTTTATGTCAGAAGGAAAGATTAAAAAAATTCCATAAAGAAAGCCTTGACCTTATTACACGACCAATCATTGTGATTTGTTATGAAAAGTAAGCATGGTTTACACTTCGTTTCACGTAACTTACAGAACAAAACTGTAAGCCTCTGATTCCATAAAGCTTCACGATTCAAAAGGCGGACCCAGTGGCCATTCAAACGTTAAGTTTAAAAATTCTTCAATCATCATAGCACATAAATGTTATTAAATATAAAAACTAAATCATAGTTTGGTTCATGATTTCAGCTGATTAAAAATGCAACCCCAAACCTCTCCCATGGCTGTCAGTGTTTCCACCTAACTATGCGGGTTTGTCATGTGACTACAGAACACATTACATGTTTTCTCTTTTTTGGGTGATCAATGGGCAATGGTGTGACATTGCCAAATATGGTATACTTTTTGGGGATTAAAATTCAAAATAATTAAGAACACAAAAAATATCATGCCGTTCGTTACACACAACGAACGAACGAACGAACGAAATGTTGTTAAATGAGGGAAAAGAATAAGCACCAGTCAGTGGCTTTTTTCATCCAGCCCTTTAACAATAAATGAAGGGAAGAAATCATTGCATCGAACTGCATATAAATTCATAAACAACAATGAATAACTGCAATTTTGAATAAGAGAAAAGCACAATAAAACTAGAGGAAGAGAGTGTGGAGAGAGGAGGGAAGCAACACAAAGAGAGAGAAAATGTGGGGGCTTGGAGACACAGAATAAAGAGACGGAGTCTCTGACACAAGGAGAGACAGAAGAAGAAGAAGAAGAAGAAGAAGAAGAAGAAGAAGAAGATGAAGGAAAAGGGGGAGGGAGGAGGAGGAGAAGCATATCAAAAAAGAAACCAAACCAGCCATTCCAATCATCAACAGAGAACCTCCACTTCTTGTGGATTTGACATTTGTTTGTTTTTTATGGCTGCCATCAAAACTATTGCCATGAGAATAACTAAAAACTTTTTTAATCCTCAGTTTTATTTTTTATTTATGAAAAATCAAAAAAATTTCAAAACTGCTTAGTTTGGTTTCACCATAACTTACAAACTATTTTTTCCCTTTGATTCTTACTTCTCTTTAATTTCCAAATTAATTTTATGTCACATATTTACCTTACAAAACCAAACTTTTATTTTCTTTTAAAATTTTTGTTTTCATGTTTGTAATTTTCAGTGGGAAGTACGAACAATTGTATGTGTCGTAAGTTACCGTGGAAGCTATAGTTTTTTGTGTAACTTACAATCAACTTTCTTTGGGGAATGTTTTTCAGCACTGTTTAAAAAATTGGAAATCTTGATTAATATTATATTTTCATAACATAATACAAAACATATAAAAGACTATTCTAATCAAGACTTCCTTTTTCAATTTTTGTGATTTGAAAAAAGGGAATTTATTTTAAACTTGTTTCCGTATTTTTTGCTGGATCCACATAGACAGCCAAATGAAGTAAAAATCCAAAGTATGGGATCAGATTTTGTATGGCGTGCTAATTTTATTGATCCATTTTTAAAAAGACACACACACACACTCACAGAGCTGAGACGACACGACACCTGGACACTTCCCAACGCCAATTCTCGGCTTCTTTTCTTTTTTATTCAGTAAGTGATAGTTAAAATAATCTTGATGATCAGATTATTTCTGCTATGCAGAATGTTCTATTTTCTTTGATTGTTATTATAAAATATCATTTTTTCTTCATTTTCCCCGGGGACCGAGTTCAAAATTGTTATGTTGAGTATATCTGAAATTTTGGGGCCAATGGAATGCCCCATCCGGATATTGAACTGAAAAGTTGCGAATAAACTCATTTGAATGAAATTTTACGGTGTGTTGTGTTGTAAGACTACTAATTGATTAAATGAAAAAAAAAATTCAGACTCAATGGTTAAAAAGATACTGAAAATAATGTACACAAAAGCACATAATAAATACCCACAATTCGAATCCAAAGACATGTCCCCACAAGAATGTGCACAAAAGCACATAATACTCCACAACTCTGAATCCAAACACACAAGTCCCCCCAATGTCAATACTGTGTACGAAAAACAACAACAAAAACAACAACAACAACAACAACAACAAACAACAACCTAATAACCAAACATAGAAGGAGGGAAAAAACATATTCTTTTTAAAATGACAACCGCACTGGGGGAGAGGGACGGGGCTTGATTACCTGTTTTAAATTTAAAGCACAAATCCAAACATAATACCATTTGGAAACAGGGGCAGATGAACAGAGGAAGGGAGGGAAGAAAAAAACAAACAAAAAAAACAAAAACAAAAAACAACCCTGCACGCATGTATTCATCTCTGTATTGTGTGCGTGTGCGCGCGCACGAACATGCGCCCGCGCACACAACATGTACGTTTTCACCGACAACCAAACATTTTTCAAGTGTGAATGGATATGAACCACTTGCAATTTCAATAACAATAACAATAGCAATGACAAGAAGAACAAAGACCACCACCCGAGAAGAACAGAACAAGAAAAAACAAAAATTGCAACAATTTTCCAAAGGTTGCCACCACCCACATTATCTGCGTCGTCCCCATCGTCCCGCACACAAGTGACCATCTGTATTCCATTTGAGAATATGCAGTTACAGAGCACCTGCATGGGGTAAACTAGAACACACACACACACACACACACACACACACACACACACACACACACACTCACACACACACACACACACCACACACACACACACCCCAGCAACAGCTAATGGCGTAAGTCAAGTGGTAAAAATGAGTTCATCAAAAATAGAAAGGAGAGAGGAGAAGGAAGTAAGAAAAGGGAGGGGGGAGAGAGGGAGGAAAACAAATGGAGTAGGCGGCAGAGAGAGGAGGGAGAGAGGGAAAACTGAGAGAGGGAGTGTGGGCAGGGGGAAGAAAAGAGTAAAGAGGGGGAGGGGGGGAGGAAAGAGTAAAGACAGACAGAAAGAAAGACAGAAAAGAAAAATGTAAGCTTCATTGAAATTATGATATCCATCCGTAGTCAAGTGAAAAATGGCATGAAAATAATGATGAATACATAAATCAAGAATCAAACAAACACATGATTTGAAATAAGTCAACATCATTTGTTGATACATTCACAAATGTTATCATTTATCTTTAAAAACTCACATTTTCCAAGTAAGATGGATGGACCTCAATAACCCGTGACAATAGCAATGACAAGAAGATAACAACCCCCCACCCTGAGAATCGTAACAACAATAATAACAACAATAACCAAAAGTTGCCACCACTGATATTGTCTGCTCATCCCCATCGTATCTGTATGTGTACGCGTAATAGCATAATGGTAGCATGATTTCATCAAAAAAGAAAAAAGAAAAAGGAGGTGGACATAAGAGGAGGGGAGGGGGAAGGGAGAAAACAGATCAGTGTAGACACGCAGAGAGAGGAGGGGAAGGAGAGAAAGAAACTGAACAGGAAAAAGAGAGAAACAGAAAAGAAAAGAGAGAGAGAGAGAGAGAGAGAGAGAGAAAAGAGAAAAGAGAGAGAGAGAGAGAGAAGGGGGGCGGGAGAAAGAGGTAAAGGTAGACAGAAAGATGTACAGAGAGAGAAAAAAAAAGTTAGACAGAGGGGGGAAAGTGTCATAAAGCAATACTTGAACACATGGAAACAAAATGTTCATGTTTTCATTAATTATCATTTTCTTTCATTTATATTTTTTTAACAAGTAGCGTAAGTACAATACTACAACAGAAATTAGACGAAATTTAACATTAAATAATCAAAAAAGTTCTTTTCAATGTCACACTAAAACAAAGTTTCCATAACTCATGCTAACTATCAAAATAACAAGACATAAAAAAAGGAGAGTGTGCGCGCGGGCGCGCACGAGCGCACGCACGCGCATGCACCTGTGTGTATAAGAACATGCGCGCGTGCACGCACGCCCGCACGCGCATGTCTTTACTCATGAGCCAACACAAAGTACTAATGCAAACACACACACACACACACACACACACACCCCACACACACACATACACACACACACAGACACAAAATTTTTTGAAGTAAGAAGGATGGATCTCAATAAAAAATGACAATAGCAATGACAAGAATGAAAAACAAAAACACACCCAGATCATAACAATAATAACAACAACAATAACCAATAGTTTGCCACCACTGACATTATCTGCATCATCCCCATCGTCAGGCACTCAAAAGACCTTTTGTATCCATTAAAATCCCCCATCACAATAAAAGTGTTATAGTTGTACGTTTTTGATCTTATTTGTGAGTTCCTCATAGACTGCTGGGTCGTCCTTTGTTTGGTCCATAAACACTTACTAGCAAGAGTTCCTTTTTCATTCGTTGTAAATGAAAAAGTTTTTTTTATATTTTTTTATTTTTTTAAAACTTTTTATTAATTCGTTTTAATCAATGTACAAAAAAACATAACAATTTGGGACATAAGAGTAATAATTTTTACCAAACACACACACACACACACACACACACACACACCCCACACACACACACCCACACACACAAAACACCACGTACACGTACATCTATGTGACGAACGCTATCGATCAAAAATAGTTAAACAGCAACACACAAGAATACAGACTTTGTATACATGATGTTCATAATTTTTGCACTTAAACTCAAATCACTGAGAATAACCAAAAAACA
>CM031606.1:17944952-17947452 GCA_018398815.1 Conus ventricosus
ATTCTCTGGCAATCATTTATGAAGTCATCGGGTGGATTTGGAAGTAAAATCCATAGATGAATCAATTTAGATAAAATCAACGATTTTAACACAGCAACTCGTCCAAGAGGAGTAATATTTCTTTTCATCCATATTCTAAACAAGGCTGTTATTTCTGATAATTTTTCAGCATAATTTATCTTTTCACAGTGTTTTACATCATTTGTGAACCATATTCCCAACATTTAAATTTATTAGGGTTCCATTGTATATTTAAATGTTGCATATATTTATTTTTGAACCTTTCTTACAACCTAGCCATATTGCTTGTGTTTTATCTGCATTTAGGAAAAGTCCTGAAAACTTTCCAAATCTCTCTATTAATTGGACAGATCTTTCAAAAGATATTCGATCTCCATTATTCATTAATTGTGTATCATCGGCAAATTGGATATTTTAAGTTCTTTCTTGTTTATTTAACACCTTTTATATCTTTATCTTCTCTTATCATGATTGCTAAGATTTCTACACATAGTAATGAATAGATAAGGCGAAAGTGGATCTCCCTGTCTACAACTCTTTCAATGTGAAACCAATCCGAAGTTTGACCGTTAACTATAACAGTTGATTTTATGTTTTTATAAAATGTTTGTATCCAACTACATATACTATTTTCAAAACCATATTCTCTCAAAATTTTAAACAAAAATTCCCAGTCCAGAGAATCAAAAGCTTTCTCAAAATCTAAACAGAATAAAAGTCCGGGTAATTGTCTCACTTCCAGATAGTTTATTAGGTCATAAATAAGCCGTATGTTATCCCCAAGATATCTATTTGCAATGAAACCTGTCTGATCTTCACTTATTAGGCTCGGAAGAACCTTTTTTTATTCTATTTGCGATGCATGCGGACCCAATTTTATACAGAACATTTAAAATTGAAATAGGTCTCCAGTTTTTTAAATTCTCTCTCGATTTGTCCGGTTTAGGTATGCAGGTGATTATTCCTTCTTTTTGAGTGGTTGACAGTTCCCCATCCTTCACTGACTGATTTAGAGCACGAACTACAAAAGGACCAATTTTTTTCCAGAAAAATTTATAAAATTCAGCTCCAAAACCGTCTGAACCAGGAATTTTACCATTTTTCATGTTTTTCAAAGCAAAGCCGGCTTCTTCTAAACTTATTTCTCCATTTAAGGAATCTTGTTTTTCTCTAGATAGTTTTGGACACTCTTGAATTAAGTCTTTTACGACACATGTATCTAGGTTTCTTTTGGAATACAGTCGTTTATAAAATAAATGAACTTCTTTCTTTATTTTACTTGGCTCATCTATAAGTGTTCCATTGCTGTCCACCAATTTTGTCATACTTTTATTAACATAGTGCCTCCTTTCTAAATTACAAAAGTAGTTTGATATTTTTTCCCCTTCAGCAATCCATTTAGCTCTTGATCTTAATATAACTCCCTGTATTTTCTTCTCTCTGAGTGTTACTAGTTGTTGTTGTTTTCTTTTAATAATTTAAAATCATCTGTTTATTTCCTTTTCTAATACAGCGATTTCTTTTAATAAATCATCTTCTTTTTTTAAAGCCTTTTTTTTCCTCATAGTAGCATAGGCAATAGTTTTTCGATCTTATTTTCATGAGCAAAAAGTCAATAAAAACTTTATCTGATACAGTAAGTTCAACATCTTTAAGTGGGATTCGAGAGAGTGTTTCTACGTCATACTGTCTTTCGAATATTCACAAATGATTTCATCGATTGAATTCTGTACTTCGTCTACATATTGTTTGTCTTTTAATAATTCACAATTAAATTTCCAGAATGTGTTATGTTTAATAGCTTTCCCAAATTTCAATTTCAGAACAACCATTGAATGATCTGTTCGATATCCAGGTGTAATATCTGCATCTTCAAAATTCAACATAAGGTCTTCTGAGATAAGAAAGAAATCCAACCTACTCTGCTTTAAAGGTGATGATCTGTGCCATGTATAGCGTTTTACTTGTGGATTATTATCTCGCCAAACGTCTGACAGAGCGAAATCAGCCATCATGTCTTCAACACATTTTTTTGCCTTTGGATTGTTTATATTGCTATAATTATCATAATCTAAGTAGGGATCGAGGACAAGATTCCAGTCACCGACTAAAGCAAGTGTATGATTTTCATATTTCTGTATTTTGCCCTTTAAGTTTTCGTAAAATTCAGGATTATCTTTATTAGGACCGTAAATATTTACCAGCAGAATCTTCTTCTCGAAGGTTGTCATGTACATAATGATATAGTTTCCATTTGAATCCCTTTCTATTTCGTTAATTTTAAATTCGAAATTATTATTAAATAATATTGCAACTCCCCTTGCATTTGACTTAAAGGAGGAGAAGAAACATCAATATCCCCATTCAGACGTTACATATCTTTCAAGTTTTTCATTGAAGTGAGTATCCTGAAGGCAGTAGATACAGTGTGACTTTTTTCTAAGAAAATGAAATACGTCTCTTCTCTTCTGAAGGTCTC
>CM031606.1:17954952-17962452 GCA_018398815.1 Conus ventricosus
CAGGTCTATATTTCCCCAGGTCTATATTTCCCCAGGTCTATATTCCCCGGGAGCATGTCTATGTTCCCCCAGGTCTATATTGCCCAGGTCTATGTTCCCCCAGGTCTATGTTCCCCAGGCCTATGTTCCCCCAGGCCTATATTCCCCCAGGTCTATGTTCCCCCAGGTCTATATTTCCCCAGGTCTATATTTCCCCAGGTCTATGTTCCCCAGGTCTATATTCCCCAGGTCTATGTTCCCCAGGTCTATATTTCCCAGGTCTATATTTCCCAGGTCTATGTTCCCTCAGGTCTATGTTCCCCCAGGTCTATATTTCCCCAGGTCTATGTTCCCCAGGTCTATATTTCCCCAGGTCTATGTTCCCCCAGGTCTATATTTCCCAGGTCTATATTCCCCCATGTCTATATTTCCCCATACTATTGACGTGGCTGGTCTGAACTGCAAATGTTGCACACAGCACAGAGGTCATAATAACAAGGATTGAACCCCAGGTAACATAAAGTGAGGCACCTGATCCCGCATCAAAGTCTCACATAGACACAGGCAATGCGCTGCAAGGTTACTTCCCCATTGCCAAGCGAACGAGAGAAATGATTACAGGATTAGAACCCAAGATAAAGCGTTTTCCAATCGTGCTATCGTCAAAGAACTTGTTACAAAAACAAACAAAAAACCCAGTGAACAAAGGCCTGGGGGAATATAGACCTGGGGGAACATAGACCTGGGGGAACATAGACCTGGGGGAACATAGACCTGGGGGAACATAGGGTGCCTCCCTTTTCTCAGGGAACCGCAGCTTCCTAGGAAAACTTCTGGTCGCTATTTTCACTACACCAGTGGTACTTGGGAGACAGAATTCATGCCGGCTGGGGTGACGCCGTTTCCCTGTATTAGGGTCGGTTCTCTGCTCAATAATCCAACTTTGCTCTATTGCCCGGTAGCGAGAACGATCTGAGGCAGGCTGAAGAGCGGTATATGATTACTGTTACAGCACCGAATACTGCTTGTTCAAATCTTTCAGTTTCTTTTATTCTCAATTCGGTCACCGATGATGGGAATCCCGGACAGCGGGAATGAAAGAATGAACGGGTGTAAAACTAAAACGATCAAGCATTAGCCTATATTGTGGATCAAGCATTAGCCTATATTGTGGATCAAGCATTAGCCTATATTGTGGATCAAGCATTAGCCTATATTGTGGATCAAGCATTAGCCTACATTGTGGATCAAACATTAGCCTATATTGTGGATCAAGCATTAGCCTATATTGTGAATCAAGCATTAGCCTATATTGTGGATCAAGCATTAGCCTGTATTGTGGATCAAGCATTAGCCTATGTTGTGGATCAAGCATTAGCCTATATTGTGGATCAAGCATTGGCCTGTATTGTGGATCAAGCATTACCCTATATTGTGGATCAAGCATTAGCCTATATTGTGGATCAAACATTAGCCTATATTGTGGATCAAACATTGGCCTATATTGTGGATCAAACATTAGCCTATATTGTGGATCAAGCATTAGCCTATATTGTGGATCAAACATTAGCCTATATTGTGGATCAAGCATTAGCCTATATTGTGGATCAAACATTAGCCTGTATTGTGGATCAAACATTAGCCTATATTGTGGATCAAACATTAGCCTATGTTGTGGATCAAGCATTAGCCTATATTGTGGATCAAACATTGACCTATATTGTGGATCAAACATTAGCCTATATTGTGGATCAAACATTAGCCTGTATTGTGGATCAAGCATTAGCCTATTCTGTGGATCAAGCATTAGCCTGTATTGTGGATCAAGCATTGGCCTATATTGTGGATCAGGCATTAGCCTATATTGTGGATCAAGCATTAGCCTATATTGTGGATCAAGCATTAGCCTATATTGTGGATCAAGCATTAGCCTGTATTGTGGATCAAGCATTAGTCTATATTGTGGATCAAGCATTAGCCTATATTGTGGATCAAGCATTAGCCTATGTTGTGGATCAAGCATTAGCCTATATTGTGGATCAAGCATTAGCCTATGTTGTGGATCAAGCATTAGCCTATGTTGTGGATCAAGCATGAGCCTATGTTGTGGATCAAGCATTAGCCTATGTTGTGGATCAAGCATTAGCCTATGTTGTGGACCAAGCATTAGCCTATATTGTGGATCAAGCATTAGCCTGTATTGTGGATCAAGCATTAGCCTATATTGTGGATCAAGCATTAGCCTATATTGTTGATCAAACATTAGCGTATATTGTGGATCAAGCATTAGCCTATATTGTGGATCAAACATTAGCCTATGTTGTGGATCAAGCATTAGCTGTATTGTGGATCAAGCATTAGCTATATTGTGGATCAAGCATTAGCCTATACTGTGGATCAAGAATTAGCCTATATTGTGGGTTAAGCATTAGCCTATATTGTGGATCAAGCATTAGCCTATATAGTGGATCAAGAATTAGCCTGTATTGTGGATCAAGCATTAGCCTGTATTGTGGATCAAGGATTGGCCTATATTGTGGGTCAAGAATTAGCCTGTATTGTGGGTTAAGCATTAGCCTATATTGTGGATCAAGCATTAGCCTATATTGTGGATCAAGCATTAGCCTATATTGTGGATCAAGCATTAGCCTATATTGTGGATCAAACATTGACCTATATTGTGGATCAAACATTGGCCTATATTGTGGATCAAGCATTAGCCTATATTGTGGGATCAAGCATTAGCCTATATTGTGGATCAAACATTGGCCTATATTGTGGATCAAGCATTAGCCTGTACTGTGGATCAAGCATTAGCCTATATTGTGGATCAAACATTGGCCTATATTGTGGATCAAACATTGGCCTATATTGTGGATCAAGCATTAGCCTATATTGTGGATCAAACATTGGCCTATATTGTGCATCAAGCATTAGCCTGTACTGTGGATCAAGCATTAGCCTATTTGTGGATCAAGCATTAGCCTATATTGTGGATCAAACATTGGCCTATATTTTGGATCAAACATTGGCCTATATTGTGGATCAAGCATTGGCCTATATTGTGGATCAAGCATTAGCCTATATTGTGGATCAAGCATTAGCTGTATTGTGGATCAAGCATTAGCCTATATTGTGGATCAAACATTGGCCTATATTGTGGATCAAATATTGGCCTATATTGTGGATCAAACATTGGCCTATATTGTGGATCAAGCATTAGCGTATATTGTGGATCAAGCATTAGCCTATATTGTGGGTAGCATCCCTGCAGACGTCGTCTTGAGGTGGGCAGGGTTCCTACCATCATGAACAAGAAACAATCTTGCATGCAGTTCATTTTCATCAAGTGTCAATAGTGTACCTGTGTGTGTGTACTGTAGAGCATGGTAAACAGTTATGATTGTTCGTGTAATGACCTAAATGGGTCGAGTTGGGGATGCAATAGAGGTGGGGGGAGGTAGGAAGGAGGAGAGGTGATGTGCGCTGCGGGATTCACCTTCCAACTACTTAGAATATTCAGAGGAACCGCTCAAGAACATTCGAGCTGTTTGGGTCTGCAATTATCAGTTGTCACACGCACCATCGGACATCTTGATTGCAGTCGACGCCATCTTGGAATGGCTGGCTAGCTCTGCTACCGTCGTTTCACGCGGTCAGGACTGCACAGCGCCGCTAACTTTGACTGCTTGGATTTACTCGCTTTACTCGCAAATCGGAAATTGTTGGCCGCACGCGCTGGTCTCTACTCTGGGCCGCGAACAGACACCTCCAGCTAAAATCTACCAACAACAATAGGTAGGCCAACACCCCAGCATTTCTTTAATGTGAAAACAGCAGGTCTATTGATTGAAAAAACTGTAATGAAAAAAAAGAGAAGAAAAAAAGTAAAATAAGATACAAAGAAGTTTAGCAGTTCCTCTCTTGGTCAGTACATTCTGCTTGTCTGAGACAGGGTCTGTCAACAAGTGCAACGCGTTTTTTTCTCAGCATCATTCGCGAGGAACTTGTCAGACTTCGGCCAAAGTCGCTTTGGGCCGATTTATGCAAGGCGTAAGTCGCTGGTGCCGCCGTGTAGGCTACTAATCGCTAAAAAGTTGACAGAAATCAACGAATCGTTGTTCCCAATACTTATGAGATTATAAAGAAAGACAAATGTCGACAGTCTAGTTCCTCTTTCTGCTTTTTCCCGTTTAAAATCAGGTTCTATGCAAACGTAGGTTACAAAAGCTCCCCCCTTCCCGCCCCCTAATCATATAGCACCATTATTTTGTCTCCCATGCGCCATATTTTGTCATGTCCTCTTACTGGTGAACAGATTAATCTGTATTTTCACTCTCATGCAAGCAATCCCCGATCCCCACTTTTTCTCCCCGTTTCCCCTCCCCCCCCCCCCCCCCCCCCCCCCCCCCCCCCCCCACCCCCCCCCCCCCCCCCCCACCCCCCCCCCCCCAACCCCCCCCCCCCCCCCCCCCCCCCCCCCCCCCCCCCCCCCCCCCCCCCCCCCCCCCCCCCCACCCCATTCTAGTGAACTAAAGTGACGTCTTAGCAGCGCACACCGTGCCATACACGGACCCCACAGCCCTCTCCGCCCCCCCCCCCCGTTCTCTCCCACCCCCCCAACAACTCCTTTTATGGAGTGTATTAATGAAGTTGAGGACTGAGTCCAAGGACACAACTACATGTCCATTTTTGGGAAAAATTTAATTTCAAACTTGGAGGTGAAATCTCATTTGGCGCTTAAGTAAACTGAGAGACCAATATATAGATGTAATTCTACTCTCAGCTATTTAAACATTTTTTTTTATATTGATAAATGCAAATTCCAGAGTTTAGTGCCTCCAGTCTTGGCATTTTTGTGTCAGCTGTAACATTGGCGTGAAATAGAAAAGGCGTGTGTGTGAGTGTGAGTGTGTGTGTGTGTGTGTGTGTGTGTGTGTGTGTGAGTGTGAGTGTGTGTGTGTGTGTGTGTGTGTGTGTGTGTGTTGTGTGTGTAAACAGGAATTTGAACAGTGATGGCTACCATAATTTTCTTCCCTTGGAATCGAACAAAATGTAGATGCTTCACATATAGCGTATTGGTTTGTAAATCATCTGCTTTTTCTTCTCATACTCGCCGCAGCAGATTCAGTAAGTATTAGTATCTGATGCAATGAAATGTAAGATGTTTGAAAACTATGTATGCATGTTTGTATATGTTTATACGCAATTAAATCTCTCTCTCTCTCTCTTCTCTCTCTCTCTCTCTCTCTCGAGGGTTGTATTGGTGCACTGATCTGAGTAAGACGTGTTTCACACTGCTCCTGTTTTTGATGGTCATTTCTACTGTGACTGTTGTCAGTGTTGAAAGTTGGCCAGCAGGAAGATAGTGGACCATGCCAGCCACTCCCCTTGCGTTCCGGCACAATGTGGCTGCTTCATAGCTGTATTTATTAACTTCATGTATCGGCGAGCAAAGACGAGAGAAGTATTGCGCTGTCGGACATTGAAGCCGAGGTGTCGTCTTGACGGTGTCATGGTTGGCCTGACCCTCACTGTGATTTTTTTCAGTAACTTACTGATGCAGTGCAATGATATAGAGGAAAAATCCAGGGCCGCCGAAGAGTGCCAGCGTGAAGCAGACCCGCCTGGCGAGCATGAGTGACTCTAGGAGAGCGAGTCTGGACAGACATGGAGTCGAGCAGCGGGACAACGTGCAGACGGAGAAAAAGGAACAGGTGGGAGCGGATCTGTAATGGCCGAACCGACAATGACGGACATGATGACTGTGCTGAACAACTTAAGTACAAACATGAACTCATTGAATACAAAGTTTGACAACATGCAGGAAGATATTAATGAGATAAGGGCGATCCTTTTCTGATCTGAGCAATGAGGTTAGATCCTTGAGTGAAGAAGTGTGCATGTTAAAAGATCAATAGGATCCTTACAGAAGCAAATCAAAAACTTCAACAAGATGTGAGAAATTTTAGAGGCAAAAACTGATGACTTGGAATGTCGTTTTCAAACAAATAATATCATTATACATGGTATTCCCAGGCCTGATAACGAAACGGCTGATGACTGTGAACAATCTGTGAGTGAGATGATAACCGACAAACTGGAACTAAATGAATGTCCTTTGGGAAATAAGCGCATCCTTGAACTCTAAGAAAGACTCTCCCATAATAGCCAGATGCACCCTTTACAAAGAAAAAAATGAAGATCTTAAAAGGGAAAGTCAAAGCTGAAGGGCACTGGCGGGTTTGGGGGGGAGGACTTTTTCCCAGAGGGTGCGGGCTGTCAGAAAGTTGCTGCTAACTAAACTAAAGGGCTGCCAAAAACCAGGGAAAAGAGCCACCATGGTCTTTGACCACTTGTTAAATTGATGGCAGAAAGTTTGTCCTGACAGGTGATGAAAATAAATTGTAGAAGTCTAGGGATTCGGTCGGCCTCTAAAATGGAAATACGTATGTGAATTACAACGTGTAATGCCCTTGGTGGAAATTTTGAGTGGGGTGTACTGGAGAGGACATTTTGATAGGGCTACACCGGGTGACAAGAAAAACGGCAAGCTGGGCTGAACTCAACACGTGCAAATACAAATGGTATTGTGGACAAAGGTGAGCTCTTTGCATCCGTGACGACAGATGGGTCGACCTCGCACAGGAATGATTCTTCTGGTGCTCATGTACCTTTGAGTGATGAAAAATCGTGCCAATTGTGAGTGTGCTGTGAATGTGTCAATAAAAAATGTGCGTGCCCTGTGATGATTGTGTTCCAGTTGTACAGCTTGTAATGACAGATGGGGTTTTATGATCCACAAATAAATATAAATTTGCTAACCAGTACGGTCATGCCAACCACTGTAATCACACCATTTGCAATAAATACGCCCGTTAAAAAAAATTTAAATTCTTTTCCCATTGGAACTTAGGCGGTATCTTGTCGAAGCCCTTTCTAAATATTGATTTTATTGATTATTGTGTCATCTTTGATTTTGTCTGTCTTTGTTTGAGGTCTTTTGGGTTGATGATTTCCAGCCCTATGTGTTTAGTGGATTAATACTGTGTTGTAAAGCCCAGCTTTTACGATTTACTGAGCGAGGAAGAGATCAGGGGAAAAAAAGTAATATTGTTTAATCAGGAATAGTCTTGTGAAATTTGTGAAACAATTGTCTTTAAAGATAACGTGTTATTATTGTTCTTATAAAAAATTGTTCTGCTTATAAAAAGATACTTATATTAATGTCATACGTTCCACCCAGAAATCGCATATATCGTGTTAAACGTGGATAATGGATCAGTCAAATTGAGGATTGTATGTAAATAATATATTTAAGTGATAAGATGTTTATTGATGTGTGTGACTTTAAAACGTCGAACAGAAGACATATTCCAGAATTGATGAAATATAAAGTTTATGTTTACAAATTGATTCGTCGAAATTAAGCGACAGTCTAAGACAAGGTTTGAATGAAATGGTAAACTCTTAAATAGTGAAATGGTTGGGTTTGTACATTCTTAATGTTTTTTTTGTTCG
>CM031606.1:17967452-17977452 GCA_018398815.1 Conus ventricosus
TCCGGCCCCCGACGCCAGCAGTGAGGGTCAGGGAATTTGAGTAAGTTTCAGCGTCGCGTCAGTTAGAGAGAAGATGAAAATACTTGCTCTTGTCAGCTGTTCTTCCGAAATATTTCAGCCCATACCCCACCCATACTCCCTCAGAGCGGACAGAAAGCATCCGGGTCGGGGGCGAACACTCCCTTTACTTGATGATATTTGTTGCTATGTGAGCAGGCCAATAGACCGGAACGCTCTGGCTTGTCCTTGTCAGTGACGGCCCCTAGCTGCCGTAGTACGGTCGTTGCATTCCGACACAAAGCGATAGGCCTACAGATGTTTCCAGTTATGTTAGGCTACTGACTCGCGTTCGAAAAAGAGAGAGAGGGAGGGGCGCGCGGGGAGGGGAGGGAGAGATGCCAGAGACAGAGGTAGAGAGAGGGTTGGGGGGGGGGGGGGGGGGAGAGAAGTGAAAGCGAGAAGGGGGGAGGGAGAAGAAGTCAGAGAGATAGAGACAGTAAGGCGGGAGGAGATGGAGGAGGAGGAGGAGGAGGAGGAGGAGAGAGAGAGAGAGAGAGAGAGAGAGAGAGAGAGAGAGAGAGAGGAGAGAGAGAGAGAGGAGAGAGAGAGAAGAGAAGAATGATTTTCGAATAGTGAGAGAGAGCCGTTCTCCCGGTCTAAAAAAAAAACTGTATGAATGATTTTCGAATCCTTGTTACAGGCGTAAAATTGATCGAACTTGCTACATTGAAACCTTGTTTACATGCATCTAACGGGTTGAATTTGTTCACTTTAGAAATATCAAAGATTACTACCACATTCCTCCCTCTCCCCCCCCCCCCCCCCCCCCCAGACATCCTCCTCCACGAGCGGGCTCCAGCGAATGTATGTTCACTGGAAGCGACCACCATTTGAAATGGGCAATGGTGTGTGTCAGTGCGCGTGTAGACGTGCCAGCGCCTGCGCACGCGTGTGCCATGGTGTGGATGCTAGAGTATGGATGGATACGGTGTTCCGTATCACAGTGATTAATTAACAAGCATTTTGGGGGTAACACTGTTGTTTCATTAAACAGTTCTAGAAAATGGTGTTTGCTTCCTGTGCGCGCGTGTGCGATGGTGCACTTGTAGTGGTTGTGAATGAATGGACTGGTTATGTGTCAGACATGTTTGTTTAACAGGGAGCGAAATATGTAGTTTATTGTCAGGACTTTGTACTTCAATGCATCCAAATGCAAAGTATTACATATCGGCAAAAGAAACCCTAAATTAAATTACAGTATGAACGTTGGGGATCAAGAAGTTCAAATAACGTGCTGTGAAGGGGAAAAAGACTTAGGAGTAATATTTGATAAAGACTTACTTTTTGACAGACACACTGCACAGACCGTCAAGAAAGCCATGCAGATGATTGGTATTATTAAGAGAACTTTTACGTACTTGGACAAAGATACCTTTCTTTGACTATACAAGGCAATGGTGAGATCGATTCTTGAATGTGGCAATGTGATATGGTCTCCAAGACTAAAAAGGCAGTCAATAGAAATAGAAAAGGTGCAGAGAAGAGCAACTAAGTTAATACCGGACATTTCTGATTATCCATATGAAGACAGATTAAGGTACCTAAGGTTGCCATCCCTCAAAGCCAAAAGGAAAAGAGGAGATCTGATCCAAACTTATAAAATTTTCAATAATCTAGATGATATTGATCAAGCATGTTTTTTTTTTTAACCTGCACTAACCAACATAACCCGTAACAGTTGTGACAAAGTACAAATACAGCAAGTTAATACTAATATAAAGAAACATTTCTTCAGCCAAAGGATAGCACCAATTTGGAATAAACTAACTCCGAACATCAAACGTGCACCAAATATTAACTCTTTTAAAAATCTTATCGATAAGCATAAAATAATTACTGACATCATGTTCGACTTTGATGGTCGAAAATAAAAACTGGGCTCGCTGTCGACCTGACCAATGACAGAGCATATAAAGAAGGGGCATATAAAGCCGCGAGGCTATGATGAAACAATCATCGCCCCTAAATCTGAACCTGACTCTATAAAATCTAATTTATGACCTGCACGCTTCAGAACAGTTTGTAAGACACTGGGTCACGTTTTATTACTTGAATTTATGTGGCTGTGAACACTTTGAGTCTCTCTCTCTCTCTCTCTCTCTCTCTGGCGGAATGACAGACATGATATCAACTACGTTTTCCTTTAAAACCTCCAAGGTTAAAAATCATCTCCAAGTTGGCCCCAAGTCAAGCGCCTCATCCTCCTGTCTGGCAACTCCTGGTCTGCCATACACATCAGGAACACACCCGTCTTGCAAACAGTGAGCTTCTCTCACTAATCACGTGCCTCAGCGTCCAATCAAAAACAACAAGAGATTAGGGTTTCAAGCACTGTTCACACACATGGTGTAACATTTTCGTCACTTTTCAAAAATCGCCCCTGCCTTTCACGCCTGTCATCGCTTGTCATGGCACTGGTAAACGTTGAGGCAGGAAAGGAACGTTTCATTTTGATTCACATAAGTAAATATATATATATATATATATATATATATATTTCTAAGGGGCTGTCTTATCTCCCCCTAATGCTTATCTCCCCCTATTTCTTGAATCTAAGACATAAGAGCAAGCTTTGTTTATAATTGAATATATATATATATATATATATATATATATATATATATATATATATATATATATATATATATATATATATATATATATATATATCCGTGTTCCTCACACACACACACAAACCCAACAACATCCATAATCCTGGAGGAAAATAACAAAGAGGGATTACAATTATCGTCGTGAATATCACGACTATTTTCCTGGGGATCACTTCCGTTTCCCTGTTTTCTTAAAGGATAATAGCGCTCTTTCCTGTCTTTCTAAGGGCTGTCTTTCCTGTCTTTCTAAGGGCTGTCTTTCCTGTCTTTCTAAGGGGCTGTCTTTCCTGTCTTTCTAAGGGCACAATTGTTCTCCCCATTCTAATTGGAATAACAATTTGTATATCTGTTTTCTTGAGGAAAACCAGTATTATCGCGAGGAAAACATCGTTTACAGAGAAAACAGGTGTGACCGCAATGGAAAAAAGTTGTGATCCCGAGAATCATAATTGTTTATTTACTTTCGCTGTTTCAGGTAAACAGCTACTGTCATAAGAAAAAAAGTCATGCTCCTTAGCAATAATAGCTTTACCCTGTTTTCCTGAAGGATAATAACCCTTTTCGTTGAAAAATATCTATTATCGGCATATGAAGCTAGCATGCCTTCATATGCACATGTTCAGTATGTGGAATGACCCTTGAGACAGGCTATATGAAATCTGTCTCAGAAAAAAACTGTCAGTCTTACGATGCTCTGTGCACCTACACGTTCCATTCATCCGGCTGAAACTGTCCCCTACCCATGTCAATCAATATCCGTTTATCATGTACATACGTGGACGTGCACACCTTGTAGTCAACCGAGCGAAAAGCGCCCTCCCCACCCCTCACGCACACACACACACACACACACACACACACCACGAACAACGTGCAAACACACATCCACACACCCACACGTACACACTCTCTCTGGCCAACAAAGGCGTGGACCTCTCTCTCCTGTTACCGAGCTTGTTTGGATTGTACACACACCTCCCCCCCCCTCCCCCCACACACACTCCCTTCCACTTCTCCCTTCCCCTCCCGTACCCCAGCCACCACCTCCCCCATCCCCTGACCCTGTGTCCAGTTTCGCAAGTCTGTCCAGTTCCAGCGGTGAGCGGGAAATTAATGGAAGTGGAAATTTCACATAGCGAAGGGGGTCAGCCATTGTTGAGGGGCTTTCAATCGTGACAATCGCCCCCCTTTTCCTCCCTTCCCTTCTCTCTCTGGCCAGCCGACAAAATCCTTCTTTGCTTGCTTCACTTCACCTTCTCTTTCCCCATTCCTCCTTCTATCACCCCCACTTCCCCCCCCCCTCCTCCACCTCCGTTCCTCGCCAGGTAATAGCTCGCAAGGTGGAAGGGCAAGTTCGGGGCATAAAGTTTACGGATCGCCCCTCCCTCTCCCCCCTCCCTCTCCCTGCTTATCCCTCTTGGTGACCTCGTCTGCCTGTCAGTTGTCTCAACGCTGGGACACGAAGGGTCGTGGGGCCAGCGACCAATAAAACGACACACACGTACAGACTGTCAATATTGACTTGATCCGTTCAAGGTCCCTCCTCCCTCCCCCAGCCCCGGCACTCTCCTCCTCCTCCTGATTCCGTGGACAGGTGTGTTCCTATCAGCGGCGTCTGCTAGCACTTTCATTTCATCGCTCTCCCTCTCCAACAGAAAGCTCGTATTTTCTCACAGTGTCGGCTGCTCGCTGCATAGATCGGGAGACGAGTAAACCGCTGAACGAACGCTGCCCGAGCCAGCGCCGATACAAACCCTTAAACTCTACCACCACCACCACCCAGCCCGGCTGAACTGGGCGGGCGAGTGTCACAGCAGCTGACAAGAGAGAGAGAGGGGTGGGGGAGGGGGAAAGAGCGAAACTACCGGAAGAGCTGTTATCTCGCGCTGCGCCTTGTCAGAGAGGTCAGTGCTAGTGGCTTCCCCTTGTGGCCGATACTCCACGCTGTACATACTGTGTGTGTCTGCCTTGCCAGGGCTGCCTGTCTGACCACTGCGCTCGCCGTTCACACAACGCGGCTTTTTCTGCTCCGAGGACTTCCAACCATTGACTGACTGACTGACAGACAGACGGACAGCCTCAGGCCTCGTGCTTTCCACTTCACCACCGCTGCTGCTGTGCGAACCGACTGACACAAGGTGGTTCCCAGTTTAAAGGTCTGTCATTGTTTTGGCTTTCATTTTCTTCTCTTTTTTTTTTTTCCATTTTTTTCCCCCACCGCCTGTCGAAGTCGCATCATTTCGTTCTACTTTCTGTTGTGGACTGTCGATGACAGGGAAAGTTCGGTGGCTGTTTTTTTTTGGTCGCCTCACCACTTCCATGAGCTCGCACGCGTGCGTAGCAGCGGTTTGATAACGAATCGCAGCTAACTTTAGTGTGAGACCGTGGGGCACGCGCGCACGCACACACACACACACACACGCCCTCGCACACAACACGCGCGCGCGCGCTCGCTTGGCTCGGAGGTTGACTCAGTCCATGCATCGACCGTTCCTTGTTCCACGTGTTTAGATTCCAAAAGAAAGAAAAACAAGTACACACGATCGTCCATGCGTGACTTCGATCGTGATATCAGCAGGCACAAACGAACAGAGTCGAGTTGGTTTTGCACAATCGGTGCTTCTTGGTTTTCCTCGTTCATTACTGGCTCCACGTTTTCATTCCGCGCGGATCATTAATTTGTCTTCACTCCGCCGGCTCCTGTGTACTCTCAGCTGTTTTGACTATCCGTGTCAGAAAAAAAAAAGTGCTGTGTTTATTTATTTTCATTTTTATTTGTTCATTTCATTGTGGGTTTTTTGTGTGTGTGTGTGGCCCAGACATCTGGATGGGAGTGTGACAGCGATAGTCGCCGACCAGTGTGGGTGTGTTCTGGCAGTATGTACGTATGCTGGTACAACTCTTACGGACAACCCACCGTCGCCGTACCGCAAGCCCACGCCCAAGCTCCCGTCCCTCACCCGGTCGCTGCTGCTGCCGCTGCTGCTTCTGCTGCTGTGCCTACCCCATCCCCGCCACCCCCGCACCCGTCAGTCTCCCCCCGGCCTCCGCGCCCCCGCTGCACCCCGCCGAGTACCTGATACCCGTGTCCCCTCAGCCCCAGACAATCCTGATCCCTCGCAAGGTAAGCCGGTGTCCAAGTGTCTGGTGAAATGTGCGTGTTTTTCCCCTTCCCCTCTCCCCCCGCCTGTCCCGCTGCCCTTTTCAATCCTTCCTCTCTCTCTGTCCGTCTGTCTGCCTGCCTGTCTGTCTCGTGTGTGTGTGTGTGTGTGCGTGTATTATGTATGTGTGTGTGTGTGTGTGTGTGAGAGGGAGGGAGAGAGAGAAGACTATCGCTTTGTAAACTCTTACTGTGTGTGTGTGTGTGTGTGTGTGTGTGTGTGTGTGAATGAATGAAGGTAAGGCTTGTTCTTGTATGTTAAATGTGGTGTGTGTGTGTGTGTGTGTGTGTGTGTGTGTGTGTGTGTGTGTGTGTGTGAGAGAGAGAGAGAGAGAGAGAGAGAGAGAGAGTGTGAGTGAATGAATGAATGAGGTATGTTATTCTCTCTCTCTCTCTCTCTCTCTCTCTCTCTCTCTCTCTCTCTCTCTCTCTCTGTTATGCATGTATGTTTGTGAAGTTTAAACTTTGTCACTGTATATACGTTTCTCTCTCTCTCTCTCTCTCTCTCTCTCTCTCTCTCTCTCTCTCTCTCTCTCTCTCTCTCAACGTGGTGACAGCCCTGATGTGGCCCTTTGCGGTCGGCTGGGCTATAAGCAACATTATCTTATCTCTCTCTCTCTCTCTCTCTCTCTCTCTCTCTCTCTCTCTCTCTCAGTAATAATGCATGTTTGTGAAGTTTAAGCTTTGTCACTGTATATACCTGTTTGTGAGTGTGTGTGTGTTGTGTGTGTGTGTGTGTGTGTGTGTGTGTGTGTGTGTGTGTGTGTGTGTGAGAGAGAGAGAGAGAGAGAGAGAGAGAGAGAGAGAGAGAGAGAGAGAGAGAGAGAGATCGCGTGTATTATGTAGACTATAATTATCTCGGTGATCAGTTCTCATATACGACACGAGGCAATAGGTGATTGGTTTTTAACATGTGAAGGGAGACATTTGAGACGAAGGACTTTCCTTTGAAACATGCCGGTTGAAATAAATGGAAAATGGAAACCGGTTCAACTGTTGCTCCATGTACACGAAGCAGGTGCAGGGAGAGAAAGAGACGGATGAAAGAGGCACAGAGACGGGGAGAAAGAGAAGGAGAAAGATGGGGAGGGGAGGGGGGTGGTGGTGGTGAAAGTGAGTCAACGAGGGTGCGTACAATGCGCGTGCGTGTGTGTATTTGCGTTCAGGTTACTGTAATTAATTCGCGTGCCTGCGTGCATGTACACACACACACAATGCACACACACACACACACACACACACACACACACACACACACACACACACACACACACACACATATGCACGCACGCACATATACACACATGCTCGCACGCACACACAGACACACACACACGCGCACACGCACACATATACATTCACACACACACACACACACACACACACACACACACACACACACACACACACAGTGCATCTATGGCTTCATCACGTGACGTTACTGCTGCTGCTGTCTCTTTTTGCATTATCGCTACAGTAAAGCTGTGACCCTATCAACAACATAATGACAATCACTTCTATTATGATTATTACGTTAGAGAGAGACAGAGAGAGAGAGAGAGAGAGAGAGTGGGTAGGGGGGGGGGGGGGTGTTGGATGAATCAAAGGGTGGGTTGTTAGAATGCAAGCCGGTTGCCGTGTCCCGCTGGCACAGTCGTCGATGCATGTGATCACATATATACATAAAATGTCATTTTACACGACGAAGACTTTACAGACGTGAAGCGTGCAGTGGCACGTGATAAAGGACAACGTTCGTCCGAGATTAAAATCCGTTTGACGCGATCAGTAGCCAACATCTATAGATACACCGTCGGACATTCCCGCCAAAAGAGGCTGGGTACTTTAACCCCCACCCCACCCCCCCCCCACCCCTCCCTCATCCTCAGCCTTACGAGAAAATGAAGAAAATTGCCGTCCGTCAGACGATGACCAACTCGATAATAGGTCCAGATTCGTTGGAACTCTGTGTGTGTGTGTGTGTGTGTGTCTTAGGGCAAAAACGTTTCGTAATCGAAGAGCCACTTACATGTAAGATGGCTTCGCGGTAACACCACATGTGCCATGTGTTTATGATCAACGGACAATCAACGTTGTCCGTTCTAGTAGCGTGGCAGGGCAGAGAGAGAGAGAGAGAGGAGAGAGAGAGAGAGAGAGAGAGAGAGGAGAGAGAGAGAGAGAGAGAGAAGGGGGGGGGGGGGGAAGCTGTTACCATCATCAACGCTGGTTCTGCAGGTCATTGGGGTCTTTGGACCGTGTCCTGATGGGGATGTCAGTTCCTCTTTGGTGTTGCCGCGGTCGCTTTGCGGGGGGGGGGGGGGGGGGGGGGGGGGGGGGAGGCAGGCGGGGGGAGGGGGGGGAGGTGTGACGTTGACCCGTCGCACGTGAAAGAGCAATCTCAGAGGGAAGGAAATTAGAGGGGGGGAGAGGGGGGGGGGGGGCGTGAGGGGTTGGGGTGAAAAGGTTGATGACGTCGTCGGCCCCATCGTTCTCGCTGTCTTGTGTCGTTCTTCAGTGCCCTGTGAACCGCATTGTCACAACGGCGTGACTCGCTGTGTCATCCGAGGTGCTCTCTCAGGGGAGAACGCGTCGACGAAATTCCCCGCCACATCAAAAAAAAAAAAAAAAAAAATTACCCCTCCCCCTGTCTGCGTACGTTTTGGGTTTCCCTGTCAAAATGTGTTTTCCTGCAGTGTTGCCGTGGACCGTTCAACTCTCCACTGAAGAACAGTCCTGACCTTACTGCTTGTTTGAAACGAAGGGAGTGACGAGTCTTGGACATTCCATTCTGGCGTTTCGGAAAGGAGCGGCGTAAGGGGGGGGGGGGGGGGGGGGGGGGGGGGGTTGAGGGTTGGGGAAGGGCTGGGGTGTATGGGTGGTCGGAGGGATGGATGCCGCGATGGACGTTTTGTGTTATTGAAAATTGCAGTCTTTAACTATGCGTGTCTAGGTAATGTTAGGTCCTGTCCGATCGTTTCACATTAGAAATTACTGATCGAGTTTCATACACTGTGATAAGTAGGCATCCAGACTGCGACAGTGGGAATCAATGCCAGCATTGACGATGAGGAACCGGGCCTCACACAGAGGGACCCCTGACAGCACACGCTGGGCGGATGCACCAGAGTGATTCCGGTGTTGAGAGCAGCAGGACCTGCTGATAGTCGTTGGTATTGTGCATTGAAACAGAGGTGAGAGGACGACGCTGGCTGTGGCGACACTGACACGGGCAGACCATGCAGTGACCCCACTATGCACCGACTCCCTACAGTTGTTCTACATGTACAGGGGCGGTAAGCAGTGCAGTGACCACACTATGCACCGACTCCCTACAGTTGTTCTACATGTACAGGGGCGGTAAGCAGTGCAGTGACCACACTATGCACCGACTCCCTACAGTTGTTCTACATGTACAGGGGCGGTAAGCAGTGCAGTGACCACACTATGCACCGACTCCCTACAGTTGTTCTACATGTACAGGGGCGGTAAGCAGTGCAGTGACCACACTATGCACCGACTCCCTACAGTTGTTCTACATGTACAGGGGCGGTAAGCAGTGCAGTGACCACACTATGCACCAACTCCCTACAGTTGTTCTACATGTACAGGGGCGGTAAGCAGTGCAGTGACCACACTATGCACCGACTCCCTACAGTTGTTCTACATGTACAGGGGCGGTAAGCAGTGCAGTGACCCCACTATGCACCGACTCCCTACAGTTGTTCTACATGTACAGGGGCGGTAAGCAGTGCAGTGACCACACTATGCACCGACTCCCTACAGTTGTTCTACATGTACAGGGGCGGTAAGCAGTGCAGTGACCACACTATGCACCGACTCCCTACAGTTGTTCTACATGTACAGGGGCGGTAAGCAGTGCAGTGACCACACTATGCACCGACTCCCTACAGTTGTTCTACATGTACAGGGGCGGTAAGCAGTGCAGTGACCACACTATGCACCGACTCCCTACAGTTGTTCTACATGTACAGGGGCGGTAAGCAGTGCAGTGACCACACTATGCACCGACTCCCTACAGTTGTTCTACATGTACAGGGGCGGTAAGCAGTGCAGTGACCACACTATGCACCGACTCCCTACAGTTGTTCTACATGTACAGGGGCGGTAAGCAGTGCAGTGACCCCACTATGCACCGACTCCATACAGT
>CM031606.1:17982452-17992452 GCA_018398815.1 Conus ventricosus
TGTGTGTGTTTTAATGAAAAGGATCTCCGCGAATGTTCATACTGCTAATACCAGGCAAGCGACAGCAAACTATTTAAACAAAATGCGAGAGGTAATGACTTCAAAAGCTGTACGTTTATTAGATAAGGTGAAGTGCTTGGATGCCGTTTCCGTGGTTAGACTGCGAGCGAGTGAGAGAGAGTGTGGTGTGCACCTTTTGCTTGCGGCCCTATCGCGTAATAGGATTCACATCTCATCCCACAGACCTTCCACGTGTTGCAGGGAATAGGGGGGGGGGGGGGGGTAATAATGTATGTATAAGGAGGAAGGTGGTAATGGGAGGCAGGTGGAAATGGAAGCGGGTGAGGAGGGGGGTGGGTATGGGGGGCCGTTTAGGAAATAGTCATGGATGGAGTCATCCTGAGGGAGAACGCGAGCTTTAAAGAAAGCTTTGGGGGCGAGGAGGAAATAAGTCAGCCAGTCCTTGGCATCTGTGCATGATTGAGATAGTGTGGATGAAACCAGCCGGTCTTTGGGGGAGGCAGGCACGACAAATGAAAACATCAGCAAGTGCGAGGTTGTGGGGAGAGAGAGGGAGAGAGAGAGAGAGAGAGGGGGGGGGGAGAGAGGAAGGAGAGAGAGAGAGAGGGAGGGAGAGAGAAAAAAAGGAGAGACAGAGACAGAGAGAGAGAGAGAGAGAGTGGAGAGAGAGAGTATATAATGAACCAGTTTAAACCTCAGTCTGCCTATGTGTTGTAGGTAAGATATTAAAATTTGAGTACCTCCTCCTCCTGCTCAGTCGTCGGCATACCGATGCTTCAATTCCCGTACATTTCAGACCAGACTTTGTAGCACAGGGAGGTGTGTGTGTGTTCGTACTTCCTTAGCCATTTCCTTATGACACGTTTTGCCTGTTGATTTGGACGGTGATTGGTTGGTGGTGAACGCGCGCCTCTGTGTGTGCGTGTGCGTGTGTGTGTGTGTGTGTGTGTGTGTGTGTGTGTGTGTGCGTGCGTGCGTGTGTGTTTGTGTGTGTGCGTGCGTGTGCGTGTGTGTGTGTATGTGTGTATGTGCGTGCGCGCGGCCAGTGGAGAGTTGTGGGTGGTGTGCCAAACATGTGGTGGTCAGCTTACAGCCTCGGTCTGTTCCCGTTAGGCCAGTCGTCAGTCTGACATGTGCGTGTCTTGTCTCCCACAGTCTCGAGCTGCTTATCTGCGGGTACGTGTGCTCCCAGGGTCTCTCCGGCATTCCTCGGTTTTCCCCCGGCGCAGGTTCTGTGACCTGTGCGTCCCAGCACACCTTGCTTCTGTGTCAACAGTGTACGGGTCGTGTCGTGCGTGGTTCGTCTTCCGTTTCCAGAGAGGCCTGATGTTATTAAAAGCACCAACCTGTGTCGGTTGTGACTTCAGAGACTTGGGGCGGGCGGCGTCAGTTGTTAAAGACCCACAACGCACAGCACGATTTTCTTTAGGCCAGATGGTAATTTCATGAAAATGATTATGGCATACTGTGATTGTAGGTTGTGTGTGTGTGTGTGTGTGTGTGTGTGTGTGTGTGTGTGTGTGTGTGTGTGTGTAAATGATTATCATTGTGGAACTCGGTGGCGTTTTGGCGTCATTTGTAATTTTCACTGATTTTCACCCAACTTTAAGTCCATTGAACAGTGGTATGGAAAAGCAAAAAACTGAGATCAGTGACGATGACACTTTTGATTCCAGAGCACGGTTTAAAAAAAGGAGTTTTAATATTGACTGTGCTCTTTAATTCAGCAGCGTGCCGTAGGCGCATCGTAATTGATTTCATGCCAAGGTTACCATCGTAATTATTGATTTCATGCCAAGGTTACCATCGTAATTATTGATTTCATGCCAAGGTTACCATCGTAATTATTGATTTCATGCCAAGGTTACCGTCGTAATTATTGATTTCATGCCAAGGTTACCGTCGTAATTATTGATTTCATGTCAAGGTTACCATCGTAATTATTGATTTCATGCCAAGGTTACCGTAACTTAGTGTAAAAAAAAAGAGAAGAGAATGTTGTAAAGTACACCTTTTTTTTTGGGTTAGTTTATTATGATGCAGTTCCCCAAAGGGGTTATGCGCCCATTGTTGAGCGTTTCACACCGTTCTATATTCTCCTCGGCACTCCTCTCCCCCCCCCCCCCCCTTCCGAATCCTCCTCGCTCTCCCCGTTTGGAGAGTGTAACATTTTGCAGTTTCACCCGAAAGGACAGAAAATGTCTTTTATTTAAAAAAAATGTGCTTCCACGTGTCTTGGTTAGCGAAGTTCTGTCCCCTGACTGTAGATGGCGTGACCCGTATCGCTGTGTAATGTCTTGGTTAGCGAAGTTCTGTCCCCTGACTGTAGATGCCGTGACCCGTATCGCTGTGTAATGTCTTGGTTAGCGAAGTTCTGTCCCTGACTGTAGATGCCGTGATCCGTATCGCTGTGTAATGTCTTGGTTAGCGAAGTTCTGTCCCCTGACTGTAGATGGCGTGACCCGTATCGCTGTGTAATGTCTTGGTTAGCGAAGTTCTGTTCACTGACTGTAGATGGCGTGACCCGTATCGCTGTGTGATGTCTTGGTTAGCGAAGTTCTGTCCCTGACTGTAGATGGCGTGACCCGTATCGCTGTGTAATGTCTTGGTTAGCGAAGTTCTGTCCCCTGACTGTAGATGGCGTGACCCGTATCGCTGTGTAATGTCTTGGTTAGCGAAGTTCTGTCCCTAGATGGCGTGACCCGTATCGCTGTGTAATGTCTTGGTTAGCGAAGTTCTGTTCACTGACTGTAGATGGCGTGACCCGTATCGCTGTGTAATGTCTTGGTTAGCGAAGTTCTGTTCACTGACTGTAGATGGCGTGACCCGTATCGCTGTGTAATGTCTTGGTTAGCGAAGTTCTGTTCACTGACTGTAGATGGCGTGACCCGTATCGCTGTGTAATCAAGTAGCAGCCTGTCAGCGCAAGAAGCCAGTCAAAGTTTATTTTCAGTGGAAGGTATTTGATTCTCAGAGAAAGCAACAACAGACGAATAAATAAACTACCGAAATGATGGAAGAAAGGCTGTCGCAATCAAGGAAGGCGAAGACGAAATGGCAATCAAATACCAAATAGAAATATAAAAAAAAAGAACAACAACAAAAAACTACAACAAAAAAGAATAAACAGAAACAACACACGCACGCACGCACGCACACACACACACACACACACACACACACACACACACACACACACACACACACACACACAACACACGCACACACACACACACACACACACACACACACACACACACACACACACACACACACACACACACACCACACACACACACACACACACACACACACAACCACACACACACACACAAAGTCACAAGGAAAGGCTATACAGAGATGTTGACAAAATAGTGACAGCCGATTGTAAGCCAGGGCAGACGAGGGTCTTTTCCCTCTCTCTCTCTCTCTCTCTCACTGAAACCAGTCCAGCAAGCATCGTCCAAGTTAAAAGATTGTCATCACTACGCTCACACTCGTCGATCACAGCTGCTCTCTCCTCCTACACGTGTCTGGTCAAGAGCAGTCATTACCGTAGCTCGCCGGCGTGGTCGCCATGGTACCCAGAAAAGATGGGGGGAAGAAGAAGACAAAAAGTGTGATGGAAGGAGGGGAGGAGGGAGTGGAGGAAAGAAGGATGGAGGGGCAGGTGAGAAGAGGGCTGGGTGGAGGGAGGGAGAGGGTGGGGGTGGCGGGTCAAGGGGACACGCCCTGTTATCTTCAGTGTGTCGTCTCGCGGTTGTCATCTGCCTTCCCTTTAAGGGGGGGGGGGGGGGGGGGGGGGAGGGGGGGGACAGCAGCGACACGGGATGTCCGCCTCCCTCCCATTCAGTCCATTCTCCGGGCTCCTCCTCCCGCTCCGTTCCGCTGTTCTGGTCTCTCGTCTGCCTTAAAGCACGCAGCACACCGCGCCGGCCCCTTCACCTAGTCGGTCAGTCTCAGCTGCAATTTTCTATTTATGGTGCTTTTTAAATTTTTTTTTTTAAAAGCCTTTTGTTCGAGTTGTTCTCTGTGTGTGTCTGTGTGCGCGCGCGCGCGCGCGCGCGCGCGCGCGTGTGTGTGTGTGTGTGTGTGTGTGAAGTGTGTGTTAAGTGTGTGTGAGTGTGTGTGTGTGTGTGTGTGTGTATATGTATGCGTGTGTGTGTGTGTGTGTGTGTGTGTGTGTGTGTGTGTGTGTGTGTGTGTCTTTCAGATTCCCCATCTTCTGAAGAGCCGTAATATTGAACGTGCTGTCCCCTGTCTCCACCCCTCCCCTCGCACACCCACCCGCCCACACCACACTCACTGTGTTACCATGATAGCAGCAGTCAGTTCTCCGTTTCTGGACCAGATAGAATCACTGAAGTTTTCATTTGTTTGTTTGTTCCGTTTCGGCGCAAGTAAAGACAACACACACACACACACACACACACACACACACACACACACACACACACACGCCCGCACACACACACACGCACACACACACACACGCACGCACGCACGCACGCACGCATGCACGCACACACGCACACACACATACACACACACCCGTCTAATATCACTATGTGGATAGACGTTAAATTGAAGACAACAACAACAACACACACACACACACACACACACACACACACACACACACACACACACTACAAGACTTCAGCACCACCAACCTGAACCCAATGGGAATAGGATCATATTGAAAGTGAGCGTCCACTGCATCGCCAGAACAACACATCACATTACCAGGACACGTGGAGAAGGGGAGGGGGGGATCACCAGAACGGCAATATGTCGAGGAGTGGAAGTCTGGCGGGGCGGGGGGGGGGGGGGGGGGGGGGGGGGGGGGGGGGGGGGGGGGGGGGGGAAGGAAGAGAAAGAAGAAGCCAGTCTGTATGTTGGGTGCCTGGAATTCAAAGGTGCGACTGTCGGTGCAAATTGAGTGTGCTGTTGATCAACATGATGGGAAGTTACTCTAAAAATCTTGTTGGTTCATACGGATGAGAAATGGCTTGATGAAAATCATGGGAAATTACCCTGAATCTTGTAAGTTCTTACAGATGAGAAATGGCTTGATGAACATGATGGGAAATTCCCCTAAATTGTTTTAGTTCATACAGATGAGAAATGGCTTGATGAAAATCATGGGAAATTACCCTGAATCTTGTAAGTTCATACAGATGAGAAATGTCTTGATGAACATGATGGGAAATTCCCCTAAATCGTGTTAGTTCATACAGAGGAGAAATGTCTTGATGCACTTGATGGGAAATTCCCCTAAATCCTGTTAGTTCATACAGAGGAGAAATGTCGGTGGGACTGTCATACAGAGGAGAAATGTCGGTGGGACTGTCATACAGAGGAGAAATGTCGGTGGGACTGACTCTGTCCGTCACGAGGTTCCCCTGCACGCACATGAAACCTGCTGAACTGTTAGCTGAAGCCATCCTACCTTCCCCGCTCCGCCTCAACTCCATTCTCTCCTGAATTGACAAGCGCGAGTCGGACGGACGAGAACCATACATGTGCTTTCAACGTGGTATGGCCGCCCGTTGGCGCACGTCGGACGTGTCACGGTGTGTGAGGCGGCCTTTAGGAATGGCGGTGCCACCTGCTTTCCGGTTTCCTGCCTATTGTCTCCCCTACCCACCCGCCCGCCCGCCCGCCCGCCCTTGGCTTCTGTCTGCTCCTGTCTCTGTCTCTCTCTGCTCGGCTGTTATTAGGAGAGCTAGAAGTACAATGGCGGAGTGCTTGTCGAGAAGAAGCACACATCACGCTTTCCAGTTGTACGTATACTGCATACTCCCCCCCCCCCCCCCCCCCCCCCCCCCCCACCCCCACACACCACTCACACGCGCGCGCGCACGCACACACACACACACACACACACACACACACACACACACACACACACACACACAACACACATGCGAGAGAGGAGAGAGAGAGAGAGAAGAGAGAGAGAGAGAGAGAGAGAGAGAGAGAGAGAGAGCATTCTCTTTGCTGTCTCGCTCCATCAAGCGGTTGTCGCCGAAATTGATGGTGGAAGTCATAGGTCGTTTCCTTCACCTTTGACCTTTTGGCGCCCTCTGTTTCAGCAGGGGGTGATGGTGGGTGGGAGGGGGGGGGGTAGGGGCCATCTGTTAGTCCCCGTGGGATGTGGCAGCCCCAATCACGTGCGGGAACACAAGAGCCGTGGTAGAACTCTCTCTCTCTCCACCCCGATCTCCCTCGCCCATACTCCCCACCACCCTCTCGTCTCCCTCCGCTGTATTCCGTCGGGGTGGGGGGGGGGGGGGGGGGGGGGTGCTCCATGCTTTGATTATGACTGCCCGACTGACTGACGACTGGAGGGGGCGTATGTCAGTGGTGTAATGACGTGAACGGCGACATCGAAACCAGGTGGCGGAATTATGCGTCACGTGGATGGGGGATGAGGACCCTCATCCGTCGCGGTTGCCTGTGTGGTACTAAAAGCAGGTCGTGATATGTTCAGCTTCAGGAGAGTTTCGTTTTTGTATGATTCCCGGAATTAGATGAATGTAGGCTAGTTTTCCAACTTGGAATGATATCAACGGGTTTCTTCTCCCTAGAAGAACAAGAGGAGGGGGGAAAAAAAAAAAAAGGGCGGGGGGGGGGGGGGGGGAGGGGGGCGGGGGAGGGGGGGGGGGGGGAAGGGTGGTGGTGGTGAATGAGCGGCGGGAGAAAGGAAGGGATTTGTGGGGTAAGGGTGGGGGATGGGGAAGACAGAATCTAATAGTGAAAAAAGAGAGAGAAAGGAAATGGGGTGGAGTGGAGGAGGGAGTGGGAGGAGGGTGTCTTTTCAACATGGGCATGCAGAACTGACTGCTACTTTTCGGTCCATAACGGGGGGGAATTTCAGTGGAAATTTTGCGCAAACGTGGAGGCGGATATGGAAATCTACTGCGGCGCGGTTCTGTACGTGCCACGTATCCTCTTACCCCTCCCCCCCCCCTCCTCCCCCTCTTAGGAAAGGAAGAGGGAAAAATATTCATGTGCAGCCGGCTGATAAAATCTATTTGTTCAGTCACCGCCGCAGTTTGTCTTCTTCGCGTTCACTTGAAGCGGCCGTTTTAAAGGTAAAGAAGACGACAGTTAAACGAAAGCTAGTAGAGGAGGAGGAGGAGGAGGAGGAAGGGGTGGTGTTGGCCAGTAACGGACCCCAAACCGTAATTTACGGTCTCTTCATGTCGGGAAGTTATTGGTTGCCGAAGAGCTGGGGCTGGGCCGGAGCGTCACTTTATAGGATCTCACGGTGTGGGGCTGATAAGGGAAATCCTCCGGGCGGGTCCGATTCAGCCGCCCCTACTGACAGACACAACATGCTTCGCGCCTTTCATTACTCGGGGGGGGGGGGGGGGGGGGGGGGGGGGGGGGGGGGGGGGACTTGGATCTCGCTGTCATCAAACGTTCGCGGCTTTCGGGCCAACACTGGAACTTTCCGCTGTTCGACTGAGTGCCGTTCCGAGAGGAGAGAGGGAGAGGAGAGAGAGAGAGAGAGAGAGAGAGGAGAGAGAGAGGAGAGAGAGAGAGATCATGCCGTTTTGACGAAAACGTTCTTGGTTCTCAGGCAGACATGAACATCTTGATCGCTTGTTGTTCCTCCGATAACAATAAAGGACCAACACAAACAACAGGGTTCCACTCATGAGTCCGATTCAGTGGACGAAATTAGATTCTGGGCAAGCGATGTTTGTGATTCTGTTAAGACCAACGTTGATAGTCCCAACATGCTGCTGATAAAAGATCTTATGTTGACAGGAAGTCTGTGTGTGTGTGTGTGTGTGTGTGTGTGTGTGTGTGTGTGTGTGTGTGTGTGTGTGGTTTATGCGTGGGTGTGGGTGTGGGTGCTTATTGACGGAGGAATTGTTCGCCTGTACTTGTTTTTCACTCACTATTTATTCAAGATACTTATGAGGGTTGGTTTTTAGATATGTGTTACATCTCAGTCTGAAAGTAAGACCGTTTTTGCACATTGGTTTTTAAACATGTGTTACTTCTCAGCCTGAAAGTAAGACCGTGTGTAATTTTTTTAAAAAATTTTGTTCGTTCAGTCTAAAGCAGTTACGCTTCAGGCTCTTCAATGCATTTCATTATTACAAGAATACATGGTCACACTATATTTCAAACAAACAAACAAACAAAGTGTACACGTTTTCAGACTAACGTGTGCTTCTCGTTTTGAATTGAATGGACATCTCAGAGGTTATGTAGGTCAGGTGACCTGATGGTGACATTGGCGCATCAGGGCAGACGACTTTGCGGGTTGTTTGAAACAGTTGCTGTGAGGTGAATGTGAAACGGTTGTTATGACGTGGATGTGACGTCAATTTGAAACAGTTGCTGTGACGTGCAGCTGGAAAATTTCAAAGGACGAAGACGAAAAGAAATGATGTTACTGGAAACGTCAAAGGACTGTTAACAAACAGTATGACGTGAACAGAAACGTGAGGCGAAGACAGAAATGTTATTGGAAGGTCAAAACACACCGACAAACAGTAGGACTTCGCTGGAAACGTCAAAGGATGACAACGAACAGTATGACGCTGGGAATCTCAAAGAACGACTGACAATATGACATCAACTGAAGATTGTGAAAACGTCAAAGGAGGATGACAAACGGGGCAAAACGTCAAAGGATGATGACAAACGGGGGAAAACAAACAACAAACCAAATTCTGGAAATGTCAAAGTACGACGACAAACAGTGTGACGTCAAAGGAAAAGTCAAAGGAAAGTGACGAACAGTGTGATATTGCTGTAATAATTATCAAAGGATTACTACAAACCTATGACGTGACATGAAACGTCAAAGGAGGATGACAAACAGTATGGCTAGATGGAAACGTCAAAAGATAGATGACGTACAGATTGACGGTGCTGAACATGTCAAAGGACGGTGAATAAAATATGACGGTGTTAGGAACGTAAAGGACCTGTGACAACGATGTCACGTCACTGGAAACGTCAAAGGACGACGACAAACAGCATGACGTTGCTGGAAACGTCAAAGGACGACGACAAACAGCATGACGTCGCGGGAAACATGAAAGGACGACAACAACCAGCATGACGTCGCGGGAAACGTCAAAGGACGACAACAAACAGCATAACGTCGCTGGGGACGTCAAAGGACGACGACGAAACGGCATGACCTTGCTCGAAACGTCAAAGGAACAAACAGTTCAACATATTTTGAAACGTCATTGGACGACGACAAATAGTGTGACGTTAACCTGAAAAACGTCAAAGGGCGAAAACAAATATTATTGCTGGAAATGTCAAAGGACGGCGGGAAACAGTATGATATTACTGGAAGCGTTGAAGAAGGATGACGGTGACAAACAGTATGATATTATTGGAAGGGTTGAAGAAGGATGACAGTGACAAACAGTATGATGTTATTGGAAGCGTTTGAAGATGGATTGGAAGGGTTGAAGAAGGATGACAGTGACAAACAGTATGATGTTATTGGAAGGGTTGAAGATGGATTGGAAGGGTTGAAGAAGGATGACAGTGACAAGCAGTATGATGTTATTGGAAGGGTTGAAGAAGGATGACAGTGACAAGCAGTATGATGTTATTGGAAGGGTTGAAGAAGGATGACAGTGACAAGCAGTATGCTGTTATTTGGAAGCGTTGAAGATGAAGACGATGGGAACTAAAATTAAGAAAATGTATTATAAATATGATATTTGAATAAAAGTGTTACTCTGTGCTAGGTTTTCTTATGGGAGCAAGAGTTACCTACTTGTTTCCTGTTTACTCTTTTCTGTCCCTGCCTCATTTTATTTTCAAATTCTTGGAAACGTTTTAGAACGAAGACAAATATTGTAACGGTGGTCGGAAAAGTGGAACAGATATCAGCATTTTTATTTGATTACAAATTGCACACGTATACATGATACATTTACGCAGAAAAACCTGAAACGCTTTGAATTATTCGGGCAGCGCTTCT
>CM031606.1:17997452-18017452 GCA_018398815.1 Conus ventricosus
TACCAGGTGGCACTACTAAACAAGTGGATACAATTACAAATTACAATACAACCCAGACAACAACACAAATTAAAATAGCAAGAAAAAATAGGAAAAGAAAAATCATATGGTTATAAACCCCCCAATACGACGGGAAAACTCAAAACAAGCATAGGGAAAGAATTCTTCAAAATCTAACATCTTCATTTCACAAAGGAAACACAAACTGTCCAATTATTTAACAAAAACACTGTCAAACTATCGTACTCATATTGCCCAACCTCAAAAACCTAATTGACGCATCAACAAAATGAAAATCAACACAGCAATAGAAGGGTGAGAAAGGAAATCTTGCAATTGCACCAGAAAGGAGCAGTGCCCACTAAACAATAAATGTCTTCACAACAACATTGTATAACCAGGCTACTGTGACATCAGAAAATGAAAAAGGAATCATTACATAGGGATCACTGGCAAACACTTCAAAACCAGATATGCAACCACATCAGTCATTTAATTAAAGAAAAATATATAAAACCAAACAGAACTGAGCAAATATATCTGGAAACTTAAAGACGCAAAAACAGGCTACAATATATCCTGGGAAATCATAAAAAGAGCATCACTACAGCATTGTTTCAAAAAAGGTGCACCCATGTTTAACTGAAAAAGGGTTAATACTATGCAAACCACACTTAGCAACTTTAAAACACCAAAACAGAAATTAGTAAACAACTGCAGGCATAAATGGGATATCGTTGTTAGTTGAACACACCAAAACAAAAACATGAAAGCCCCAAAAAAAAACAGTGCAGCCAACCCGCACGTGAAACAACCGCAAACGGGAGCCCACACGCTATATAAAATTCGGCGGTGGGCCCCCCCCCCAACCCCATCCTGTTGACAGCGCAACACGCTCGTAATCCAAATTTTAGATAGTTTTATGAGTCTCTTTTAACTTGTTTTTTCTTATAAATATATATATTATTATATATGTTTATGATATGTGTGTGTTTATATATCTATCTAATCTATCGTCTGTCTGTCTGTCTGTCTGGTGTGTGTGTGAAATTTTGTCTGATGGGTTACGAAGGGAAATACTTTATGATTTAGTGTTTTTCCGGGCGCGCTCGCGCGCGTGCGTGTTGTATGTGTGGGTGTGTGTGTGTGTGTGTGTGTGTGTGTGTGTGTAGTGCGTGCGTGCGCGCACGCGCGCTGCGACTTCTTTGTGATTGTGTGTGATTGAAGTAAAAACACGATGAATAAACAAAAATTGTTAAATCTTTTCTGCGACACAAGGTTCATGTTCGCCGTGATTTAGCATGAATGACCTTTTCTGGTGACCGTCCTCGCCAGTCTGTGAGGAGTGCTCGGCCCCTTCGCCTGGGGAATAGGGGGCTTTGTGTCGTGTCTGTAGATTGCCGAATTGGTCACTGGGTAGCTGCATTCTGCTCATTGATTGGGCTTCGAACAAAATGATCCAAACCCACAGACTTGAAAGGCGAGAGAGACTGGCCAGTGAGTGTGCAACTCTGTGTGTGTGTGTGTGTGTGTGTGTGTGTGTGTGTGTGTGTGTGTGTGCACGTGCGTGCGGTGTGTGTTGTGTGTGTGTAAGACGTAAGAGCGAGCGAGAGAGAGAGAGAGAGAGAGAGAGAGAGGGGGGGAGAGAAAGAGAGAGAGAGAGAGAGAGAGAGGGGGAGAGCAGGGTGGGGAGAGGAGAGAAGGTGAGAGAGAGGGGGCGGAGGAGAGAGAGAGAGAGGGGGGGGGGGGTGAGAGTGAGGTGGTTGATTGACGGGAGGAGGAAGGACGGGATTAAGGCTAAACAGCGACGAAGTAGAAAGAACAGCATTGTAGAAGCATAGAAATCCCTATAGAAAAAAAAAATGAAACAGATTATTATGTGTAAAAAATTAAAAAAAAAAAGGTCAACAACAGATACATACACACATTTGATGTACTTCTTCAGAGAACACGTATCAGTATGGCTGGGCTTAGCCTTCTGTGTGTGTGTGGTGTGTGTGATTTTTTTTTTCTAGATCCTCAGCAGGCCAGGTTGGGTAGCCCGGATGGTCGAAGGCCAGTGACTAGGCTCTTGTGTCCTGTCGATTGCCGACTTCATTGGGCAGCGTCACTTTCTCTGACGCTCAACTTTTTTCTGTCTCGATTCTTTTGTTCATGGTTGTTGGGGGGGGGTGGGGGGGGGGGGGGGGGGGGAGAGAAAACGCGTACTTTTGGCAGGTCGCAATGCAGAGTGGAGAAGTTCACAGAAAATGATTATTAGAAAAAGGTGTGTGTGTGTGTGTGTGTGTGTGTGTTGTGTTGAGTGTTGTGTTGTGTGGTGTGTGTGGGAGTGTGTGTGTGTGAGTGTGTGGGTGTGTGTGTGTGTGTGTGTGTGTGTGTGTGTGTGTTGTGAGGAGACGAGTGAGAAGTAAAAAAAATGATTAAAAGTAAAAGGTGCGGGCTGTGAGTTGTGTGTGTTGTGTGTTGGAGGACCAGGTGTGAAGGAAAAAAAAAATGATTAAAGAAATGGTGCGGGTGTGTGTGTGTGTGTGTGTGTGTGAGCTAGAGAGAGAGAGAGAGAGAGATGATGAGCAGAGAAGAGAGAGGAGAGAGAGAGGTGTTAATCGGGGGTGGACAGTGGGAGCAGGGGGGGGGGGGCAGTGAGGGGGGGTGGGGGGGTGGACGGCATGCCAGCGTTGGGGGGGGGGGGGGGTAAGGGGGAGAGGAGGGGGGAGGTGAAGTTGATTTTTGAAATCATTTAAGCTCGTTGGAGTGTGATGGTTTGTCCAATGCACAGCACGTACACGCCCCCCCCCCCCCCCCCCCCCCCCCACCCCCCCCCATGACGTTGGCATATATTGGGAGTAAACTTGGTTATAAACCTTTCTCCCACCCTCCTTCTCCCCTCCACCCCATTCCTAGACGGATTATTACGTATCATTTTTCCATTTAGGGGACAGCTATGTGACAATGTAGGTTGAGAAGATTGGGCTGTTAGGCCACCTCGTCTCCCTCCCCTCCCAGTATAAAAAATTGTTTGTATCTATTTGTATATTGTATTTCTTTAACCTCTTCGGATTGTTGCGGATATACTGAAATTAGAACCTAAAAAAAACGAACTCGAAACCTGTAAATGTTCTTTTTCCTCCGTGTACACATTCAACAAGCTGAGTTCCTACTTCGGTTCAGAACAAGGCAAGTGCTGGATTTCTGGAACTATCAAAATGCATTTCAGATACTAAAAAGCCAACGTGCGTTTTCCGCAATCCGCGAAATTTCTCCACTTTTTTCCTTTTCCTTTCATTCTTCTGAGAGTCCACCTTCATCGAGTTGAAGATTCTGACAACTTTGGTGTGTATGACCGTTTTTTTTTGTTTTATCCCGCCATTAGGCAGCCATTAACTCCATCTTCGGGGAAGGGTACATGTGTGTATAAAGTGTCATCCATACCAACGGCCAAATTGAGGCCTTCTCTTCTGAAAGTTTGGTGATGGGATTTTTACGTTTGATGTGCAAGATGTTGTGCGTGCGTTCACACACGGATCCTGGTTTATCATTCATTCGAAGGATCTACTGTATGGGAAATGGGGGGGTCCAGAACTTATGTTAAACTCCGAGGGAAAAATCCCCCTGTCACCCCGGAATTCCGAACCCCGCAACCCCGGGATCACGAGTCCGCGCGCTCTACAACTGAGCTATCCGGCCCCCCAAATCCACTTGATTATTAAGAGGATGATTGTATTATGATGTACTGGGAAGGACGAAGAAAAATAGGGGGGGGGGGGGGGGGGGGGGGGGATGAGTCGAAGAAGATAAAGACGATAAGAGAAACAAGAGAAGGAGGAAAGAAAGACGGAGAGAAAACAACCAAAACAAACCAAAGGTTAGAGCGGAATATCGTAGGATCCTCTTTCTGACCGAGCCGTGTGAAAAATAAAAATGGTTTTTGTAGAAAAAACTAGTTGCGTTGTGTTTTTGTTTACACAAGAGTAGGTGGATTTTAGGCTGACAGAAGCTTCAGTCAGAGATTGGGTTGGGTAAGCTTTCTGTGCCTGGTTGCGCTAGGTCATGCGCCAAGTTCAAAAAAAAAAAAGAAAAAGCGCGAAGAACCTTTCTCATCTTAGTTATGAACTTGATTTCTCAGCGGCTGTTGTATCTTACTGCGTTGCGTGGTCTCTGCGGACTCTCAGCAGACTGTGGTGCAAGCATCACGTGCTAGTCCGCCGCTAGGACAACTCTGTGGTGATGCTGAATTTATGTCACCATTGTCTCGTTGATGTTGTCTGTGGAAAACTCATCTAGTTCTAATGTTTATGATACGGCGACTTGCAGATATTCGTTCTTCACGATTCGTTCGGGAAGTGGCGCTGCGTTTCCAGTTGCCGGGGGTGAAGTTGGTTTGACTGGGTAAACAAATCTGTTGAAATTAATCATACCCCCCCCCCGCCCGCCCCCTTAACTTTTTCACCCACATCCCACAAACGTTGGTTCTGGAGCAAAAGAGTGAGCAAGATAGTTCAAACAGCTCTTGCTTGCAATGTTCATTCAAGTTCGGATATTTGTCAGTGTATCCAAGACTCGCATTTTGGTTGCAGAGGCTGCCATTTTAAGAGCCGTGCAAGTTTTGATTAAACAGATGAAATGAGGCGTTTCACGCAAGGGAAGACAGCGGGAGGTAAGTACATCAACAACAGTCTGAATGCCATGTTAAGAGAAAGTAATTTTCCTTTTATTTAGAATATTTGATTGAATTTGTTGGAGTCATGTTGACGAAGTTAATCTCCTTCCTCTCATTTACTGTTCCGTCTCCGTATATATGTATGTGTGTGTGTTCTTCAATATATCTGTCATTCCACGGAAAGTGATCAGTCAATAGTGAGTTTGTGAGTGAATTAGAACATGTGGATATGTCTGTAACAAGGTTTACAAAAATTGGAATAAAAATATGTACTTTTGTCCTACGCTTTTGCATGTAACCCACCTTGATCTTAATTATGATAAATGAATAGTTTGAATAGTAACACATGAACAACTTGAATTACCAAATCAATAAGTTAACAATTTTACGATGAATACTTCTAGTGATCACTGCAATAACCTTTTCATACTTGATTGAGATCGAATAATTGTTAAGTATGCTGGTAAGACAAGGAGTCGATCCATCAATTGTGTGTGTGTGTGTGTGTGTGTGTGTGTGTGTGTGTGTGTGTGTGTGTGTGTGTGTGTGTGTATACACACTTATGGAAGAATGCATTTTGAGAAGCCATTTATTTTATTTTTCCCCATTCACCCTACTCTTGCACATAATGTTAGGCAGTATTATCTACACTGCAGATATGAATGCTTATCTCCCCTATGTCTTTGTCTAAGCATAAGCAGCAAAGCTTTGTTTATATATATATATAATATTTATATATATATATTTTATATATATATAAAAGGTGTGTGTGTATATATTATATTTCTGTGTATATATCTATATCTTATCTATCTATCTATCTATCTATCTCTCTATATAAATATCATAATGCCTGTGTATGCTTAAGACAGTAAAGTCCCCCAAGGAAGGCGGCGTATGCTCACCGAAATTTGGGATAAAACAAAAGCAAACTTCTTGTTCTTTTTGTGTTCCTTGTCTGTCTGTCAGTCGGTCTGTCTGTCTGTCTCTCTCTCTCTTATCTCTCTCTCTCTCTTCTCTGTATTTTAATCTCAGCAGGTGGATTTCTCTTTTCATTCTATGGAATTCCACAACTCGTGCTGTATAGACCTAAAACAGTGATCAGTTTTGTAATTTATCCGTCTTGGGTCTGGTCTTGTTCATTCAACTCTTGTCAGTTTCCCCTCATTTCTGTTGCTGTACGTTACAGTATAACGTTATTATTTTCTGTTTGACTTGGGGGGGGGGGGGGGGGGGGGGGGGCATTTCAGTGAAATGGGGGCGTTGCCTCTTGACCCCCGCCTTGCATCTCTACCCACACTGATATCTTGAAGTCATTTTGTATTACTTGATTTGTTCGTTTGATTGATTGATGAATTGATTTTTTTGGTTCACATCGCTGTTTCACGCAAGCAGTTGTCATCTGCTCACGGTGTCTGAGAACTTGAGGGAGAGGAGGGTAAGAGTTGTTCAGTATCCTACGAAAAAAATTAACAACCCCCCCACCCCGCGCCACCCCCCTTATCACAGTCTCCACTTCTGTGTTCCACCAGTGTTGTGAAATAGGTACATGGTCCGATGTCCATGCTGAAATGCTTAACGTATAGATAAGTGTTACTCCATTACACTATCCGTTTCTAGACTTCGCGGAGGTCACGGACCTGTAATCACACCACACACGCACTCGGGCATATATATATATATATATTAATATATATTATTTTATATATTATATATGTCTTATATATTATATATATATTCGACAGGTCTGTTTGGTTAAACATGCGTGGTCGTGTAGATAGATGATCGGGATCTGGGTCGCAAGGGCAAGTTTGCGTTTGTCTCTGCTGCGGAAATGCGAACGACAGATGTTTCTGGTACGCTATCAGTGTTTCGATTAAAAAAAGGAATTGCGTCAACTTAAAATTTTAAAAAAAAAAAAAAAAAAAAAAAAATATTATATATATATATATATATAATCTACCTCTCCCTCCACCCCCCACCACCCTTTCGCCTCACCACCTCCCAACACTGCCTCCAGAATTTCTTTCCTCCTCGCTCCATTCCTTCTTCAGTCTTTATTTACTCCGTTGGTGCAACAACGTGCCTAATTCGACTTTGCATTGTTGTTTTCGTGGTTTTTTTTTTTTTTTTCCTTTTTTTTCTTTTTTTGGAGTTCAAGGAAAATTGTTGTTCGGCCATCGTGTAATTCTTATGGTTCTGATACCAATTTCTTAGGCATGGATCTACCTGATTTCCCTTCTGTCACATGCTGTTCTGTCTGCTAACCGTAAAATTGTCGGCATATCTTTGCCTGTTTCATCGTTCATTCTGTCTGTCTGTCTCCTCCTCCCCCCTCTCTCTCTCTCCTCCCTTTCTATATATCCAACTCTTTCTGTGCGCGCTCGCACCTTCAGTGTGTCGTGTGTATGTGTGTGTGAGTGTGTTGTGTGTGGGTGTGTGTGCGCGCGCGTGGGTGTGTGTGTGTGAGTGAATGCGTTCGTGCGTGCACGTCCTTGTGTGGCTTATACGCGTGTGTAAAATGCGTTTACGTGCATGTATATTGTGCCACATTATTCGACGGCATGGGTGTTAACCAGTGGTAGGTGAGAAGACTGAAGGGAATATGGCAGCACGATGTCATTGCCATTGTATAGTATGAAGGCTACAGATTTTTTCGTCCACGCCCAGCGAGCTTTCCTGTGCATTTGCGCACGTTCGAGATTTCAACAAATGATCTTTTTTTGTCTCTCATGCGCGAGCGCACGCGCGTTTACACGAACACACACCAGTAGAACAATCTCTCCTTCTGTCGCCCCGCCCCCACCCCGTGTGTGTGGGTGTGTGTATGTTGTAATTGTTGTGCGTGCGCGCGCGCGCGTGTGTGCGTGTGTGTGTGCCGCGCGTGTGTGTGTGTGTGTGTGTTGCCACACGCAGCGGATAACGAAATCGGGGTGAATGGTTTTTATTCAAATGTTAGAATGCACATTATGTCCGTTTTCCTAGGGTCTGGACGTTCTGATACGTAAGGTGTGTGACCCGTTTCGTTGCGTCGCTCTTTCCCTCTCTCCACTTTTTACGCATTCTGCCTCGCTTTTCCTCCTCTCTCCCCCTTCCGCCCCTCCCATTCCACTCTTCTTTATGGTTTCAATCCATTCCCTCTCTTGTTTTAGGCACTTCCTCCCCTTGTTTTCTATGGTTTAACGCCACCCCTCCACCCGCTCTTTTTCTCACCACATGTCTCCCTTTCTTTTCAACGTAATATCTACTATTCACTTTCCGCATTCTTCTTTATTGGTCTCCCTTTCCGTGTCCTCTGTATGCCTGTATGTTGTCTCTCTCCCGTTCGTGTGCGGAGAGAGAGGAGTTGAAGGGGAGAGAGAGAGAGAGGAAGAGAGAGGAGTAGGAGGAGAGAGAGGGAGTGAGTGAGGTAGAGAGAGAAACGAGAGGGGGAGAGGGGAGGGACGTGAGAGAGAGAGGAGAGAGAGAGAGAGATGTGTGTGTGTGTGTTGGGCGCGTGCGTGGTGTGCGTGCGCGCGCTTGCTTTATTACTCTTGTCCAGTCTCTTTCTACCCTTCCCCCACTCCTCTTTTGTCGTGTTGTCTCTTCTTACTGAATCTATTTCCCTCTTTTTCTCATCTCCCCTACTCACTGCGGTTCTGTCTGGTTGCGTGAGCGTGATTTGCTGAGATGGGAAAAGCTGTCGCTACAGTTGTTTTGCGTGTGGTTGTGGTGTGGGTGTGGTGGTGTGTGTGTGTGGTGGTTGTGGTGTTGTGTGTGCGCGCGCGGCGCGCGCGAAAACTCCACGGATTCAGAAAAAAATAACGGGAAGAGTCAAATGTTTTCTACTGAATATAGAAAACATGTCAACTGTGAGGCCCACGGAAGAAATGTGATTTCCAGTCATCCGCCTGTCAACGATACGAGAGCGTGGCTGTTGTGCGTGGTGACGGCGTGGGTGTGTGTGTGTGTGTGTGTAGTGAGAGAGAGAGAGAGAGAGAGAGGGGGGGGGGGGGGGGAAGGTAAACAGACCGTAGATTGCTTTGCATTTGCCTTTACTCTGCCATTGTGTTCACGGTTGGCAATTGGGAACACCAAAGGTTGACGCTGTTGCTGCTATACATCTCTCTCTACTCTCTCTCTCTCACTCTCCACACACTCACACACACACACACAAACTTAGGACGCTGTGCTCGCATGGAAAGATTTCTCACTCGTGCACACACACACGCGCGCACGTACTCACGCATTAAATATATATACACACAGGGGAGACCGCACAAACACACTCTCTCTCTCCCTTCACATACACTATGTCTCTCATAAAATCTGTTTCTCTTTTCTCTCCTTCCCCTCCCCCCCCCCGGTCCCTCTCTCTATCTTTCTGCTTCACACACAAACGCACGCGTGCGCGCCGGTTCAAAAATGGAGTTATGTCTCTCTCTCACACAAAACGCGCCCGACTCAGGGCACACACAGACACACTCACGAACATAGCTTCACACCACACACACACACACACATATACAGACACGGCACACACAAACATATATATTTATACAGAGAGAGAGAGAGAGAGAGAGAGATGAGATGAGACGAGAGGAGAGAGTCTCACACACACACACACACACACACAACAACTCAACCACACACACACACACCCAGTGGCACGTCAGCGACTGGTTTTTCAACCTATGATTTGCTAACTCTTCGTGTTCTTGTGTTGGCGTATTATTTCGCATTCACGAAACAATATCCGCTCTTTCGAGGCCACGAGGCAGGATTGTGAACTGGTGGCTGTTCCATCCTGTCATTCTCCTCAGAACGACCGTCTGTAGAGCTTTTTAATAAAAATGGGCATCAAAAAAGGATGAGAGAGAGAGAGAGAACGAGAGAGAGAGAGAGAGATAGAGCGTACTACACGAGCGTGATTTTGGGAAGGCGAGTTATGAGGTGCTTTTGCCGTTTTGCTGTGGGGAAGTTGAGACTTTTGCCTTGCTCTCACCGTCTTCCTCTGTCGTGCCTATCGTTTCCTTGTACGTGGTAGAGTGAGGATATGGAGAACGTCAAATCATTCCAGGCCTTGGTGAAAACAGTGGGGTAGGGCAGGTCGAGATGGGTACAGAGAGGAGAGAGAGAGAGAAGAGAGGAGAGGAGAGCGCCGAGAACGAGGCAAGCAGTCTTTTCACATGTATGGTAATGGATCGCTCGCATGTTTTTCTAACGGCTGGACGGGAAACCTTCCCGCGCCACCATGTTGTTTTTCTTTTTAGTCCTTCTGAACGGACTATTCGCGTTCCTTGCCGCCCACCCCCCCCCCCGCTCTCGGATAGTTGGACAAAGTTCAGCCCGAGGAGGGGAGTAGGGGGCGGGGGAGAGGGGAAGTGGGGGGGGGGGGTGTCCCGTTGCGCCGACTTGAATACTCGTTAAGACTAATCACACACAAACATGATTCGACAGGGACGGTTCTCTTCAAACTCAGGGGTTGCTGCATGGCTATATTCGTTCTTGTCCCGGCCAGTGTTAATCTACCGTTATGTCATTGTGGCGGATTCTCTGGGAAAGTCTCGGAGAGGTCCTTGATGGGACTCCCCCACCCCCCACCACCCTCATCCCAGCCCCAGCGCCCCCCCCCCCCCCTCCCATGTTTTTCGGTAAGCGGTATTTGGGGGGATGAGGGTAGGTCGGAGGATGGGGGGTGTGGGTGGGGGAATTTCTGAGGGGATTGGATGTATGTCCGGTGTTGACCTTTTTCTCTTCACTTGGGGCCCGGTAAGGGGTTGGGGTTAGTAGATGTGGTACGTTCTTGTCCCCGAGGTTGACGAACCCCCCCCCCCCCCCCCCCCCGCCCCCCTCCCACTCACACATCCTCCTCTCCTTTTCCCATCCCCGCCCGTGGAAGTGGAGTGGGACACTGTTTCATTTGATCGACGTAACGCTGTGGTCTTGCGGACGTTGTGTGTGTGGTGCGCGCTGGCGCGCGCGCGTGCGGTGCACGCGAGGTGTGTACGCGGGCGCTCGCACCTCTTAGGCATGGTCTGGGAAAACTGTCAGACGAAGGTTGCTTTAGTCTTGGTGAACTCTTCAGCCCCCCCCCTTCAACGTCTTTTCCCCCCCCCCCCCCCCCCCCCCCCCCTCCCCCCCCCCCCCCCCCCCCCCCCCCCCCCCCCCCCCCCACCCCCCCCCCACCCCCCCCCCCCCCCCCCCCCCCCCGCCTTACCAGGCTACTGCTCTCCCCACATAATCCGTTATTGTCAGAGGTACAGCTGAACAGCGAAAGTCGGTCTCCCGTCTTGTGGAAACTTTTTAAAACGTTTATACTGGGTGCGAATACCCGTGTCTTGGTGTGAAGTTCAATATTTGCTCTTTCGCCTCTTTTGTGCTTCATTAATTTTTTTTTTTTTATCTCGCCGCACCTCCTCGTTTCACCACCACCCTCCCCCTTTCTCTCTTCGCTCCTCTCTCTCTCTCTCTCATTTCACACAGCGATCTTTGAAAGTTTCGACAATTTGCAGTTGCGGCTTAAAAAAGAAAAAATCTTTTGATGTAAATGATATGGATGTATTCAATTGATACATCTGAGCTGAACGACCGGTCCTACCCCGCACCCACCTTTCATTACCACACACACACACGCGCGCGCGCAGCGCGCACTGTTTTCTTCTTTCGGCCGGCCGCTATTTAAATCTTCCAAACTACTTTGCCTCACCGCCTGTCTGAACTTTCGAACCAAACGTCACCCCCCCCCCCCGCCCCCACCCCCCCTTCAATCTGGATTTTGCACAGCCTGGACTGGATCGTTCAGTCCTGTGGCCATTAAGCACAGCCGACGTTTTTGTTGGTGAAGAGGAAATTGGTATGAATCAGGAGTTCGGGCGGGTTGCGTTGTGGTGACTGTCCAAATCACTCACTGCGTGTTCATTGGCTCCATCCATCCAGCGCGATTTTGCTCTCCCTCTCCACCTCCTCTCTTCCGACAGCCTCCCCCCACCCCCCTCCCCCGTCCGTTTCCCACCCCTTCTTCACAGTGCGAAAATGGCGGCGCACGTTGAATCGACCATGGAATTTTAAAAGTTAAGGCCTCGTATAAATCGGTTCTGTAATGATCAGTGAATCGGTGGTTTCCCTGCTAATTTGTAGCCGTAATGCTGTCTTCGGCCAGCTGGGGTTGGTTCCTTTCCCACTTGTGCTTTCATAGCACTGAGTTGTAGTCGTTTTAATTTTTAAGACTGTGGTGGTATTTGAAGCTGTGTGGGAAACGTGTTTACGATGATTAAAACGGGTGGATTATTTAAGCATGACCGCGATGGGTGTCGTCAGCAGTAGTGGGGTGTAGAGACGGTAGCTGTCCGATGTATTGATTTGGGAAATCATCCAGGCGATGTGGAACTTTCTCTCCTCTCGGCTGGACCACTTTGTCTTTCTACCTTCCCCAAGCCACACCCAGATTCGCCGTCGCAGGGAAATGTAATGGACATGGCATCCCGAGCAGGAAATGAAGGGGCTATGTAGCGCGCACACGGTCCGCGCTCGTGCGTTGCGTGCACCACACACAAACACACACAGACACACACACAACAACACGCACGCACACACCAACACACACACACCACACACACACACACATACACCACGCTGTCCCCGAGTCAAGTTTATCTCGACGAGGGAGGAGAAAGTAAAGGAACGCGGACATACCCAAGCTAAAAAACTGACGATCTCACAGAACAACAGTCGCTCGGAGTTTGTTCTTCAAGTTTCTTGTCCCCCAGAAGACTTGTATAAAGACGAAGCACTGTCTCTCTTGTCTTTTTTTTTGTCTTCTCCCCTGCTTCTTCACCTTACGGACTTCATCACTTTTACCTTGAAGCCAAGCGAAAACATCGCTTTTTGGACGTACGCTAAAATATGTCATGTCACGCAATCGTTGTAGCTAGGATGGTCACCGCAGCTTGGCTACTGTGCCATGATTTGTCGTTGGTGAGCGAAACGCGATCAAATCTGTCGTGGTGAGCGAAAAAACACAGATCCATATGTCGGGTGAGCGAAACACAGCGTTCAATGCGTTCACATGGGCGGGGCTGCATGGCAGCTCAGCTGGCCAGCATAGCCATAACCACGATTCATTGTTTGTGTTTGGAGGCAAGTGTATTGCGAAAGCAAACGTGGTTATATATTAAGATCAGAACGAAAATCAGGCCGCAAAGGGACGAAAGTTTGCTTTGGTGGACGGCGGAGTTCAAGTGTTTTGATGATGTTGGAGAACAAGGTGTCCCACTATCGTGACAAAGAATCTGGACTTTGATGTTAGCTGTTCAGGATGTACCTATAGGGTGGACTGTACCTGGGTGACAAAATTATCAAGAAGGAAAGTGAAGGTTTTAAAGGTTACTTCCGTTTTTTTTTAAATTCCACACACCACGCCACACAGCGGAGAGAGAGAGAGATGAGAGTGAGAGTGAGAGAGAGAGAGAGGGACGGAGGGAATGAGTGTGTCACAGCGCACAGTCTCTTTTTTTGGTCCCTAAACTGGTCAGCACAAAACCGAAATTGATTTATCTTTTCACAGCCTCAACACACCGAACGCACGCACCACACACACACACACAAACACAACACACACAACACACACACACACACTCATAACACGCGCGGCGCGCGCGCACAATCTCCACACTTACACGAGCGCTCGCTGCCGGCGCGGCCAACTTTGGTCCAAGTTCGCTTCTGGGGCGACCGAAAATATGATTCTCCGGCTTAGTGCGTCAGTTTATTCCACTCAATGGCGGGATCAGTAATCGCGTATTACCTAACCACGGCGATTGTTCAGGGGCCAGGCTGTTCCACTCTCCTTCATGACGCTCTCCTCCCCCTTACTCTGTGGTGGTCAATTGGCATTAATTGATTAGAGATTCACCCCACCACACACTACCTTCCCCCTTCCCTACTTCACTGCGCGGTGTGGCTAAGTGGTGGACACTGGTCAATCTAAATTGGCCAGCTGAGTCTGGTAGGCACCACGACGTCCGAGTAACAATGACGTTGGTTCCACAAAGTGGCTAGATGAGCTTGAGCTCGGCTCTGCGACTCGTCTCGCTAGACATCGAGGCGTCGGTCAAAGCTGCTTAGCCCGTATAGCCGGACAGACCGTCTTCCTGAAGCCTCTCCGCTAAGCTTAATTGGCCGGACCCGACCCATGGCCCGTCTTTCTGACGCCTAGAATGTTTGAGTTTGGACTTAGGTCCGAACAAATTGACTGCGACTCCCCAAGTTAGGTTGTTCCCCCCAAGTTAGGTTGTTTCCCCCAAGTTAGGTTGTTTCATTTTTTTGTCCGTGACAGTCTGAACTTTCGAACCAAACGACACCCCCCCCCCCCCTCCCCCCACCCCCTCAATCTGATTGCACAGCCTGGACTGGAGCGTTCAGTCCTGTGGCCATTAAGCACAGCCGACGTTTTTGTTGGTGAAGAGAAAATGGTTATGAATCAGAGTTGGGCGGGTTGCGTTGTGGTGACTGTCAAATCACTCACTGCCCGTGTTCATTGGCTCCATCCATCCCAGCGCGACTTTTGCTCTCCCTCTCCACCCTCCTCTCTTCCGACCGCCTCCCCCCCCCCCCCTCCCCCCCGTCCTGTTTCCCACCCCTCTTCACAGCTGCGAATGGCGGCGCACGTTGAATCCTACCCATGGAATTTTAAAAGTTAAGCCTCGTATCATCCGGCTTCTGTAATGATCCAGTGAATCGGTGGTTTCCCTGCTCATTTGTAGCCGTAATGCTGTCTTCGCCAGCTGGGGTTGGTTACCTTTCCACTTGTGCTTTCATAGCACTGAGTCGTAGTCTTTTAAGACTGTGGTGGTATTTGAAGCTGTGTGGAAACGTGTTACCGATGATTAAACGTGGATTATTAAAGCATGACCGCGATGTGTGTCGTCAGCAGTAGTGGGGTGTAGAGACGGAAGCTGTCGATGTATTGATTTGGAATCATACCAGGCGATGGGGAAACATTCTCTCCTCTCCGGCTGCCCCACCTTTGTCTTCTCCCTTCCCCAGCCCCACCCAGATTCGCCGTCGCAGGAAATGACTGTGACATGGCAACCCGGTCAGGAAATGAAGGGGCTATGTAGCGCGCACACGGTCGCGCTCGTGCGTGCGTGCACACACACAAACACACACAGACACACACACAACAAACACGCACGCACACACACACACACACACACACACACACACACACATACACACGCTGTCCCGAGTCAAGTTTATCTCGACGAGGGAGGAGAAAGTAAAGGATCGCGGACATACCCAAGCTAAAAAAACTGACGATCTACACAGAACACAGTCTCTCGGAGTTTTCTTCAAGTATCTTGTCCCCCAGAAGACTTGAAATACGAAGCACTCGTCTCTCTTGTCTTTTTTTTTTTCTTCTCCCCTTCTTCTTCACCTTACGACTTCATCACTTTTACCTTGAAGCCCAAGCGAAAACATCGCTTTAGGACGAACGCTAAAAGATGTCTGTCACGCAATCGATGTAGCTAGGATGTCACCGCAGCTTGGCTACAGTGCCATCGATTTGTCGTGGTGAGCGAAACGCAGATCCATCTGTCGTGGTGAGCGAAACACAGATCCATATGTCGTGGTGAGCGAAACACAGCGTTCAATGCGTTCACATGGCGTGGCTGCATGGCAGCTCAGCTGTGCAGCTAGCTCATAACACGATCTCATTGTTTGTGTTGGGGCAAGTGTCTTGCGAAAGCAAACGTGGGTTATATATTAAGATCAGAACGAAAATCAGGCCCGCAAGTGACGAAAGTTTGGCTTGCGTGACGGCAGAGAGTTCAAGTGCTATGATGATGTTGGAGAACAAGGGTCACTATCGTGACAAAGAATCTGGACTCTTGATGTTAGCTGTCCAGGATGTACTAAAGGGTGGACTGTAACTGGGTGACAAAATTATCAAGAAGGAAGTGAAGGTTTAAAGGTTACTTCCGTTTTTTTTATTCACACACACACGCACACAGCGGAGAGAGAGAGAGAGAGAGAGAGAGAGAGAGAGAGAGGGACGGAGGGAGAGAGAGTCACAGCGCACAGTCTCCATTTTTTGGTCTAAACTTGTTCCAGGCACAACCGAAATTTATTATCTTTTCACAGCCTCAACACACACGAACGCACGCACACACACACACACACACACACACACACACACACACACACACACACACACACACAAACACGCGCGCGCGCGCGCACACTCACACACACATACACGAGCGCTCGCGTGCGCGCCACCTTTGGGCTCAAGATCGCTTCTTGGGCGACCGAAATATGATCTTCTCCGGCATTATTGGACAGTTTATTCCACTCAATGGCGTGATCAGTAATCGCGTATTCACCAACCACGGCGTTGTTCAGGGCCAGGCTGTTCCACTCTCCTTCTCCTCAGTGTATAGGAAGCGCTGACTAGGTCTCCGTTTCCACTGAAGACGCACAATCTCTTTCGGAGAACATGCACAGTGATCATGAAGACGAGTGCTCGAACTTGAACGCAAAGGCGTGTCGTCGATCCATGCATCGCTAGTTCTGAATAACTGCACGGACTCCAGTGGGGATCGAGGAATGGACGACAGTGCAGTTAGCGGCGCTTCCCCTCTCTCCCTCGCTCTCCTGCCCCTGTTCAAATTCCAGTCAACAACTGCGGCGAGAAATATAACCTCTCAGTCAGATGATGTAGGTCGAATCAGTGTACATACATTTTTTTGAATGTGATTTGTGGAATACCTAAAGCTGCTCTCTAATCAATTTCACTTTGGTTTGAACAAATCTTTTAATCACTGATTCACTTCGATCTTTTGACAGAAAAAAATACAATGGAGAGTAAACGTTTTGAAGACAGGCGAGCGTTGAAAGTAGGGGGAGGGGGAGGGGGCTACATATACTTCAGTTTTCATGCTGGTAAATGTGTTATTGTGTGAAAAAATGTATTAATGATCCAATTAGTACAGAAAGTGCGCAAAGCGGCAGGACAACTGATAGAAACGAAAGGAATTGTGGTATTGCTTGCGTCTCCTTTGCGGGAAACATGAGTGGATGTGTGTGTGTGTGTGTGTGTGGTGGTAAAAACACCTGTCAGCCTTGTTTTCCAAGTTTCTCAAAGTATCGTTTCTATGGCCCTGTCACACAGCACACAGACAACGTTTGACCAGATGGATGACACTGACCCTTCACATTTCGCGACCTGTCACGTGGAAGGAATGCCCCCGAACTCTGCCCAGCGTTGGCTCGCCTCACAAAATTGCGCCTTTCCCCTTCATTGGCTTTTGCTCGTCGGCTGGGAGTGTCGTCTGCTCGCCTCGCTTTCGGTAGGGCCGTGGGCTTACCTCCCGTGACTGTGAAGTTCGACAGTTTCGTTCGCGTTTGTCTCCCTTGTAGCGGCTCGAGCATGTTGGTTGGCGCGAGAGCACTGAGTGCGCGTGGAAGAACCGTGACGGAGGCACACAGCTGGACATGGCGGAGGAACTGACGGACTCTTTGGGGGGAAGGGAGGGAGAGGGTCCCTCCTCCTCCTCCTCTCTCCTCGCGCAACGTCTCAAAAATTCTTTGTAATGAAGCGTTTGCAAATAATATTATGAAGTAAGCGACACATAGGTTCTTGCAGTTGAATGTCAAGATCGATTTACAGTTCATGTGTGAACACACACACACCGGCGATATTTGACCAAAAAGTTTGACAGATTTGGCCAAGATCGCGACCAAATCTAGACTTGCCCACCACCAACCGTCCAGGAAAACCCCGAAAAAAAACAACCACCACCAAACAACCAAAACCAACCAAATTAAAAAAAAAAAAACCCAACTTCTTTTCTCCCGTCAAGTGGACAGATGCACAGTTTTACCCGGAAAGGGATAATGGTAGATTGTCTTCATACCTCGGTGGTCGCAGTTTGTTGAAGGTGAAAACCGCATCAGCAACAACGACACGAAAACGAGAAAGATATTTTGCATGGAAAAGGAGTTGCTTCCCCTGCAACACCCCCACCCCCACCCCAACCCCCCGTGGGGTGTGAAAGGAGGAGATTCCACAAAGGTAATGAATCGAGGCCTCTTTCATTTCACGCTCTCTCCAGTCCCTCCTCCCCCCCCCCCCCTCCCCCCCCCCCCCCCCCCCTCTCCCCCCTGCCGCCGTTTCTCAGAGATCGTATCAGCGGCGGCCATACCGATCGAATGAAGAACCGTAGAGGAAGAGAGAGGCTGGGAGTGAGGCAGGTGGTGATGATGGTGGTTGTGTTTGCCATCGACGTTCGTGGTGACATGAGATTGATGAACTTTGCCTTTAGTTCGTTTGTCGTTAAGTTGTCAGTTTTTGTCTGTCTGTCTGTGTCTGTCTGTCTGTCTGTCTGTCTCTCTCTCTCTCTCTCTCTCTCTCTCTCTCTCTCTCTCTCTCTCTCTCTCTCTCTCCTCTCCCCTCCCCTCCCCCACGCCTCTTTCTCTTTCACCCCGACCTGTCCTCTCTTTCCTTATCGACACCTAGTAACTTGTTAATCACATTCAGCCTTGTATTCTATGCATTTTCTTTCCTACATTGTATTTCACAAAATGTAAGGTAAGGTAATGTTGCTTATAGCCCGGCCGAGCGCAGAGGGCCATATCAGGGCTGTCACCGCGTCCAAGTCAAGTCACAAGTCGTTAGAAAAATCTTTCTTACATACAACCCTTTAAAATCACACCTTCTAAAAACACACAGGAAATTTTGATAAGAAATCTTTCTTCTGTGAAATCTTAGATCAGATGAAAAATGCTTTTCTCTTTCTGAACAAGTGCACGTGTTTTTGGTATTTAAGTATTTTGATATCATTTCATACGAGTCCCATTGTGGTGGTGGTGGTGGTGGTTGTGTGTGTGTGTGTGTGTGCGTGTGTGCGTGTGTGTGTGTGTGTGTGTGTGTGTGTGTGTGTGTGTGTGTGTGTGTGTGTGTGTTGTTATTGCTGCTGTTGTTTATTTTGGCTTAATTGAATGATTCTTTTCTTTCCTTTTAACCAGCAAAGTCCCGTGTGGGACTGGACAAGATAAAAGAAAAGCACAGGCATGCTTTAAAAGTTATCCTTTGAGATAAATAATTTTGTCCTGCCCCCTCCTCTCTCTCTCTCTCCTCTCCTCTCCTCTCTCTCTCTCCTCTCTCTCTCTCTCTCTCTCTCTCTCTCTCTCTCTCTCTCTCTCCCCTTTCCATTCACGCCGTTGCCTGTATTAAGACTGGATTGAGAAGTTGTCTGTTTTTTTTTTTTTTTTTCCATTTGTTTTTACAGTTTTAGGTGGGTTTCGACGTTCTCTGTTTATCATTGTTATGATGATTTCAGTGTTCACTTCACTCTCCGGAACTTGGACATGCCATTTTGAGGCTTGAAAAGAACTTTTCGCCAATGCCAGACTAAGAGTGGAGCTCTGTGAAAGGGGGCTGGATAGGAGGGGAGGGGGGTCAAATGAAAAAATGGCAGTTTTTAGAGAACGACTGGTAAGAGTTAAGAGTATTTGATGGGTAAGGGGTGGGAGAAAAAGGAAATGCACACTCATACAGACTCAAGACACACAGACTCAGATAGACAGACACACCCACACATACACACTCACCAACCCGCCCACCTACCCACCCATCCACGCACACACATGCGCGCGCGCACACTCACACACACAGACACACACAGAAACACAAGACACAGACACACACACACACACACACACACACACACACACACACACACACACAACACACACCACACACACACACACACACACACACACACACACACACACCACACACAAACGCACACACACACACACACACAAACGCACACACACACGCACGCGCGCGTGCGGCTCCTTATAGTCCACCTATCTCCCTCATCTTCATCCCTTCTTTAATAAAAAAAAAAAAAAGGGAGGAAACCGCCCATTATTCTCCTCGGGGCCGGAGCAAAAATAAATGGGGAGGGCGTGTTGAGACATAACAAGGGAGGGAATCGTCCTGATCGCTTCCAGGCTTGGATTTGAATCCCCTCCTCCCCTCCCTCCCTGTCACCCTCCTCCCCTCCCCTCCCTCCTCCCACCCCCTCCCCCTACCTGCCCCACCCTCTTACCCGTTTCCGTTCTGCATTCTCTCTGATTCCCACTTTCCCTCCGGATCCCCACCCTCTGTGACTTATAAACCCATCGCCGTCAGTCGGGGGGAAGGGGGGGCGGGGGGGGGGGGGGGGGGGGGGGGGGGGGGGGGGCGCGAGGGGTCAAATCTTGTGTGTGTAGCAACTTAGTTTTGTGGCCGTAAGGGAAATTCCGTTTTCCTCCTCATCTACCTCCCTCTCCCCCCCCCCCCCCCCCCCCC